>OZ023214.1:7634217-8234217 GCA_963995525.1 Escarpia spicata | reverse complement strand
TATGAAAATGATTGCCGTGTTCATGTGAAAGGTCGTGTGTAAAAAGTTGTGGACAAAAACAGATAGAATTTTTTTCGCTAAAATAGCAACATTTGTTTAAACCAGTTATCAAAGGACATTTCATGAATTACGATATTGTCTGTATATTGTTTACAATGGGCAAGCACATGTGTTATATGTAGTACCTCTTTGGCTCACTGGTCTGTGTTTCTAGGTAGTAAAATTCGACTATGGCATGCGCGAGAAGAATCCGGTTGAATCAGTGTTGTTCTATAAGAAGAACGAACCTGAAAGAGCCGTGTCAAGAGTGACAAACGAAAGGGTGAGTATAAGCATTAATTATGTGTTACTTCCACCGAATAATATACAGGTGCCGTTATTTAGAGATACAGATCTACGTGTTGATGTCGTTGTTGGGTAAGTTTAGGAGAAACTGAAGTGTCTGAAGTGTCTATCAATGTGCAGAAATTATATGAACAATAGTTTCGGAAACTTTCTGGTCACTCTGCCACTCCTTCACTCCATCCGTCTGTCTGCCTGTCTCTGTCTGTCTCTGTCTTATCTATCTCGCTCTCTGATCATCAGTGAACGATATTTTAATATTTGTACCAGATTTCGCTGATGCTGCCGTCCACCTTCTGTGAGTTTATCCTGCGGTTCTTCTGGAAGAAGTCTGGCTCAGACCCGGACGACGGGCGTCGGGCCTTTGAAGCATGGTTACAAGAAGACGGAGGGTGGCAGAAGAGTTGATGCTGATGACAGAGCTCGTAGCAGAATCCAGCACGATGCCAAGGATTCATTTGCTTTGCAGATGCCGAATTCAACGTGGTACTACCGGGTTGGAATCACCGCCTGGGCTGTATCGACACACTGCACATGTTCCGATGATGGTGATGCCTTGTAGACGAGAAGACGTGATGTAGAGGTCTATGGGACGATTTGAAAAGTGATGTCCGAATTCCACGTGGTACTACCGTGTTAGAATCATCGCTAAGCACTTCGTGCAAATCAGAGTATAATAATTTGTGATATCCGTATGTAACTATTTCGCTCAAATATTTGTATTAATACATTTATGTTTTATGTGTTTTATTTATATTATAAACAAAATCAGTGCAAATATGTTTCGTTTTTGAAACAGAAAATGATATTACGTTAGCTTTTACTTAGAATGTCTGAGTTTTTCCGCTACATTAATTAGTATCCCTTATAATGTATCATTTCGCATATATATTATTATTTGTTTGATACTTTTAGCAACGCTGTGATATGCTCTAGTTGTATATATTTGTTGTTTCCTGACCTGATTTCACTTCACTGGTTTCTTAGAATTGTCAAATAAAAGCTGTTTTCATTTACCGAGTTCTTCCATGTACATGGACAATAAACTACCCCACGTGGCACTATGCTCTACTCGTTGACCAATTCGGCAAAGATAGTAGTAGTAGTAGTCAGGCCCGTAGCCGGGGGGGGGGGGGGTCACGTGAACCCCTTTTTGTGAACCCCCCTTTCTCCAAAATGTGAACCTCTCCTCAAAATTGCATCTTTAAAATGTGAACCACTAGTTGTATTCCATGTTTCTCAAATGCGTTAACCCCCCCTGAAGCATTATTAAGTGATCATCAATGAATGTATGGGAGCCTGGCTGAGGGGTCAGTCCACAATGCCATGTGTGAAAAGGGTAGTCACTAGAGGAATGTGTATCAAAGGACCATTGCATCCAATTAACCTTCACTATATCCCAGGGTCTCCTGTTATGAAAACGCAGGAGGTAATAAATACACAAGAAGCCAGTATTACACCAAACATAAAATTATTAGTCCTAACTGTAGTCACTCAGAGATGACAGATGCCAACAAAATACTGGTGAATGAACGGGGTGACGACGCTTTTACAATTATGAGCACATAAATTAAGCCATATAAAATAATTCGTTATTTCTCATCAGGAATCTTTTAAAAAGTGAACGAAAGGTACGGCTTTTAATTTTTATTATGCTGATTAAGGTAACTACCGACTGTCAAAGAGGCTATTCTCAACAATCAACAACTTAAGATGCGTAGCGAATGTATTTCTTACAAGCTGCAAACCCGGCAGACGAACTCATATGGCTTAACACGAATCATAATTTTTATTTCGCTGAATAATTTAACCAATACAAAATAACGTTTAGCTTCACCTATTTCTCACCAGCACGGTTAGAAATCGTGTAATTGTGTGGCTGTATGGTTGCCGAAATACTGTGGTTGCTAGTTGCATGTTTGTAGATCTCAGAAAGGGGAGCCTTATCGCTGATGAGAAGGCAAGAATGTGTGAAGGGCCTTTATTATCAATTATTAAGTCCATTTTGCGTTCGTATAGTTGTAAAATACAGTTTGTGTTTCCTGGAGTCAGTATTGTGTACAGGCAAAAATAGATAAGCGAGCGAAAAATGAACAACTGTCAAACACGTTCCAAAAATGCCTTTTTAATGATTGCTAGTACCAATAAGGTTCGTCGGATCCCAACAATATTGATGTCATTTGAAAGTTTAAGCGTTCTGCTATTCAAACATAAATGTTGTTTCGTCGACACAGTTCACCAATCTACCGATTGAGGCACCACTATCTGATTTCATGGTATAAGCTCCACCCACTTTCAAACGGCTGCTAAAATGACCTACGTGAAGTAGGCGTGACGTCACAATCACGTATATCAACCAACCAACGCAGCGAATTTAGACCCATTGTGTGACGTGCTTTATTGTGACGTCACGCCGACGTAGAGATATATCGGTTTCGCTGCGATCAAAGCACATTAGTTTCGCCGCGGTTTAAAAGTGGGTGGCGCTTATAACATGAAATCAAGAAATGGTGAAGTGCGCATGTTTGAACCTATGCAAATGAGGAAAACAGCGCCGCAATCGGAAGATTAGTGTACTGAGTACCCGCCGCCAACATCGTTCGGAACCGTACAGAACACCGAAAACGGCATGATTGTAGGTCCATTTATCGGTGTTCTTTGAACGGTTACCGGGAAATCTAGATGTCGCTAGAATAACAAAAAGTGCATCCTTTCAAATGATACCAAGATCGTCGGGACAGGACGAGCCGTGAGGGTGCTAGCGACCGTAGAATTTCATGTTTTAGACGTGTTCTGAGTTGTTCATTTTTCGCTCGCTTATCTATTTTTGGTACAGGGTATGGTGCTTGACTGTTTTAAACCTAGAATTTAATTAAAATACCACAAGAGGACAATTATTTTTTTAATCTTCTATTTACCGGGCATGCTTTATAACGGTTTATTAATTTCCTAACTTAATTACGTTTATGATAAATTATGGAACTTTTGTACATCAGATCAGATAAATATAATGTATTAATTTAGTGAAAACCAGATTGTAAATGTCACACTTTAATTGTTTATTCTGAAAAATAACTTAGACACACCCACGCTCCTCGGTGCCTCGTTTATCATATTAATATGATCATATCCAAAACAACTGCACAACAACACGGCGAAGGGTTTCGAGTAAATAATCCAGTTATATTAACAACAAATTATCACTGTGTATTCGCTTTTATGAATACAATTGGGTGTAAATTAGGCTTAATCAGGCAACAAAATGGGACCAATCTCCACAGACCACATAGGAGTCCTATTTTTTTAATGCACCCCTAAAACGACCTCGTTATGGGCCTGCTGGGGATGCTAATGTGGTGTTTGTATATATATATATATATACAATAAACCTCGCCGAAGTCGGATCTTCGCTCAACTCGGACATATTTCCGAGGAACGGTTGATTTGTAATGTATTTCCCATAAAAAATCTTCGTCTATGTCGGATTATGTAAGTCTGATCTTCGCCTAACTCGGAATAAATGAGTCGGTCCATTTGATCCGAGATAATGTTTTTTCTCTCGCCTAAGTCGGATCTCAGTATTCAACAAAATTATTTGGATGTTTGGACTATGTACCAGATGGACTAAAAAGTGAAATGGCTATTTAAAAAAAATCCAGACAGACACACCAACGTATGTAGGCAACACGTCTTCACTCATCTAATACAACTAGCATCACCAAGCCAATGGACGCTGGTATAACCAAGAACATGACGTACCATTACCGGTACACCCTAGCTACCAGGAGACTAGCGGCATCAGAAGGAGTCGCACCATTTTCTCAAGACGTTGAACTATGTTGGACGTTGTCATTGTCCTGAAACCAGCGTGGAACAAACTGAAACCGGAAACACTTCTAAACTGCTACAAAAACGGGATTCGTCTAAGGTGTTGAGCGTCAAGACGAGGATGAAGACAAAGCAGCTCCTTCCTTCAGAAACGTACGGAATAAGCTCCACGAGATGTATGGAGATGTTGTTTGCACGATGGACGAGACAGCAAAAACGTTCGTTACTCCAAATAACGAGCAGATCATTGAAACCGTACAACACCCGACGCAGGCGGTTGGTTTACCGAGCGATGATGAGGGCGACGAAGTCTCGGTGTCTGAAGATAAGATAACAAAACTCAGTGGCACACATGCTGCATTATGGACGCTAATTAAAACACTCTTGGTCGACGCTCGTGAAATTGAAGAGTTGACCGACAAGTAGAGGCCATTATCATGAGATAGTCGCAACAAAGACTTACGCAGAGAGACTGACATTTACAATCAATGATAATTACTAAGCTATAACCTTAGAAATTCGTGCCAAAATGAAGCACAACATTTTTTTAAATACTGCAAAATGTTGCTTGTGGACATCAGCATATGTAAAATTACAGTTGTATCCAGTTACTTTCAAGCGTTATTCACAGTTCCCTAAGGGCCTTTAGATGGTTGCCTTTGGCGCTGGAATATGTCATCTTCGGCTAAGTCGGATTTTCGCGTAACTCGGATTAAATCACTCGGTCCGATTGAATCCGACTTAGGCGAGGTTTATTATATATATATATATATATATATATATATATATAAGATGAAAGAATATAAGACGAAATCACATGGTCCACCAATCTCATACCCACTTTATTGTTCTTCCAGTTTTAAATGCAACCTTCTGCATTATGAGCCTCACATGAACTTGTGGCGCCCCCTGGAGTCTGAATTGGTAAAATATGACCCCCTTTGGAGTAGGAGTAGTAGTGGTAGCTAGTAGTAGTAGTAGTAGTGGTAGCAGTAGTAGTTGTAATAGTAGTAGTTGTTGTAGTGCTCCTTCGAATGCATGGCAGACATTTGGAAGCATCGAATTAATATCGTAAAATATGTGACTAAGACGTGTTGCTTCACACTATGCATGCTTGCGTCATGTCTCACCCAAGCTGGGTAACGCCACCTGTTGTGTCCGGCCGACAGCGTGTCCCTCACATTTGTAATTAACGCACGCACGCACGCACGCACACACACGCACGCACGCATATTGTCACAATATCGAGTGTAAGCATTAATAAATTGGCGGTACCCGATTTGACATAGCAAGTTATAGATTCAGGTGCACTAGGATTCGGAGTGAACGAGAGACAACGTGACAGCAGATATGTATGTACGAGAAGCCAACTGGCGTTCCCATTTAATACATAAACATATGCGGTTCAGTGATAGTTAATTGGCCAACCGTTACTCTGCTATGACATTATATGCATAACACCATACATTATACTCGACAAATATGCATCCAAATACGAATTTACATGGGAGACAATTTAAACAGCTGGTCACTTACATGAAGACGGGTATACACCGTTGTAAAGTCTATGAACTGTAAGTTGTAACCAATGTCTCGTGATGTGCGAATGTCAACGTTCGCCTCGGTCGCGTTCGGCGAGATGTCAGGACGAAAGTCGCTCGGCGTTCGGCGAACGAATTCTCGTAGACGAAAGCAGGCGACTCAGATTTGCCTTGTCATTCCCGCGCGAAACACCAGGCAACAACACGGAAACGATGTTACAACGTCGGCGATGTCGGGAAGGTCTGTCACGGAGTCTGTGTTACGACAGCTAGCAGACGAAACGGTGGTGGCCTTGCATTCGAAGATCACGTCAAAACGGAACTGCAGACGGTTATCGCTCAGTCTTGTTCAACGCGTGAGAAGTGCAGCGTCTCACAACTAATCAGTACTGTTGAAATCGTAGAAGTATATTACCACAGGCGTTGGGCGGACACACGTTTCAGCCCAATTCCTGGAGACGAGAGTGCAACACTTTCTTCTGCTCAAATGTTCGTCTCAAATGTTCGTCTGGCCTCGAATGGCCGTCCTGCCCTTATATATCTTGATGGCCGGAAGTTAGTCTGACCAATTACAACACTTAATACAAATTAAAGTCGCTTCAAAATCTCTCCCGGCTCCCGAAACCTTTCACACATCGAAGCAATCCATTCAACTCGCCGAGTTTTAAATAGATTTTGCGAGCTAAACGTTTGGCTATATAACTATAAGTGCTCATACAATCTTAAACTTACATGAATTACTTACATAATTAATATCAATGGATTCCCTGTGTCGAGCCGGATACCACAATATTCATCCTACATTCCAACTCTCATGAATTAATCCATAATTTTAATAAAACACACTATTCATAAGCTAGCTAGCCCTTAGCCAAAAATTATATAGAAAACTATAAATTTCCTATAGTATTCTGTAGTATTCTATAGTATTCTATAGTTTTTCTATAGTATTCTATAGTATTCTATAGAAAACTATAAATTGGCTATGGAAATCTTAATTTCCTACATAATTCTATGGAATATTTTATAGAATTCTATAGAATATGCTATAGTTTTTAAAGAACCTATAGTTTTCTGTAGGATTCTATAGAAAACTATAGAATATTCTATAGAATCCTATAGTTTTTAGGCAACCTATAGGTTTTTTGTAGGAATATATAGCAAACTATAGGATATTCTATAGAATCCTATAGTTTAAGACAACCTATAGGTTTTTTTTGTAGGAATCTGTAGAAAACTATAGAATATTCTATAGAATTCTATAGTTTTTATAGAACCTATAGTTTTCTGTAGGATTTTAGAGAAAACTATAGAATATTCTATAGAATCCTTTAGTTTTTAGAGAACCTATAGTTTTTTGTAGGATTTTATAGAAAACTATAGAATATTCTATAGAAACCTATAGTTTTTAGAGAACCTATAGTTTTTTTTTAGGATTCTACAGAAAACTATAAAATATTCTATAGAATCCTATAGTTTTTAGAGAACCTATAGTTTTTTGTAGGATTTTATTGAAAATTTTAGAATATTCTATAGAATCCTATAGTTTTTAGAGAACCTATAGTTTTTTTGTAGGATTCTACAGAAAACTATAGAATATTCTATACAATCCTATAGTTTTTAGAGAACCTATAGTTTTTTGTAGGATTTTTTAGAAAACTATAGAATATTCTATACAATCCTATATATTTTAGAGAACCTATAGTTTTTGTTGTAGGATTCTACAGAAAACTACAGAATATTCTATACAATCCTATAGTTTTTAGAGAACCTATAGTTTTTTGTAGGATTTTATAGAAAACTATAGAATATTCTATACAATCCTGTATATTTTAGAGAACCTATAGTTTTTGTTGTAGGATTATACAGAAAACTATAGAATATTCTATAGAATTCTATAGTTTTTAGATAATCTATAGTTTTCTGTAGAAATGTTATTTTAGTTTCTGTGGAAACTTTTAACCACTGTATGTATTTTTTTGTTATGTACATGTGGTGGATGTTACATAGAAATATATATATGTCAGTATGTTGTAAACTAAAACGATCCTACTGTATTATTTTATACCGAAACATTATTGTTATGAATACCGCATCCCATAATGTTATTACCCGTGAGTCATTTCGGCGCCTAACGTTTAATTTCAAAAAGAAGAAGGCGAGACGATCTAGCGCGAAGTCGGTAGATTGCGGACAGAGTCATTATAATGAAGACATTTCGGCCATTCATGCCACGAGACAAACGGTAGGACGTTGCCAAAGATTGCTGTGTGTTGTTTTTATAACTATTTGATCCACAGAGTAAAATACTGTTAACAATATTACGAAATAGTTATAGACAGACAGCCGTTTGCGTAACCGCCAATTCCAACCTGCATCGATGCAACGATTTTACCTCGTTTTCTATACCAAATCGATCATTCCATCACTCCATATTGTTTGTGTATGTCAATTATTGTTTGCGGTACACACCGAGCATTATTTTCTTATAAATTATTTTACATTTAGCCAGATGGTAAAGTGGCCTCGACCCACCGGTATGACTAAAAGGCGAACGACCACGAACGACCACGCACGACCAAAATGTATGTAGTGTTGGTAACCAAGCGGGCTGTTGGTGGCACGTAGGAGGTATGTGTGTGCAGCTCGCCAAATTTCAGATATGTACTTCACATTGGAGTAACAAAATTCGCAACTTTTATCATCGCTTGTGACAACTCGCCGGTTCCATTCGAATTTGGCGTGGTGGCGCTACCTGGCGGGTAACATTAAACTAAAATATTATTGTTATTAGGTTAACCCACCGACTTATTTATGCTTGGATAGCGAGTATTAACGATCTAGCCTGTTTTATTTTAATATTGAGACAGCGAAGCCCAAGCTGCAGATCTGATATCTGGATTAGGCCCACTCATTAGGCAATAAGGTTTATACATTATACCTACACTGCCTACAGTGTCACATGGTTAGTGTAGAAGGATCAATTTCAGTAATAAACTCATATTCATAATGCGTTTTGCCTAGTATAAAATTAATTATACTCTTGACGTCATTGTTATGGTAATTCGTTATTTAAAGGATACTATAGTGTTATTCACTTATTGGTTAAAAGTTAATGTTGTTATGTTCTGTGTCAATGTTCGACGGCGATGTATTTGGGGATTTGACATGATTATGTAGATATATATGACTCTGAGAAGTTCGTTATAATACTGTTATACACATTTAGGATCTACCTGTACTTGTCACACATTATATGTACAATCCAACACATACATTGTTTCAAAAACATTTATTTTGAAAAATCAATACAAATAATACTAAATTCAACACGCTCATAATTCACAATTATTCTGTGTAAGGACTAACGACAGCCAAATATGACTGCATGTCTCCATGCACCAGCACGCAACTGAAAGACAAAAATATGTGTTAGCACATTATATATATCCACATATAGTAGGCCTACATGTTTACTGTTAATATTTATACCTTTCCTATAGACAGCGTATCAGAGATTCGTGTTACTGTTCTTAGTTCACACAATAATAATATAAATTACGTTTGTGATCCACGGTAGAAACCAACGGGATGGTAACAGTATTCTTCTACCATATGTTTTGTGAATATGCAGTATGATGTATGTCGAGACTGTGTATAGTGCCATATTCTGTCACTTTGCAGACGGGAGTTAGAAATTAAATAACACTGAAAGAATTTACTAATATTGTAGTCACTATCATATGGAGTTCTTTTTTATCAAATTTTACAGGTTACGCACAACATCAGACTTAACGTAACAGTAGTTTAATCTAAAGGAATAACTTGATGCGAAAAATAATTATTACAACATAAATCAACTTTTGAAATGTCTGATGGTAAAAACAGCACTACGGAATGTACCAAACTACGTACATTAATATATAGGCCTATACTTTGCAAAATGTGACAGAATATGGCTTAATGATGTGCTAAGTATGCATAAATTGTACCTGGAAAGATCTCAAAACGTTAGTTACATAACAGAGCATACTGTCACTGCCTATAGTCCTGTCACACAAACCACCATCACCATGTAATTGTATCTGGATATAAATTAAAACGTTAATGACTTAACAACAACAACACCATCATTGCCTTTAGTCCTGTCACTTAAACCACCATCACCACCTAATTGTATATGGGTAGAAATTGAAAAGTTAATGACATCATAACTTCCTAGAGTCCTGTCATATCATCACCGCCTATAGTCCTGTCACTCAAACCATCACCACCCCACTATCACCACCTAATTGTACATGGATAGAAATTAAAACGTTAGTGACATAACAAAGCAACACCAACACCGTGTATAGTCCTGTCACTCAAACCACCATCACCACCTAATTGTATCTGGCAATTAAAACATTAGTGACATAAAAAAGCAACATCATCGCCGCCTCTACTTCTGTCACTTAAACTACCATCAGCCACCATCACCACCTAATTGTGTCTGGGTAGAAATAAAAATGTTAGTCACATCATCACCTCCTATTGTCCTGTCATCCAGACCACCGTCACCATCTAATTGTATATGGATAGGAATTTATATGTTAGTGACATAACAAAGCAACACCATCACTGACTATAGTCCTGTCATTCAGACCACCATCACCACCTAAATGTATCTGGATAGAAATCAAAATGTTAATGACATAATAAAGCAACACTTTCTCTGCCTATAGTACTGGCCCTCAAACAAACATCACTATGTGAACAGTACATCAACCTCCATCCCCCCAGTCAGCCCCACCTAAGTAGAAAGCTTCATGGGAAAAATGATGTTGTGTAACTTCAACACATTTAGACAAACAGTGAGATTTGATATGGTATGTGTATGTGCTGGACTAAGGTGAAAATCCACCTGCTCACATTCTATATTGCTGCAGTACCTGAGAGTAACATAAATGGCATGCTAAATGGTAGTGGCTAAAACCATGTCCCGCACTTGCAGGCAACTACCTCGAGGTCCAAAAGGAATTGGGAACTATCTATATGTATATCATGTTCTGGTCACTAAGATTAATTTATATTCTTTTCCTTTTTGGGACACTTGAAGTCTTGGCACATCTCTTTCTCTTCAACTGACCTGGCTTTTTCCCACCATTAGGTCCTGTCACTGCCAATTTGCCGTCAGTTGATATGACAGTTCTGGAATCCATCATCCAAATGAAACGAATAAATTTCTTGAAATGATTATCCCTTTTCTCCTTGGGAAGGCACGACCACACATCAATAGGCACATAAAATTTGGTAAATGGTGGGCACAGGATATAGTCTCCCTGGCCAGCCAAACATCTTTTCAGATCCTGGTACTGAGTCCACACAACATCGTAAAGTTTTAACACCAGGGTGGTCAACGGTTGTCCCTTCCAATTGACAGCATGCTTCAGCATGGCATTCAGACTTTCACAATTATTGTTAGTCCAGTTTACAAGAGGGGTCACACCTACTGCTTTAGCCTGGGTTATGAAGTTGGAATGAAGAAGAGAGACAACCCTATCTTGAAAATATGTGTTAAAGGATGGTGCAGCAATATTGATTAAATCCTCTGTCTTCTTTAATGCGTGGTTGAATGTGACATCCTCATCAGCACTTGTGATGCCACTTGGCCCAAATATTGAGGTGATGATAGATGAACGGTCTTTATGGCACACACCAATCTTGTCTTTTAGGTAGGCGTCTACATTCTGTTTCAGGTGCCGGGTGCAACTGAGTAGGTTAGAATCCGGAAAAGCTGCTTGCATGGCTTGCTTCATTGCCTTCTCATCATCTGTGCCAAAGATGGGATGTGATGGTGTGATAGGATGTGATAAACAATTCCTTCACCTAGCAGGTTGTAAGGTAATCATGGTTGGATCAAACTTTTATGATGTACATCTAAATACCATGCCATGAAGCCTTCAACTGTTATTTTATAATATATTATTATATACATACCTTTTCAGTGAGGCCTCAATGTTGTAAGTGCCACTGGTGAAAGCACAGCAACGACAAAGGAAGTAGTCTGGTTTTTCCCAGGCTGACAGCAGGTCAGCATCCATGGGAACACATCGACTGCAAAAAAAACTATTCAGAAGAAAATCTGTTTACCTTCCTCTACATATGTGACACAAATCAAGAATCAACAGAATGGGGTTGGTGATCCCAGAATTTAGGCAATTCTGCCAGAATTTCCCATTTCTTATTGTGACTGCTAACATCAGCACTTAAACAGAACAACCTGCTTGTGCGGGTTTTTTGTGATCAGTTCATCACATACATTGGACATTTTAATACAATTATTAGAGTTTCCTGTTGTAAAGCTAATCCTGCTCCTTTAATTGAGCCATTCCATATTTCAAAATGATATAGGGAGCAGTACCAAACAACTATCCATCACTGCCAGGTATTCATTCATACAGCTGAGTGAATTCAAGCAATGTAGAGTGAATGTACTTGCCCAAGGTTCAAAATGGCTGCACAGGATTCAAACCCGGGTTCTCTCATCTAAGAGTCTAATCGCTGATTTATTATGCTCCACTATTCCAGTTGTACATGAACCTCTAAGGGTTTGACACCTGAGGAGTAGGCCCTACTACTACTACGGTAGTCAGCAGGAGTAGCATAACACACACATACATGCAAAGTCGAACAGTTTTCATGAAAGAGTTACACTCAACTGTGTAGTATTAACCATAATAACTTTAGCTGAATATTATGTAGCAAGATTACACTAACGTATACGTAATGTACTGTAAACAAAACTTACCGATGCACCCATTTGAGGCACAATGAACACTCAACAGAGTTGGTGCCACAGCCCTTTGCACAGATGCCACATTGGTATTTCAAAGGCGCCATTTCCTTACACTGTACTCAAACAATGATCAGAAGTCCAATCAAAATGTTGAGATTGAATGTGGTCATTCCCCAAAATATGCAAGCTTATATACAAAATAAGATGCAGATCGAGATATGTGCTGATTGGATGATAGGTTCATGTTAGTAGGCACAGCCTATCTAGAGTTGGACCAATCAAACACCCTGACACGGAAGATGACAGTTTTACACACCTGTAGAGTTTGTTAGAATGTGTTACAAAACTGGCAAGATGTTCATCCAACTTCCTATCCATTTCCTAATATGTGTGGGCATTTGGATGTTATTTGAACAGTTTTAAGGCACATGTTTAAAAGTTATCTGTTATCCTAACCTCTGTAAAGGTTACAATGGATTACTAGACACAATGGTACAAAAATTGACATGGATTCCCACTATATGTGCTTGTTTACCCACCACCATTTCTGTAATGTCCCCCCTCCAGATATTGATCCACTTGACTGGCCAATCAATGTCACTGAGTAGCACCTGTTGACTGGTATGACTTCAGTGACATCTTTGGTGGGAAGTTTGATTGTCCATCAGTGTGAAGTGGGTCATTTTTTGGAGGAAGGCATGCACGTCAAAGTGGTTTTATGCAGTAACTGTTCAGTCAGCTGGAACACATGCCGATTCGTGGGTAGTAAGCGATATAATATTGATTTACGTTTCTCTTTGAAACAAAACAATTTTTTTATGAATGCCAAAGTATCATTTAGGAATTGTTTCTGTAATTATATAATCTGTATATGTATTACTGTGTTTATAACTTGAAAAGTGCATTTAGGCAACTAAACTTATTAAAAAAATTATATCAGATATATATACATATATATATATATACTGCGGTATTGCAATTTTGTAAATAGTGTAACATGTATATTTATGTTGTATATTACATGTCAAACAAAGATATATACTGCACACATGAATCAGCCTCCATTCATTGTGGATGCTTCCCAGTAAAGTCGAGATGGTATTCAGTTGAACAGGTCTGCCAGGGTGTAAAGTGTAAAGCGCCTTGATCATTGATATCCTGAGGACTGGATACTGCGCTATATAAGAACCTACCTTTACCATCATTTTTTAGTAATGAAATTGTCTGTGAAAGTGTTGAAATTTTAATGATGGTGGACTGGCATCCTCTTAATTAGTTGACAATTAAAGGAAATGACTGACATGTTGATAAGTGTGCTCTGGGCCTCTGGCAGTATCAGTTATATGCTTGGCTGCACATGGTTGGATAAGCAGATATGTAAGTAGTTCTGAACTGGAGGGGGTACCCTAATGACAGCATGTATACTGAGATAACAGAATGCCATTCTATAGAAATGCTACTTAGATGATTAGCTTAAAGACACCAATATTATGTGTTAATTGTGTCAAGATACTTGCCCACCTGTGTGGTTTGATAGGAGTGAAGTCCCTAAATCTAATATATATACAGATGTATATTACATATATATATATATATATTATTATGTCTATATATATGTATATATATAGTCAGTCACAGAAATGATGCAGAAAAAGGCAAAGGAAATAAAGTTACAACTTTAAATTGAGTAATAACTGAACATCTGACTATACAAATTACCAGACATGTGTTGAGACTTACGACTCATTTTGCTATAACAACCCATTTTTTTCTCCAACATTATGTACAGTGTATATTGAAAATCATTATTTATATATAGTGTATATATATATATATATGAGTGGGTATGTATGCATAAAACAGCTATTGTCAATTATGTTCTTGTCATGAGGTACTGTTGTGCCAATAATAATTATATCAGTTTTATCTGGATTTAGCTTCAATTTACTTGCTTCCATCCACAGCAAGATGTCAGTGAGACAGTCATTTAAAGTTGATAGAGATGTCTGTGTATCAGTTGGTGAAAGTGATATATACACCTGTGTGTCATCAGCATACACGTGATGATTTATATTATGATTAGTTATGACTCAACTAATAGATGTAGGGTATAAGCTAAACAGACCAGGGCCAAGGACAGAACCTTGTGGGACACCAAATGGAAGATGTTCTGGACAAGACAGTGAGCCAGATATGTTACTTCTTTGGTATTGGTCTGAAAAATATGAACTAAACCACTGAAGAGCTGTGCCAGATATACCAAAATGTATATTAAGGCGATGTAAAAGAATGTCGTGATCTATTGTATCAAAAGCAGCTGATAGATCTAGTAAGGTGAGAGCAGTTAAGTTGCTATTGTCCATATTGCATTTGATAAATGCTGTGAATAAATGTGTTCATGGAGTCGATTTGCAACAATCTTCTCCAATACTTTCGACAAAAAACTAAGATTTCAGATAGACTTCAGCTATAATGTAAACACCCATAAATATCCAGTCTGATCGCTTGTATCTGTATGAATAAAACATTTGAAACAACATTATTTTGCTGCATGTTTATTATAAATAGCATGTATGTTAATTTGGGCCCATGTGTCAACGGGCTTTGCACTGTATATTATTTGTTATCAACAAACTTATAAATGTTGATACATTTTGCTCAGTTACGTAAATTGTTACACACCATGATTTATAATGTTATCTAAGAACAGTTTGTTTTCTAACATGTAATTTCATGTAGGTTTTTGTCAAAACACTATATTGGAATATATAGGATATTAGCCTTGGTTTATGGGAATGTGTATCAAATCAAACGTTATGAAAGGTATGTAAAATTTTACATCACAGTATGCGTTTTTATAATAAAATTGGGCATCTGATAGATCATTTCTCAAGGTTGGCATATTTGCAATGTACCCAGTGTCTCTCCCCCAGAATGATAAAATCAAAGAGAGTCAGCACACATTGAGCAAAGTAATCAAGATTATCTTAACTGCATTGCCGCTCCCACCCCTGGGTGTCCCCCCCCCCCCCCCCCCAGCATATGCATGCAGACCACCAAGTGACTGGAGCTGTACAGAGTGGCAGGTCAGATTGTCCAGTACTACTGAACAGTGAGGCAGTACACAGGAATAGCTTAGACCCATATATCAAATTAACATTTGGGTCATTAACTTAAATTGTTGTAATGCATAGCCCCTAATATGTTTTAATTTAACTAACACAACTTTCAATTTAAGAAATTCATATTTTATTAATGTAAATATTGTACATAGTTTGTAACAAAAATATAACTTGCACTACAAAGGAATGTTGTATATAAAAACAGTTGTTGAATAGAACAGTAATGATATATACCAATATATATGTTATCATTACTGTTGTATTCAACAACTTATGTATGCTAGATATCGTAAACAGAATGCAGAAACCTTTTTGTATCTGTGACAAATAAATTATGACAGTTCAACAAGATGTCTCAAATTACAGTACCACATAATTTTTGACCAGATCCCAGTACTTGCTAAGGTGATCTGGTGATACTACTACAATTAGGAACATGGCACAGAGGAACATTGGTGTTTGGCAAAAATGTTTTAATAATTGAGTGATTCTACAGTATTGGTCAATGTTTGGTTGACAAAACTGCATTATTTTCATCTTTTTTTAAATTTTGAATGCAATGTTATATGTGGATAGTATGTGTTAGGATAGCCCAACTAAAATAAATACAGCGCAAACTATTAACATACACTGGAATGGATTCCTTTACAAATTACAGTGAGGACCTCATATTAATGTAATTATTATTCTAAAGTACTAATATACATGACCAATGCATACTGGCGTAGTTACGTAGAAGCAATTAAGCTGAATATCTTGCAAAATCGTAACGGATTATGTGGCAACGGCTCAGTGTCTTGACATTGAATTGATGCTGACGGATCAGTGGTTGACATACGTGGTACGATACGTATCCTGAATCAAAGCCTCAATGCAGAAATACCTTCTCGCGAAAAGTGTACAGGAATGGTAAAGTAACATGCCAAAAATAAATGTTTAATCTATGGTTTACTGGTATTGTTAAATTAACAGAACATTTATTTTTCGCATGTTACTACCGTTATTTAGCACTTTTGCGATGTTCTTATTATAGTTATAACGCCATTCGCCAGGTGGCGCTACGGTGCCAAGACTAAATGTTCGTCCGGAAGATCGGCTAAAATGCATGAATTGTGTAATTCCTGGGTAAAATACAGCCTGAAAGTTTATAGTAATGCACACACAAACCCTATATATACCATCAACTGCCAAACTATCTACCAACACATTATATTACAGTGGTCGTGCGCCTTTTAGTCAAACCCCGACCCACTAGAGTAGATTTGCCTAAATTGTCGCTCATTTCGTTGTACGTACTAAGTAACCAACTGCATTGCCATGGCCACGTGAATGAATAATAAAAACAAGTAAAATGCAACACAAACTGTTAAAAAAATACCCTAAAGTAAATGACAATAGAATGCAAATATGTGATCGATGATATGTGTGTTTCAAGTTCATACTTTTTACCTTTTTTGTGATGCATAGGCCATAGCCAGCTAGGGACTAGTGTAGCCTGTAGGTATATAATTAACATTTTTAGATATAGACATCAAGTCTATACTAATGTATGTAATGGCAATGCCAATGATTTAAATAACTATTTATTTTGATTCATAATAACAATATTAACAATTTAGTTGTCTGTTTGTTAATGTTACTAATCCTGATAATAGTGATATATATAAAGGTAGATTACTGGGTAACCGATTACTGTCACAGTACTAGACCTACTTGTTAAAAAATTATATGGTTACCGGCTACTGCCGATAATGGGAACCGGTGGCCAAGTGATAAAGCACCGGTCGAGGGGACTGGATTCGAATCCAACTATCGGCCAGTTAAAAAAAACTTGGGAAATTTTGTTCTCTTGGAAAATACACTAGGCCATTGGTCCCTTCTAACTGTTATCTGCCAGAGGAAGTAAAAGATCCTACACATGGGATAAATGAGCTAATTTGAGTCCATCCTGTAGTGGACTTACTAGTTACTACCTGTTGGGCATGTAGATGAGGATATTATGAGATAAAACCACAGTGCAACATTGTAATAGGACTTTGCTGAATAATAAGTATTTGTCAAAATGTTCCATTTTTTTAGATTTATGGTGTATAATATAAGCCACACATATTGTATTTTTATTGTGTTCTGTTCCATTTATTTCAGGTTGGTGTCATCACTGATGTCCAAAAGCAAGATTTGTCCATTCTGACAGCACTGATACCAATATAAGTGGTATAGTGTTTGTGTGTATGCATTCTGATTTATTGAATATTACGATAACATACCCTGTACAATTATACTGTATATTGCAATACAGAACTCGGAATCAATTTATTTGACCAATAAATATGGTACATGTGTAAGGTTTCAGGGCAAAGCACAATAGTGTAAATATCATCTTAAAATTGACATGATATTGAATATCTCAATACTACAAAATCACAATGACCGATATCTAGACCCAAACTATTTTTTTTTACAGTAGAACCTGTCTTGGATAACCACCTGCTTTCTCGGTTCCTCTTGAAATTGACCATATTTTCAATGTTTATTGACCTGTCGTGGGCGACCACCCGTCTTGAAAGACCACTTTTGCTAGGCTGAAGTGGCGGTCACTCAAGACAGGTTCTACTGTACATTTCAATTCTGTAATTTTACCTAGGCAAATATGTCACCAGAGCTGCATGACGTTTATTGTATTTTACCCTTAAACCCTTCCTATATATACTATTGTTATGCACTGGTAATAATGCATGAGTGTATAAATACAGTGTGGTATGCCACGTTCCAAGTAATGGAAGAAAATCATTCAACCATGCCAATTATGTTCAGTCAGAATGTCTGCCCCAACAACAGTTTCCAATCTAACATTCTAGAAGTGTTGAGAAACAGCCCATCTTGCTTAGAGTTTTCTTTGCTCTCTTTGTCAATATCAAATGGAATACCATGTTGTACCTGTTTCAAATTACCGTGGTAGTATACCAGCGGATATGGGTCAAATTCATTGACATGTATTTAAATACAAATAATCTTGAAGGATTAAAATATGATAAAATGAAAAAGTATATATTTCAATACAAATATGTATTAAAGGTACTTTTCAGAATTCTTTTTACAAAACCACCAATAACAAAAATAATGGCAAATGTTATATTGGGATATGTTGTTTGTCAACATAATTTGACGATGTTATGTACAAAATGACATGAGATGTCGCTTACTGGCTGGCAATCTTTGGTGTTTGTACCATGTATGAAAATACCATGTTGTACCTGTTTCAAAATACCATGGTAGTATACCCGAGTACAGTGTATATCAAGTCACTGGCATTGGAACAGGGAAGGGGGCGTTCCAAAAAAACCCACCTTGAGGTTCTCCAGACATCTCGATCTGCACCCCCTTGAGGCTCGCTGAAAAAAAACACCCCAAGGCACTCTGAAAACCTAAATAAGCACCCCCATTCCACAATATTTAGGGGTAATCCTATCTCCAGCCCCCATACACCACAAACTGCAACCCCTTCCTAAATGTTGGGGAGCTAAGCTCCTAATCAACAAATATTAGGGACTAAGCCCCCCCGGCAGGTTCCAATGCCTATGTAAGTAAAACAAGTATTACAATATTTAATTTGTTTCCTACATGGGTGTTGATTGATGTGTATTTTAGCAGTAATATATATTTAATGTTTCCAACAATATTTTTCTTGCTATCCCTGTTGTGAATGTCATTGTGACATGTAGTCTTTGCTATTTCAGATAATGGCTCATTACTGTTCACAAGTATTTAAGGATTAATTTCTTGACATGTATGCTCAGTAGTCTATTTGTTGTATTTATCATATACTTAATTGTTCATATTGTATTATAATGTATACATAAGGATTTGATAAATGATTTGTGCCATTATTAGCATTGCTTGCATTTATGTACATATATGCTCAATAGACTTTATTTTGTATTTGTTTTATTTGGTCATTCAATATGCTTGGATATTACTGTAGATTGCCTGTATGATTAATGTATTTGAATATATAATATAATACAAATATTTGAAGATTAACGTGCACCTCTGTTAATGAGTATGTCATACAGAATATTTTCTACAGGATATATTCTGTAGGATATATCCTACAGGAAATAGCCTATAGGAAATATTCCATAGAAAATACTATAGGATATTTTCTATAGACAAATTTCTATAGAATATTCTGTAAAAAAAACCTTTATAAAATGTCATGTAGTTTTTTGTAGAAAACCACAAAAATCCTGTGGTTTTCTATAGAAAATATCCTATAGTTTTCTATGGAAAACTGCAAAAATCCTGTGGTTTTCTATAGAAAATTTCCTAAAGTTTTCTATGGAAAACTGCAAAAATCCTGTGGTTTTCTATAGAAAATTTCCTATAGTTTTCTATAGAAAACTGCAAAAATCCTGTGGTTTTCTATAGAAAATTTTCTATAGAAAACTGCGCAAAAATCCTGTAGTTTTCTATAGAAAGTTTCCTATAGTTTTCTATAGAAAACTGCAAAAATCCTGTAGTTTTCTATAGAAAATTTCCTATAGTTTTCTATAGAAAACTGCGCAAAAATCCTGTAGTTTTCTATAAAAAATGTCCTATAGTTTTCTATAGAAAACCGCAAAAATCCTGTAGTTTTCTATAGAAAATTTCCTATAGTTTTCTATAGAAAACTGCGCAAAAATCCTGTAGTTTTCTATAGAAAATTTCCTATAGTTTTCTATAGAAAACTGCGCAAAAATCCTGTAGTTTTCTATAGAAAATCTATAGGGTTTTTTTGCTAAGGGAGTGGTGACCCTAGTGTTTTTCACACCTACATTTCTGTAAACAACTTTCATAAGTTCATAATATAATCTTCTTATAACCACAACACAAGTAGTTTGACAGGTCACCATATTACCAGTCATGTTAAATAATTTCTACAGGTACCAAATTTGATATACCTAACCGTAGAATTAGTGGTGTACGTACGCTACAAATGAAATTAATTAAATCTGACTTGTCGGCAGTTAAAACGTTACCCGCCTTAATTGCCAGAGGGCACCAGCGTATACCTCAGCAACAATACATACCAGAGATGGCAGCACGATCCCATCAACCATACTCTGTAAACGAAACCACTGTTCTAAAGCCTGATTAAATTCTATACAAACCACTTTGTGACACACATAAACACCCTCCCTCCCCTCCGTTCTCCCTCCGTCACTCCTTCCCTCCCCTTCCACATTTCTGCCTCCCTTCCCCCCTTCCTCCCTGTCTCTCCCAAATCATTGATATGCTTACGCAACATAATCGTGACACGGCGAATATTTCTCTTAAGCTGTGCAAACGCTTTGTATGTGTGATATAAGCGTTTCTTGTGAAGGAGGCCCTATACATGTCGTAGGCAAGCTTCGACTTGGTCGAATGCACACACAGGCCTGCCTGCCCGGATGGCATGATAACGGGTACCTCCTAGTAAACAATTAAAGCAGTCCGCGTAGTATGGATTATTGTTTGTGATAACGTATAATATATTCATATCGAGACAGATATCACTATGTCTGGGCCGCAACTCAATGCTATTTGGCAAAAAATGGACAGGTTCCAATTAATGAACACTGTTTGCCGCGCAATTATTTATAGTTGCTACGTTGTCCGGACTTGTTTTACTGTTATTTAGTTATTCGAATCTTAGTATAGTCATTCGGTGTACATCGGTTGACGCGAGTGGTTGTTTCGGTGGTCTGCAGATAACGAAAATACAGCACGCCTACATTGAATTCGTACGTATTCCAACTTTGAATTGTCATGGTGCGGAACAAAATTATAAAACATTGTGCAGTTCTCATGTGTGACCATGACTATATATAATTTAAATAATCGGTCGTTTTTCTAACAATCTTGCTATTCGGTAGAGCTAGTTGTCTTATTAAATTGATTCGCTATCCCCAAAAAACTGCCTACAAGGACAAGATATATGGCACCCACATCAATAAATTGTGTTCGATAGGCTAATCAAATGCACACGATTTCGAAATGGTTACAAACAAATCTGCGCATTTAAGCTTGCTGTATTAGCCTGTAAGGCAAGCGTCCATATCCCCGTAGATTTGCAATAGTCAAGAAACTATAGCTGTAGTATCACAATAGGTAATACTATTTCCAATAGTCACTATTAATGATTAACGTCGAAACCACAACTACACGTCGCACAGAAACCAAGCTATTGAGAAATATAGATACCGGGTATTTGGATGTAAGCTTAAAATTCAATATGAGCATAATCTGAGGATATTGTGTATTGCATTAATGGATTAATTAATGGTGAACGTCAGTGGGACGATTTTACACCTACAACTGTAGCCCACTGACGTTCACCAAAACATAGAACCGTTTAACATTTGTGTACATTCTTGTTGTGTAATTGCAAACAATTGTTATTGAAAAACCTTTCATGCCGCCTCAGGGATTCCGACAAGTGCTCATATCATTGTCACATCGGGACTACGTTTTGGTATCTCTCATTCAGTTTTTAGCCAACGACATAAACTAGTTAACGGACGTGTTTTTTCGAAATATACCGGATAGCCATAGTAAATAAGGCTCAACTCCTCTGTTCGATTGTCACAATATGATCGCCGATGATGCATGCACAACTCTGGTGCACGCGTTCGTGACGTCACGCCTAGACTACGCAAATTCATTACTCTACGGCCTTCCGCACACGGCGCTGCCGCGTTTGTGCAAAGCGTGCAAAACAGCGCAGCCCGGCTCATATGTCATACGACAAAGCACGACCACGTCATTCATATTCTGCAACATCTGCATTGGTTGCCTATTCGTATGCGCCCGACATACAAAGTGCTTGTGTTTGTGTACTCTGCGATGCATGATCAGGCACCGAGTTACTGAACCGACGTCAACCGAATCGGCTATAGAGATCTGCGTCTTAGACACGTCCGCCGTTCAAAACAATACTAAAACACACCTTTTTAGAGTAGCGTTTATAAAATATGATTACATGGACTTTATCAAATGCACTTATTCATATTTTAATTGATAATTATTGCCATTGTTATTTTAATTATTTATTATACTGTATTTAATTAACTTATTTATTTTATTGTTATACATAATAATAAAAAAATTTGTTGTTTAGACAGGCGGGTATATTAGTAATGGAAGGACTACTTTAATGATTATTTCATGGCATACGTGTTATAATTTTTTTCTTAATTTTACTACGATTTTAAATAGTTACGAGTACATGGATGTAAAGCGCCCGAGAGCAATCTGATTGATCAGGCGCAATATAAATAAATTGTATTATTCACACAGTCCATATGCCAAATATATTCAAGCACAGTCTGGTAGGCATTTCAGAAGTACACGATCTAGGAGCAGTGACTTATTTTATTGCAAATAGAGCTTATTGCTTCTTTACTGCTGTGTGCAAGAGTTTGATGCAACAATTGTATGGCTTTCTATGTTTTTGTAGGTTCTGGTCGAAGCGAAGTGCTGAGGAATGGCGACAAAAAGCAAGGTAACAGAAAGCAAGTTAGATTTACGCTTTACTCATCTCGCCAAATTATACATTTGTCTCATCTCACCAAATCATCAAGATAACTTCCATTAAACTAACAAGAACGGCAGGCAAAGCCGTAGACGTAGACTTCAACTAACCGATGACACCATCTACATTACTAAGATGCTTTAATAGTGAAACACGCATGACCAGACCCGTAGGCTCGGGTGCGGCACATCCACTACTGAGGCAAGATAGTTCCGCTAGAAGTCTAGGGTGCAGTAGGAAGTATGGGGGTGTACATTAAGGTTTTTGTGGGTGCATCAACCGGGGGTGATGTGCAGTTAGATATCTCAGGGGATCCAGTTGGGGGTTGCTGGTAAAAAGAAAGCACTCACCAAATTCAATCACGTTACGGGCCTGAATGGTGAACGCGTTGTTACGATAATGGCATACGTCTGAAGCCAGGTAATGATATACTGGTGAACCACAACCACTGGAATCAGACATGGACCCAGAGCTAGACTGAGAATGGGCAATGACGTCATATCATATGTAGCGTGCCTGGTGGATACCAAGGGAACTAGAAGGTGCTCTAGCTGTCGTTTCATGAATGAAACAGCGCCCACTGGCGGTGAAATGGGTATTAAACAAATTCATTTTTCATGGAAAAAGGTGTAACGCCCAGGGTTACTACTTGTGTCACTACGAAATACCCCAAACTGCTGTTTGCGGAACAACAGTACTTTTGCAATTTGAATGTAATAATAATAATGCTACCAATGGTAATGTTTATTATTATTATTATCATATATTCAAACATTGTATACCCACTTGTGTGTGTGTACGGTATTTTGTAGATTATGTATACTTCTATCGCATCAGATATACATATACAGATGTATATATGGTTATGTACGTGTATCTATACACGATTGTCTTTTTCTTGTACATGTTGTCAATGTTTGAATAAACGAATTATGCATTCATTCATTCATTCATTCAGTCAGTCAGTCATAACGTTCATAGCGCTTTACATAAGACAATTACAAAAATAGTAGAGATAAAACGAATTTAAATGTAATAATAAATAAACTAAGATACAATGCTGTGAAAACATCAGTAGATTAACCGTCGGTTTAAATGTTAAAATAAATCATTATGTTAAGATAAGTACATCAAAATGTTCTTTCGGCTGTAAAGATATATCAAGATAGATAACAAATATGAGTAATTAGAGAACAATTATGCTGCGCTTATTCAAACAGTGTGCGCTGTAATAAAACGGTAAATCTTTATAAGCCATGTTTCGAGTGAACACAAAATAAAGCAACCAAAGAACAATTGCGCAATCGAACTGTTCGTCACTAGTCAATGTTTTTCCAGAAGAACGTGCATAACCTTTCAGTCACTCAACTGATCACCTTCTTGACTGATGCTTCAGTATTACACTCGCCTCTTTTTATGTTCATTCGGATCCTTGGACCGCTGACCTCTAATATTCCAATTGACGAGAGTAGACACATGACGTATCAGAAACGTGTTGGTTAGTTTGGACTTCTCATAAGGCGACGTGATATTCACATGACGTCCACACATTACGTGTATAGAAATGATTGCCTTGTCGCGACTGCGTGCGGTCTGGAACTCACCTCACCTGAACGTATTAGTAACGTCGTGATACACTGGCACTTTCTGCCGACCCGCACAGAAAAGACTTACCCCGACTGCAGTGTATACATTACACTACACTGACACTGACTGAGTCAGAATCGAAACAGTATCCAGCTGGAACTACATCCACGGTGGCGTCCCACAAGGCACAAAGTTAGGCCGCGTACTTTTCGTCCTCATGATAAACGACCTACAAAAATAATTGATTTTAGTCGTAACCAATAATTTCAGTGCTTTATCGCATTACAACATGTGAATGAGTTAATGTTTCGTACCAGTATTCATGTGATGTGAAAATTGCGAAATCGTGACGTCATTTGAGATGACTCATAAGATAATGAAATTCTTAAGAATTGTTAAACCAATTTCTAAGAAACTTCAAAATAGCCTAACGTGAGATATGGGGCTTCTGCGTAACTTCATATATGGGCCAGTTGGTTTGGACTGTGGAAATTTGAAATGTTTTGCGTAACTTCAGGTAGGTGGGAAACTGGGATAGGCCACGACATGCAGCTGATTACGCGTCTCATGTGGTTTCAAATCGCTTACGTGTTGACGTATACCTGTACAATGGTGCGTTACGACATTGTGACCCTGTGATCGAACTAGTTTTTATTTAGTGCAATCAATCGATAAAGTATTTATTAGGCGCACATTGCCAATTCGACATAAGGAAGCAAGTGGCCGCGGGGAACTTTCTGGAAGGTTAGGAGTTGAGAACCAAGGAATTGTGTCATGTAGTTATCAGACGAAAGGTTACATTTTTCTAGCGTACCTGGTACAGAAATACTCGACTATCTAAAAATATAGTATAGTGCACTCGATGGGAAGTTAACAGGAACAAATTCCAACAATGAAAGTGATAGTAGGATGCTATATCGGTCTATAGCATTTCTATTTTGATCGAGTTTCGCCAATTTAAGATAGCTACTATTACACATCGTGTCATTTCTTCTTTCTATTCCCAGGAACCTCAGATCGTATGTCTCATTACAACGGCATTGGCAAAAGAGCATTCTCTGTAGATGCACCCACTATCTGGAATCAATTCCCTATTAATTTAAAACCACCTGAAACTGTAGCCACCTTTCGTAAACAAACTCAAACCTTATTTGTTTGATCGCATTACCACCATGAGTCTTCAGCTGTCCCTTGCGCTAATGACGTCCCTGTCCACGATTTTGCCTACTAATTCTTGTATGTTACGCCTCTAAGCTCATAGTCCTGGGGATATAGGCGCTATAGAAATGTATTATTATTATTTATTATCAAACGTAATTATTATGCATATAAAGCTACTACTGTATATATATATATATATAAATCTCTCTCTCTCTCTCTCTCTCTCTCTCTCTCTCTCTCTCTCTCTCTCTCTCTCTCTCTCTCCTCTCTCTCCCTCCCTCCCTCCCTCCCTCCCTCCCTCCCTCCCTCCCTCCCTCCCTCCCTCCCTCCCTCCCTCCCTCCCTCCCTCCCTCCCTCCCTCCCTCCCTCCCTCCCTCCCTCCCTCCCTCCCTCCCTCCCTCCCTCCTCCCTCCCTCCCTCCCTCCCTCCCTCCCTCCCTCCCTCCCTCCCTCCCTCCCTCCCTCCCTCCCTCCCTCCCTCCCTCCCTCCCTCCTCCCTCCCTCCCTCCCTCCCTCCCTCCCTCCCTCCCTCCCTCCCTCCCTCCCTCCCTCCCTCCCTCCCTCCCTCCCTCCCTCCCTCCCTCCCTCCCTCCCTCCCTCCCTCCCTCCCTCCCTCCCTCCCTCCCTCCCTCCCTCCCTCCCTCCCTCCCTCCCTCCCTCCCTCCCTCCCTCCCTCCCTCCCTCCCTCCCTCCCTCTCTCTCTCTCTCTCTCTCTCTCTCTCTCTCTCTCTCTCTCTATCTCTCTCTCTATATATATATAAATATATATCCACACGCACCCACGCACAAACACACACACACGCACCCACGCACACACACACACACGCACACACACACACATGCACACATACACACACATACGTCAAACCAAATCCGATAGGCTTTGTCGGTAACTTGGACTGCTATAGGCTAATTTATGTTATCACGATTGTTATATATAAAACAGGATACGGCGGCATTCCTCCAACAAAAACCATGACAACATAATATACAACATATTTGTTTGTCTAAATGTATGACATTACTGTCCAAAAATACACTAGCTACGACGTCACTAACCGGAATTTCGTGTCGCCAGGTGTTCAACGATTGCGTGCACGGCCACATCGAGCTCGATCCGCTGTGTGTCGCTATCATCGACACGTCCCAGTTCCAGCGACTGCGGCACCTCAAGCAATTGGGCGGCGGCTACTATGTCTTCCCCGGGGCGTCCCACAACCGCTTCGAGCACTGCCTCGGGTGTGTGATTATTCTGTAGATACAGTCTGTTTAAATTCCACTTAAAATAACCTCAAGAACATTTCTGTGCAACAAAAGTTAGATGTAGAGGAACAATGAGAAAATCGTCTTTGCTAAAATTGGTAACATTTCTATTAACATTATAATATCTAAGGGGTGTTTCAAAACACCACTGGACTTTTATGTCTTTAAAAAGTGCGTCCAAAACAGGCCCCTTGCAAATTAAATTGTTTTATTTGGCCATCGTCACACATTTTGCAAACTAATTCAGACCCTGAGCAGTCATGATGTGCCCACGCCGCACATTATTCAGATTGTATTCTTTTTTCCTCGTCTTTACTGTCAGAAAACAGTTGGTGGAACGCATTGTTGTTGTCTCGCTTGTTTTGGAAGTTTCGACATCGCAATGACATCGCGAACGATTTCTTCCTCCCTGTGTTGTTCCATTCATGCAGGGTTGTGGCGCTTTCTTTGTATGATTTTTCTTAGATTTTGTTGTCAATCGAAGTCGAGTTTGTAAGGGCTGAACGTGATGATGTATATCTTCAAACTGTTTTCGATTTATGATTTTTTGATTGATCTTCTTTCGGTATAGACGATGAAATTGCAATAAGTTTGTAATATCATACAAATTAACAATATACATATATTGTTCTACCTGATTCTATAACAATAATGTTATATATCTATACACACTCGTTTTGACGATAAGCAAATACGTAATAGTAACAATATAATTTTTTTCTTAAGTACATTTATTACTATTATTCCTATTATAAAATATATAAGCGAGCGAAAAATGTAGAACTCAAAACACGTCCAAAAATGCTTAATTCAACGGTTGTTAGCCCCTTTGTGGCTAGTTCAATCTCAACGATCTTTATATCGTGTGGAAGCTTACACTTGCTGCTATTCTGACAAGCAATTATTATTCCGATAATCTTTCCTAAAATAACCTATAAATGGACCTACAACCGTGCCGTTTCCGGTCTCTTAGACACTGGCGAACGATGTTGGTTCGTCAACAAAGTTTATCCATGTGTGACATGGATCCCCCTGTCTGCACAAATTGTTACACCCCTGCGGGACTCCGGCAGCGGTGTGCACGAGCGCGGACGAGGAGAGGTGTGACGCGGGTTGCGTGTTTTGTATTCGGTGTTGGCTTTGTGATTAAACCTGTTTCCATTATTAAATTGTGTTGTTACGAGAATGTCACATTGGTGCCGTGACCAGTCACATCAGCCATTACAGGGAAGTACTGTTCGTTTCACGTTTTAACCTTGATTTATCTCGTTATTTCCATCCAAGTTCGTAATTGTTTTCGCAAATGCAAATGGCGCATTCAACCGATCGAAGCCAAGGCTAATGGCTGTTGAGCTGGGTAGCCCCTATCGTTATTCTACGCCTCAGTTCCCTTCGACTGTTGACAGGTTAACACCCTGTCGCATTGATATGTCGGGAGCTTTCGAGGATGCCCCGCACGCTGAACTGTTATCACCTACGCCAGCGTTTCCGTCTACAACAATGCCCGTTATGGCGTTAACGCTGGACGAGGTCAAGTTACGGCTATGCCTATGGCACGCCGCATTGGAAAAATGCCCGAAATTGCCGACGTTCTCGGGCAGTAAAGATGCCAACACAGTGGACGATTTTCTTAATAGTTTCGGCACGATTGCCGATATTTGCGGTTGGACAGCTGGCCAGCGTGCCCTCCAGTTGGAGATGGCTCTCGTGGGGGAAGCTTACCGTTTGGTGATACATACCGTCCAGCCGAAAGACTACCGTTCTCTCCGTGCGGCACTGGTCTGGC
Organism: Escarpia spicata; assembly: GCA_963995525.1. Taxonomy (NCBI): domain Eukaryota; kingdom Metazoa; phylum Annelida; class Polychaeta; order Sabellida; family Siboglinidae; genus Escarpia; species Escarpia spicata. The sequence goes on along the minus strand of OZ023214.1, from coordinate 8,205,258 downwards.
AGTATAGCCAGTTCGGTAGCGGAGTCGCTCTACGCAGGTTTAGGCAACGCAAACGGGGTGCTACCGAGCCGTTGCGAGTTTTTACCAACGAACTGCTTGACCTGGCTCGTCAGGCATATCCGAATTGTGATATGCGCAGTCGTATGTCACTGGTCAAAGAGCAGTTTATAGCTGATGAATTCACTCAGAGACTATGCTCTATTGAGAGTGATGCGCCTCTCGAAAGGCTCGTACACATTGCCGAGAAGAGTGAACAGTTTACCCAGTGTACCGTTAAACCAGACAATGGCGGTATATATATTCTAGCAACACCGAGTTGCTATGAGGCGAGCTATGATAACACACATGCCAATGATGATACCGAAATTGACGCACTAGTATCGTCTAAATATCGTGTTGCAAATACGCTCGCAGCATGGAGGTAATGATCATGGCACTCCAGCCTCGAGCACACGACAGACAGATCATAGTCGCAGTACTCAACATTTGCATATCACCTGCTATAACTGCGGACAGCAGGGCCACTTTGCACGCTATTGCTCAGCACCACGTCGTCGTCAGACGTACTTTAGATCCAGGTTCGACGGTCAGGCTTCTAACTCACAGTGGCACAGCAAAACTTCTCGTTCGCATAGTGGGACATGGCCGGAATCCCCAAACGGGGACAGGCTAGAATAAACCCTGGAAAAACTAGCCTTTCTCCGAACACTGATCCGGGAAATTAAGTAGACAAACATGTGCCACCTACCAGTAATCTTGGTGTACACCCACGATTTTACAGAGTGAAGCCAGTTGATGGCTGGGTGATTCGTACATGCATGTATAGCATGGAATGTCCCCTACTTTTGGACACAGGTGCCGCAGTGTCATTAATTGACCATCAAACTTACTTGGGTATCGCCGCTAGTCATCGCCCTCCGTTGCATCCTATACACACTCAGCTACAAACAGCAGATGGTGGCCAGATGAAATTATTTGGCGAGACAACCCTAGAGTTGGCATTTGATGGATTCCACACATCACAAGATGTCGTAGTAGCTGATCTGCGAGAACGTGGTGGAATTCTTGGGTTGGACTTCCAGTGTTTCCCCTGGTACATAACAAGCGAGGCGGGCCGCCTGTTTTCTATGCCGCCTCACCCAAAATTTGCCAAAATTGCCGCCTCGTAGCTATTTTGTACGCCCATTTTCTTCGTTCTTTCGCGATATACACCACAAAGCCACATATATTCCTGCAAAATCGCAGATTTGTGGCAACATCATTTAGTCGTCTTAACGATAACATCGCTCAGAGCGGTTAGGATTTAACTCCATTGGACAACGTGAAAGATATCGCTTGTCAGTTGTCCAATCACGGAATATTCCTGCGGTATCCCCGGTGTTTCCAATGGTGACACCTCGCGGAGTTTCGACATACTAGAAATTCTTGACAATCATGTAAAATGACGCCCAAACGGTAACTTTCGTTTTGGTTTATTACGGTTGTGGGAGTGAAAACCGTGCAGGCTGATGGCACTACGTCACTAGTCGGCACTTGTGTCGAATCCGGACTCTTTTGAAGCCCAAATAAAACCGTGCATTCTATTCACTAGTCAGCACTTGTATCGAATCCGAACCCTGTTGAAGCTCAAATAGCGACCCAGTTTGCGCTAGTCTGTTACTGCACAGCGCGCGTAAAATGAGAGATATTACGCTAAAGCAGCGTATATTTATACAAACCGGGGCGCTATTTACGCTTCAAATGGGCGTAAGATGCAATATTCTTAAAGGTAAATAGGCCTAGGATAATGTTGAATGGTGGAACTATCTCACTGAGGTATCAAAGTTAAGCAAAACTCGTTAAAGTTATAACGGCAAAATCAATTCAAGGTGGGTCCGGATTCAACGCAAATGCCCACAGACACAGTGTCAGTGACAAGTCTATTCAACTAATGTTCTACGCCGGTTTTTGACAACAAAATAAGAAATGTGATTCATAATATATCTTTGTGCTAAATATATAATACATATTCCGACAACGTTGTGCAAATAAACGTTTGGGAAAGTTGATATGAGTGAAATATTTACTTATAAACCACTGAAGTTCACATCTGATAAAAGACGCCTACTGCCCAAAACCGTGTATACTAATGGGTTATCAATAACTTGGGTTAGACAATGATATGTTTGCACAGAAATTGGATATACTAAACAACTTATCCTATTTTATAAAAAGGACAGAATTTGAGAAACGTTCTTGCAATTAATAGAAACATAATTGTGTGGCATTCCAGAAATGACTGTTTAATTAATTGCATAGCATGCTAGCAGCAAATAATATATAATCTTTGGATCATCAACCTCCAATTTACCATAATATTATGATATTATAATCATTTAAAGGTGATGATGGAAGAGTCTTCAAATGATACCCCTGGATGCTTCCCAGAGAAGTCAAGATGGTGTTCGACTGAACAGGTCTACCAGGGAGTAAAGTGTAAAGTGCTTTCAGCAGTCCTGCGCTTTATAAGAACTTACCTTTTTATTTTTTTACTGACTCGGTCAGCGTGGTAACAAGGCCAAGGGTTAGTGCAAGAAAAACATAACCACAACCAAGTACCAGTGGTCAAGTGGAAACCACACCTCTACTGAGTACCAGTGGCAAAATGGAAACCTCAACACGATGAAACAATCATGATTACTGACTTATCAATCATGATTACTACATTTACAAGTAGTGTCTTGTTTTATATCTTCCCCTCTATATTCAAGAGTAAAGGTTAAAACATACCTCAGAATGCACCATTTTAAAGCTAGTTTTAAAAAATCTCCGCGGGAGCATGCCCCCGGACCCCCAAGCAATGCTTCGCGCCTGCGGCGCTCGCGTACCCCATCCCTGTCACCTCGCCCATCTGAAGATTGGGCCCACAACATTTGCATTGACCAAACAGGGTAAGCAAGACACAGTTGCACGTGTTCGCCTAGAGCAATCTGTAGAAATTCCGCCAGCCATGGAACTAGTTGTTACTGGAGGAGCTGAAAATAAGCTGCAGTATGCTGGTGGCAGCACTGCCTTGCTGACACCAAGTGCTAGTCTAATGACTGATACCGGGGTTGTTATGGGTGCATCGTTGGTTTTAAGAAGTGATACCAAGCACATACCAGTGGTACTCCTAAACCCCACGGATGAGTCGATATTTCTCCGTAAAGGTGGCACAGTTGGTGTGCTACAGTCGGTGCCATGCATTGAGGTCTTCAATGTATCAGACGAGGACTTGCCTTGTAAAGGATTTGCCGAATCAGGACAGACGTATTCCAAATCTACGTCTAAACAACTTCCCCCAGCGCTAGACAAATTGTCTTCTGAACTGTCGGCAGAACTAAATTTGTCTCGGCAAGATGCTGTCCGAGCCGCTCTCCGACGTTATTTGGATGTTTTTGTTGAGACTAGTTCCCAGTTGGGTACGACTGGTCTTACAAAGGATAGGATAGATACTGGCAATGCTTACCCAATCCGCCAACGGGCTCGACACCTTCCGGTGGCTCAACAAGAGATAGAAGCAAGAGAAGTTCAGTTCATGCTGGATAGGGATATCATAGAACCGAGCACTAGTTCATGGAGTAGTCAGGTAGTCCTTGTAAAGAAGAAAGACGGTACTGTCCGGTTTTGCGTAGATTATCGTCGATTAAATGATGTCACCCGAAAGGATGCATACCCCCTGCCGTTGATTTTGGATACATTAGATGCTCTGGCTGGCTCTGAGTGGTTTTGTACCCTTGATTTGGTATCTGGTTTACTGGCAAGTGGAACTGGACGAACAAGATAAAGAGAAGACCGCATTCAGCACGCGGCAAGGTCTCTTCCAGTGGAAGGTCATGCCTTTTGGGCTCTGCAATGCCCCGGCAACATTTGAGTGTTTGATGGAGCTCGTTTTGAGAGGGTTGTGCTGGAAAAGTTGTTTGATTTATCTTGACGATGTTATCGTCTATGGAAAGACCTTCGAAGAGACATTGCGCCGCCTCACTTCAGTGTGGGACAGATTTCGTGCTGCTGGCTTGACGATGAAAGCCAAGAAGTGTAGGCTATTCCAGACTGAGGTTGCCTATCTTGGCCACATAGTCTCCAGACACGGGATTGCTACAGATCCCCAAAAGGTATCTGCAGTGCGAGACTGGCCTCGGCCTACTACGGTAAAAGAAGTTCGTCGATTTTTAGGCTTAGCATCCTATTATCGGCACTTTATACCATCGTTTGCTCACATTGCCAGCCCTTTGACGGCCATGACGAGGGCAAAGCGTTCTTTTACCTGGTCAGATACCAAAGAGAAGGTGTTCCGAGCCCTTCGACAAACCCTTTGTGAAACGCCTGTTTTGGCATACCCCACTCGAAATGACGAGTTTGTTTTGTATACCGATGCGAGTGCAGAGGCCATGGGTAGAGTACTTTCACAATGCCAGGCAGGTGGTGAGAAAGTCATTGCCTATGCATCTAAGACCTTCAGTCGTACGCAGACTCGATACTGCACAACACACAGGGAGTTGTTGGCAGTAGTGACCTTTGAAGTTTGTAAAACAATTCCACCACTATCTGTGGGGCCGACCATTCACCATTATCAAAGATCATGCGTCACTGACATGGTTACTTAATTTTAAAGAACCTGAAGCCTATGATTTCCAGATTGTTCATCGACCAGGAAGCTCGATGGATAATTCTGATCCACTCTCCCGCAAGGTGTCATGACCATGCAATCGGTCAGAGTGCAAGGATTGTACTCCAAATACGTGCAGTGAGCAACAAGCCTTACAGCAGCCCAATTAAAATCACAATGTTGTCTCTGCACTGTCCAATGACAATCTCTTGTTGGGCGAGATTGCTGAACAAATCGTGGATCCACCCAAAACTTCTTGCAAATCTTGCCAATCTGGTTCCAACAGCCACTTTAATGACTGTTCATCATCTCCGGAGAAAGGCGCGGAAAGCGGAGTATTTGCAGTGCAGTGGGTCCCAGGTGTGATGTTACCGGACATACGTCGCTAGCAAAGCGAAGACGAGAGCATTGATTGTATGCTCCGCCACAAGGATACCCGCACCCAGAGACCACCGTTTGCACAAATCAGGGACCAAGATTACATGGCCAAGTGTTTATGGCAACAATGGGACAGGTTGACCATAGTGGATGGCATTCTCTATCGTAAGAAAAAAGCTAGTTGTGACACAGAAGAGATAATCCAACTTGTGGTCCCTTCGCCAATGAGACGGCGACTTTTGATGATCCACTAACCAGTTGGTTGACCAATGACCTACCAATGGACACTGAGGTATGCTCTCCAGACCCTGAACGCTGGACACAGACTCCAGAGCTTCCTGCTGCCCAACCTCGAGTACAGACTCCGGATGATCGTACTGTTGGTGACGATAGCGAGGTAGTCAGCCTCCCAAAGGCGACTACCGATGATGATATAAACCTTCGGTGTGGCCTACGCACACGTCGCCCACCCACTCTGCTTGACCTATAGGTCAGCACATCGCTGAGTACATGCTCGTAATCTTGGGCGAAACAAAGTAAATGTGTTAGTCTTTGAATGAGGACAGATGTATGACTTTCTCCAGCGATGTCTCAGAAACTGTGGGTGACATGATGGATATGCAGATTTCTGTTAGCAGTTGCACGCAGTCTGACATCACTCGCCAGCAGTGAAGAAAGATACTCACGCCATAGTTTGGTCGCCTCAGTGTTTTGAAAGAATCTGTTGCACTCAACATGGTAGAATGATAATGCAGTAACCGTGCTCTGCTTCGTCAGTTCCACATTTGAAACACATTCGCCTGCGGAATACTGTGTTATTGGTTTCCAGGCAGACAGTAACCTATGTATCAATTTTGTTTGGTACATTACTGTCGTGTGTAAGCTTGGTTGACAGTGCCATGCCAAATATGGTGTGGATGTACTTTTTGAATTGTTTTTGGTTTTTTTAAACTTTGTTCTACGCCATGTATTTTAGTTTGTTTTAGTGTCACGGCCATCTCTAGTACGATTGCCTACTTGCACTAGCAACTGTTGACAGAGCTTGAGGCAGTCATCTGGAGGAAGAATCCGCCCTGCTTGACACTAAATTGTTGACGACACGTGTGGCGATCAACTTGTCCCTACGCTCGTACTCATGCTGATATGGGAAAAAGGAAGTTCAAACTTGTTACACATGGCGAGATGTCTCCATACTGAAGATATCCCAGCACCAAAAAATGTACTGCCATGGTGGTACACATTCGCCGTATCACGTGCATCGTCACAGTTTGCGAGGGTGCAGCTACAGTCAAGAAAATGACATTGGACGTTGCTTATATCGCCACCATCACCCCAGACCATTCGCTATATATGGTGCAGTTACTTTCATCAACGATGCTTGATATGTGTTAGTTAACGGACACTTAATCTACGTATGTGAACATTCTCCGGACAATGATGAACATTTATATTTCATGAAGGACGTTGCATAATCAATTTTTTTCTTTCTTTCTTTCTTGAATTGTTCTGCGTAATTGTATATACTTGTTATATATCGTGATCTTGAAAGGATCCCTGAGTTTCGTTCAGGGGCGAACGTGTTAAAGGGATGGGGAATGTAACATGGATCACCCTGTCTGCACAAATTGTGACACCCCTGCAGGACTCCGGCACGGGAGAGCGGTGTGCACGAGCGCTGACGAGGAGAGGTGTGACGTGGTTGCCTGTTTTGTATTCGGTGTTGGCTTTGTGATTAAACCTGTTTCCATTATTAAATTGTGTCGTTATGAGAATGTCACACATGTACCGATTGAGGCGCCACTCTGATTTTATGCTATAAGCTCCACACACTTTTAAACGGCGACGAAACTGACATTCTCGATGTCGGCGTGACGTCACAATCACGTATATCAACCACCCAACGCAACGAATTTGACCCTTAGTCTCCGCTGGTTGGCCTACATTATTACGACGTGATGCTAACATCGAGAATATCGGTTTCGGTGCCGTTAAATCAGGTCAGTTTCGCCGCCATTTAAAAGTGGGTGGAGCTTATAATATGAAATCGATAATTAGCGAAGTGCGCATGTCTAAATCCTATGCAAATTATCCAGGCAGCATCATAATCGGAAGATTAGTATACTTAGTACTTGAGTCCAACATAGTTCGGAACTGTACCTAATACAGAAAACGACACGATTATATGTAAATCATGCGCTTGCTCAATTATAGTTATATGTTATGTTTACGTTTATCTACAGAGTATGCCACCTGGCGGGACAACTGATCCAGAACTTGAAGAAATTACAGCCCGAACTGAATATCACAAAAGAGCATGTCAAGTGCGTGAAGATAGCCGGGCTCTGTCACGACCTGGGTGCGTGAGATAAATAATGTGCTCTATACAAGAGCCATATATATATATAAACATATATATATTTGTGTGTGCACTGTACACATATCACGTATTGCATGCACGCACACACATACACACACGCGTGCGCACACGCACGCATACACACTAACACAAGTTTGCATAGTATAGCGGTAATTGTAATCTTCTGTACAAAATGTTCCACACCTGTTTTGTATATGGATCTCCTTCGCACACCATCTTCACAGTCAGTTTGGTTTCTGGAACGTTTCTGTTGTCATCCGTAGCACGTTTACCAGTGGAAAGTTGGATATAAAGTAATTGTTTTGGGACTCTGGTGTCTGGCATGCGCTTGACATGCCCAGCCCAACATAGCTGACTTTTAAACAGGCGGGCCTCAATGCTGACGCTGCGTGCCTGTTCACGAATGGTAGCATTGGTTATTCGGTCTTGGCAGTGGACCCCCAAGATAATCCTGGGTGTGCCCTGTTGAATTGTTAAAGAGCTTTGATAAGGCAGTAAGCAAGCTACATTTCACTGCCATACAAGAATATGGACAGAACGACAGCTTTGCGTATAAGGATCTTAGTAGATATCCTAAGCTCATGTTCAGAGAAGACACGTCGGTTTAGTCTCCCAAAACATCACAGGCACACATTATTATTTATGAATTTTTGCATCGGGTTTTGCTGTATTGGACAGGTTGCTTCATAAGAATGCAAAATGGTCAACATTATCAAGAGCAGTGCATTCTATATTAATATTATTGTGGCTGGTAGGTGTGCCTGTTGGTGTAGACTTTTTGTTTTTGTCGCATTGACTGAGAGTTCGAAGAGCTTATTTGCATCTACAAGGGCATCAAGCGTGTTCTGAAGATCTCATGCTAAGTGAGCGACACCTGTACAGTCGTCCGCGTACCACCATCGGTACGATATGTGATGGTCACTCATTTGGCTAGATCGATCTTTGGTTGTGATGGCAAGGCAGACCCAAATATAAAAAGAGTGTGAGTGCAATTACGTAACCCTCTTTCACACCAGTATTGATGTCAAAGGGTTCCGATTTATCACCGTCATGCAAGACACACTTCCATATTGTCATGTAGTTTTCAAGTATCAGAAACACTTTTAGAAGGGCATCCAAGAAGGGCAAGGCAGTCCCTGTCTACTGAGTCAAATGCTTTGGATAGATCAATAAAGGCAAAGTATGGGTCAGGTCGTGACCTGCCCTTGAAGAGCAACAAAAATCACGTCTGCGATGCCAAGTGAAATAAACGAACACGCGCGCACTATATGGCTTATATATGATGATACTTTGTTTATTGACTTAACGACTAACATATATCATGCGTATATTGTAGGCCACGGACCTTTTTCGCATGCGTTCGATGGAATGTTCATGCCTCGTGCCGCCCCAGACAACAAAATAACGGTAAGAGCCACATTTTATTGCATTGCACTTGTTGTGGTATGATTTAATAAAACGGTTACATACTTGTACAGGAAATGTACTTTGCAATGATGAACGCATTGATTGATTTTCTGTGCCGTAGGAATCAAATAAATACACCTTGCTTTGGGATATATGAATTAAAACTCGTATGTAGTAGCCAGAGAGCTGAAGTAATTATATTACTGGTCAATCTTGCTATCTACCAGGTACAAGTCGTACAGCGGAGTAATTTTGTTTATAACAGACCAGCCAACATGCATGTGACGTTATACTTTTGATGGCACTTTTGTCGATAGCATGTATCCGTCACTGAAAGGATAACAGAGAGGTATAGGTGGACCATGGATGCCACTGTCGATTCTGAATTTGAATGTCATTTTGAGGAACACAAGTTCAAACTTGGGTCAAAATATTTGTATTCGTTAATTGATATATACTTGTGTACGTCTTTGCACAAAACCAAATATTTTATGACTTGTAGATGTATTGTCTGTGCTATCAAGTGTTCAATCTTGAATTGACATAGATATATGGAATTATCTCATTTAAAAAGCTTCATGTTCTCGAGATGTATTTATCGCTTGTACCAAAGTTGTTTGCACGCCCAGTCGTTCTACGTAGGCATGTTTTCATAATCCTATAAACATCGCAATTAAGGTCACCCTGGGATAGTCATAAATTGTTTTTGTAACAGCAAATTAAAGTAAATCCTTAAAACGGTCAAGAAGCACAAACTGAAGTGGTGCGTCCTATCACGATCATCTGGCCTTGCAAAGACAATCTTGCAAGGTACCGTGAGAGGGAGGTTCGACTATTATATATACATATATACCTGTATATATATATATATATGTATATAATAAATTATATATATATATATAATATGCTTGCACCTACATGAATGAATACAAATTAACCATTTGCAGCTACAATCAACAATATCACGCCAGCATACATACATAGACAGCTCTCTTTATTCTTTCGCTAGTTATTATAAAGTGAACTAGCCTAAATGACACATATCTGGGTTCAAAATAGAAGAATGTGTTATGTAACAACTTCTGGATTGTTGAGATGTATTTTTGCTTTTTTATTGTTTCTTCAGCATGAGGATCTATCCACTCTTTTGTTCGACCTTCTGTTGGAAGAGAATGAGCCAATAAAGGAGGAGCTATCGCCGTGCGAACAATACTTCATCAAGGATTTGATTCAACTGCAATCCAAAAGCCAGAGGCCAGAGGAGAGGGACGACAACATGGCGTTTCTATATGAGGTATGTGGCCATTGATTTAACAAAAAACACAATGGAAAAAATCATTTTCAAAAGGAGCATATTTCCTACTTAATAGGACAATGTAATTCTAAAGCTAAAAGACTTAACAATACTTCTATTTTCCTCATCTTAGTCTCCTAGTCTCTAGTGTTGTCAACCGACATTCAATAGTCTTTCATAACCAAGATTTTTCAGTTAAGGAATCAGCTTAGTTGCTCTTCGGTGTACTCTTTCTAGCTTATCTATGTCCTTACGATATGGCGTCCGTGCTTGTATACAATATTCCATATGTGGCCTAACTATTGCTTTGTTCAGTGGTACAATTAGCTGTTTCTCCTTACATGTGATATTTCTCGTAATTAGCCCTAGTATTTGGTTACCCTTTGAAGCTTCAATTCCACATTGCTCCAAAACATTCATGTCACCACTAGCTGTTACTCCTAAATCATTTTCTTTTACAGTTTTATATAATATATTATCCCCCATTATGTATTCTTTGTTTACATTTCCATGTCCTATGTGGATGCATTTACACTTCCCGAAATTGAATAACATTTGCCATTTTTCAAACCATTTGACCAATTTGGCTAGATAATCCTGTAAAGTGTGTTTATCTGCATCTGTTTTAACTGTTCTGAACACTTTTGTATCGTCTGTGAATTTCAGTACTTTGCTTGATACATCATCATCCAAATCATTTATATATCAAGAATAATATAGATCCCAACACCGACCCCTGTGGCACTCCACTCAAAACTGGTTTCCAGTTTGAAATCTCCCCCTCTACGATTACTCTCTGTCTACTGTCTGTCAACCATGTTTGTATCCAACTGATCACACCATCCCCTATGTCATGGGCTTTTAGTTTAAGTAACAATCTTTGATGTGGCACTTTACCAAATGCTTTCTGAAAATATAAGTCGACAACATCTACTGATGACTCATCATCTAACCAGTTTGTAATTTCTTCTAAAAACAAGAGATTGGTTACACAACACCTAGCTTCACATAATTTGTTTGTAAGCAATCTTTCGTATAGCTTCTTTTGATATGTGTTTCTTCCTAGATCGTTTCCCTTGCTTTTTTAGGGGAACAAACCTTTCAATAATGCCTTCAATCTCATCTTTCAAAATGGTCCAACATTCTGTTACTGTTGTCATCACCTCCAGCACTCGCTAGTGATTTCCACTGAATATGTCGATAATTAAAATCACCCATTATAACACATTCCCCTTTACTAATCTCCTTTATAGCATTGTGCAGTTTTACATTATCCTCTTGTCTTATGTTAGGACTACAATAAACTAGTTCTATTATTAAAGTTGAGTTTCTGGTAACTATGTTGCACCAAATAGCTTCCTCGCGAGCTGCTTCCCTTTTTTATTTGTACTTCATATGCCTGTATGGATTCTTTAATAAGTAATATAGAGAATGAGTCCACCTCCCCATCTTTCTTGTCTGTCCTTTCTAAACATGACATAACCCGATAGAGCTAATTCAGCATCTACCATGTCTTCGTGTGCCCACGATTCTGTGATGCCTATTATATCATGGTCTGTATCCGCTATCATGATGTCTAAATCGCTTCTCTTATTTACTTTACTTCTGGCATTTAAACATACACATCTAAGTTCATTTTTATGGATATTTGGTGAACCTTTCCTGGTAGATTTGTTTGTACTATTTCTTTGAGGTGGCTCTACACATCCCCCCTGTGCATCTAGTTTAAATACTCAACTGTGTCTGTACCTTCACCTATGCACCTAATGAATTGTTGCACCATCATTCGTGTTTTAGACAAAAGTGTGAGAAATTACTTCAACTCAGTTTTTGATATGAACTCCACTGTTCTACAACAAACAGGTTTCGTGTAACATCTTGTGATAACAACCAAAGTGCATCGTTCACGTGTAGACAAGTTAGGTCAAAACAACAGCTGAAGAGAAAGCAGACCCACGTAAGGCAAGATGCTGAATCAGTCCATGACTTAAGTGTTTAAATATTTGTGTTGCATTTGTAGCCACAGAAGAGGAACGACATGGCGTTTCTGTATGAGGTATGTGGCCATTGATTTAACAACAAAAACAACTGAGAATATCGTTTTCAAACTTAGCATATTTCTTACTTAATACTAATAGGACAATGTTATCCTAAAGCTAAACGTGGTAAGACTTAATGTGTAAAGTGTGTCAGATCAACATATTGAACACTACATATATGTAAATACCTTCGTCGAATCCAAAGATACGACACCCGCTTTTAAACTGCAAGATTAAAGTAAAATTAGTTAGTGAATTATTACGAATATGTACATATTAAAGAACAACAAAAGGCAAGGTTGTGGTGTTAAGCTCTAAAAGAGTTAGCACAAACTAACCATTTGCATCTACAATCAAAATTTTCAGTTCAGTTGTTTACTCGGAATGTAGTCTTAATGTGGAAGATTCTAACAAAATCTGCGATAACATGTAGACAGCCATCTTACTGATGCCGCGTTCATTTGGCCGAAAGCAACCAATAAACGAGCAGCATTATTTTTGCCGTGTACGACACACAGTCTTGTGTAGTTCGTGTAGTTGGTTCATGTTCATGGGATGCGGTTCGTTATATTAGTATAAGTTGAGCTTACAGTGAAAATGTGACTTGCTGTATGCGAAACTGCTCTACATACGGTTGTAACAATAGTACAGCGAAGGATAATGAGCTGTCTTTTTGTTTCCCTTTAAAACAACCAGAAGTGAAAAGATTCACAACTGTGGGCTGGTTGGAAGCCTTCGAAATTCAACGCATTATGTTCAGATCATTTTGAAGAAACGTACATGTTTCGAAGGAAATCTATATCGTCAGTTAATGACACGAGATCCGACAAAACGTCGCCGACGTCGATGTTTGAAGCCAGGTGCCGTGCCTACGATATTTAGTCACGGACCTCAGCCGTCGAAGCGACGCATATTTTCGGTCAAACGCGCCGCCGCCAAGAAATCGATCGCAAGAAGGTTAGTACCGAGTTACTTGGTATCCAATTATAATCTGTTGACATTTGAGATACAAGATATGCTGGAGGCAATCTAGAACAGTACTATATTGCACCATAAAGAGTTTAGACTTTAGTCTTTAGAAGATAGCCGAATAGCAAAAGTTAACGGCAATCAAGTCGCCTGAGCGATATTACAGTAACGGATTAACATGGGTTGGAGTGATTGTCGTTTATAATAACATTGCAAAACTTACTGTATTTTGTGTTAAATGAACAAAACTACGTTCTGCATTCAATAATATTGCATTAGACATTGTCATATATCGAAATGTTTGGCCTATTATTTATGTCATGATGTTATATAATTGGACTTCGTATATAATTATGTGTGACTACTGTTTATGTGACAAAGAATATCACTATATACTCTATTGTAAAACGTTTAAAATGGCTTTATTTGTATTTAGTAAAATTACATAATGTTACTCTATTTTAGTTAAGGGGATACAACCCAGGTGAAAAGCTAGATTGATGCTGTCTGCCCTGGCGTGGAACTCCCGACCACATCCCGGCCCAGACAAACCTGTTGAGACTGGTATCATGTGGTCCAAAAGACGCAAGCAATGGGTGCTGCATAACAGACCACGGCAGGTGAACCCACGTACCCACCTACAAATGCTCACGGATCGAGTGACAGATGTGTTTATAAAGAAATATCACGCTGCATCGGATCAGAGTCACTGGGGCAGATGTCCCACAACCAGAGAAGAAGGATCTGCTGGCAGCAAGAGTCAGTCAATTTGTAAAGAAACAGTAAATACTGCCACCACCAACCTACACCTACACCATCGGGGGCAGGGAACCTTGATCTTATTCCATGGCTGGCGCATGCTGGTAGAACTCTCTGTACCCTTCATCCCAGCTTGCCATGGATCCACCAGGTAAACTGTCTGTATGCAGCCCACCTGAGAGACCTGAAATAAATTAGGCTCAAATAAACATCTGACATTGTAAATAAATGACATATACAAATCGGTTCTATAACGACACCATTCCTTTATATAAATTGTTTATCATTTGCAATAAGGCAAATATTGATAATTTTGCACTACAGAACAAATTATGACGGTGCAACAAACATTGTATCTATACGTTATAATAACTTTAGTGGAGCCGTAATAATTTGTTCTGTAGTGAGAGAGTATAACTTTATTCATACAGTAGAATACAATAAAGTGTGAAACGATAACCCACGTACATGTGTGAATACAGTAAATAGCTGTGTATATTAGTATATTGTAGCAGGCTAATGTAAATAATGACTAACGGTTAAAGTGAGTCATATTGAAAATGAACACATTTATATATAGGATTACTTGTTGTTGAGGGGAATTTTATTTTGTAATTATTGTCATATTAGGGTGGTGGTCATCATATTTAAATTAGTCTTGGGTCAAACCAGTGTGGTTCGTCTTTACATTTAGAAAGGGTGAATGGTGTTAGCAGGGCTAGTTTAGACAAGCATACGATTGAATTAGTTGTTTTGTTGGTGGTTTTATTCCAAGAGATGTTAAGGAGGTTGTCAGTCTTAAATTTGTTGGGTCCAGATACATAGCCTCTGCAACCTATTTCAATGCGTGTTAATTCTGATTTATTCCGTTATTGTTTACATCATGGATTAGTGCGACATACTTGTTAGTTTTGAATACATGATCTTTCTTGATGTTAGGTTCAAATGGTAGTCAGTTCAATGATGTGAATTTGCTTAGCATGTGGATGGTAGATGACGTATTGTAAGTCCACTAAGTAATTTCCCTGGAAGATTATTAATAATTTGGGCATCAGGCATGAGATTGCTGATAAAATTATCTATATATATATATTTGTATTGCTAGTGCTACTATGATGTTGTATTGTGTTCATTATTAATACATTTCAATAAATATTTAACAACACATTTCACTGGTCTTGTAACAATGCATGCACATATATACGTACTTGTTTGTTGGACGGTCTAATTCCCATTCTGCAGCATCACCTGCTCCAAACAAAGAATTCAAAATCCCCTGCTGTTTGTAATGCAGAATTAATGTCCACCTGTAACACAGAATTAATCATTTAAATAATAGTTTTTCTAGAATGTTAAGCAAACATGGATTATTATTCTGAACAAATTTCACAAAGAATGCATCACGATCCTCTAACTATATTCATCCCAGTATTATACCTGGGTCCATAGAAATATCATGCAGATTAAGGAAGGCCGTTTTGAAATGTGTCAATATTTGCACGAAACGGTGGTCATTTTCTTTGTCACCAAAACAAATGGGGGCTCTGACTAAAAAATGTTCAAGGTATATTTTATTCATAAGAGCCAATGTAAACTTTGGGCAGAAAGAATGCAGTATGCATAAAGTTAAAATTAATCTATCTACCTGCCATGTGTTTAAAAAGTAGTACTGCCACATATTGTTCATAATGCATAGCCATTACTGCGAATGTGAAGAATGTCGACGGAGATAGAACAAAAGGGGAGTTAATTCCTGCTTATTTATCATAGCTCTGCCCTGTACAATTTTGGTTCACATTTATTTTAAAAAGTGAGGATACAGCCATGGGTGGTATTTGAAAATGGACATGTCAAAGTTCAAACACTGAGTCCAGTGGCACTGAGAGTGAGATCTAACTAAGTTAAAAGTCAACCAATCCCAAATGTAAGACAAGTGACGTGTCCCGGCCCGAGCGATCATCTCTCGGTGTTCATAAACAGCCCGGAACTTAGGCTCATCGGTTATTTAAACAATAAACTAAACAGATTAATAATTACCTTCACCAACAGCATTGCTGTTGAGTAGCAACCGCCTCCTGGCAGCAGACATATTCAGTTCTTGTTCCTGAACAAGGAGATCGCTGCAGTATTTTCCACGCCGACACCAGTCAATTTCATGATATGCACCTCGACATTTCCACTGCCCGTGGGCCTTCCTGTTCGTGCCCACCGGCACGCGCCTCTGCCCTATCTTCCAACACAGGCCCTTGTTTTTGTGGTTCAAACCGGTGTCACGGGCCCCGATTCACCCGTGCCAGGATTCACCGCCTACGTTCGGCCCGCGACTGTAACGGGCCCAGAGTAGGTGCGTGCCAGGATTCCGCATTGTTACTAAGGTGGTTTGCGTTAGTAATACGAAATGTTTTCCAGTATAATTGTTAGTATACATATTTAAAATAAAATGGAATAACTTGCATGATTATTTTCACGCACACAAACATATCGTGTGATTTAGGTCACTCTTTTTGTTGTTCATGATCTGTAATCTGTAACTAGTATCGAGGCTATCGTGATATGTGGCGCACGGCACTGTCTATATGCATAGCCGCGGTGTCGGGCTATTCTTTTGTGCATACGAAATACATTCTTCTTGAAATGGTGGTAAATTAATCAACATAATTAATTGTTTGCTTTAATAAATAAAAATATAGTAGGCCTACTTATTCTGATTGTAAAAATATGTTTCTTATGTAAAAATGTTATGTTTATTTATCCTTTATTTGATGGATAACTATTTGCACACATTAGGGCACAGCATATTGTGTAATAAAAGTGGCTTTAATTTATATATATATATATATGTATATATATAGCTATCTGTATATATATATATATATATAAAGCTTACAAGGGGTGCCAGTGGTTCACATACAAATGAATTACAATATGTAATGACCGGTTTCCTCTAGGTAAATTCCTAAACATGTTATTGAAGTAACTTGAATTATACTAATTACGTTTATTTTAATTACATCATGATTCATCGTCTTCTTTTTAGGAGTAAATATAATAAATTAGTTTTATTTATGTTTAGTGATATTTTGTTACAATGAATCCATGCTGATATCATATTGTGTTCTGAATTTACTTCTTCAATAAGCCTAGTAACATCTGTGTGTAGTGAAACCTATTTGTGCCATCTGTAAATAACATATTTATTGTTTTAACAATGTTGTTTTAATATAACATGAACAGAACTGGACCTAGCATAGATCCTTGTAGAATAACACATGTGGCTGTCACTACTTCTGAATCTGATTGATTATACAAAATAAACTGTTTTCCACTTAATTTCTAAACTACTGTAGACGTACACCTCTTATTCAATAACAACTGAGTTTATTATGTGCAATATCATGTTCTGTGGTGTACAATTTAACAAATCCAGTCCACAAGTCATCTAGGCTAAACAACCAGCCAACCAACCGATATTTGGTATTATTAGCAACACATTCAACTGACTGCATTGAACTGTTTTCAGTCATTGCCAATATATTAATATACCATACATCGACAACTTCATAAAAGAAACATTTAAGCACATTCATAGCCAAACTTGCTGGCTACTAACAAACTAACCTATGCGCACACTCAACATCTCATTTTCTTACCTCAAAGACCAACTATACCAACCAACAGCACCTATGAAATATGCATTCTCTCTGTGCGTTGGCTGAATTCATAAATGTAACCCACCATTCCAAAATGAGACACTTCTTACTGATGGTCATTACGAGTTATGAGCCGTCACTGTCACAAATCCCCCGAAAACAGCGACTTCACTCTTCACAATCATTGTTTACTGGAGATCTTGAACAAAGACGTATTGAGGGAATTGTTATAGAATTAATTCATTTTCTGTTATTTTTAGTATTTTTATTTCGTAATCTTGCAGCCGTTATAATATTGCATTCGCCTTGGATATGTGTATACAATGAATATGGTAATACATCGTATCGTCACTAGTGTTACTCAAACCATCACGTGTTGTTCCCCTAATTTTGATTGTCAGAGCCAACGGCAGTCCCTGCAAACAGTTTTTTTATTGTTACTGTTTCGCATACAGACGTACGTGTAAACATCGACAACTTTACTCTTTACTCTAAAATAAATTGTGCGGTATTGATACCAATCATCGCGTACTTTCTAACATCTGATGGCGTGAAAACAACGACATTTGGCCGTAAACATTAATTTTAGCTAGAATTGCTGTAGATAAAATAATGATTCCATACACTAATGATAGAATATACCATTGTATATATTTTTTTTATAATCAATACATAAGGGTTTTAGCTAAGCGCGATATATCCATTTTATTGGTTTTTGTGTTTCATCATCAAAGTATAAGTAATAATTTGTATATGATGTTGGAATATATTAAGGTTCCAAAATCGAACGGGATGGTAGCAAAGTCTGAGCTGTATTTTGGCACATATCTTATGCAGAATGAATCATTTATCTTTTTATGCTGCAAATGAACATACGTGTACTGACTGGTTGGAATCTAGTTAAAATAAAATTAATGCCTGTGTATTGCCTTACATTAGATATGTCGTATGAAGCCGTTTCTCTATCAGATCGTAGCCAACAAAGAGAGTGGCATCGACGTTGAGAAATGGGACAACTTCGCTCGCGACTGTCACCATCTCGGCATCACCAACAGCTTTGACCATACACGCTTAATGAAATTCGCGCGAGTCATTAGAGCCGAAGATGGAAGAAGACACATCTGCTTCAGAGACAAGGTGGTTGCCTTACGTCAACATCGCACACATTGTTTCAGATTTGGTTTCAACAAAATATGTGTTTGTGTAAAGTCATTCTCGTTTAAACTAACGTAATTCACATTCGTTCTAATCTCCAGTTTGCAACTGCCGTCAATATTTAGGCGGTCTTGTTAATTTTGAAGTATAATAAAAATGGGCCTAGCAAACAGTTGAAAACAGTTTCCAAGTAGTAATATTAACATCCCATTCATCCCATCCCATTAATTGCGTCATAGAAAAATTGTCTGGTGTCTATATTCATGGGTCCATCCTAATCAAATATCGGTTAACGAATTTAAAAGTGTGGACTCATGTCTTAACAAAAGATATGTAATTCATCTTGATAAGGGTATCCACAAAATGCAATTACCTGTACAATGTACGGGTCCGTGGTTGTAGGAGGTGCACATTATAGTAGTTCGAAATTTCCCATGGAAAATACGGGGTATCCGGAGAGTACAAGTTGGTGATTGGGGTGTTAAAGGCTAAACGTTTACAGTAGATTTGATGACATATTGACGAAATACCACCACTGTTACAATCAGGGGGAAGTAAACTCAAAAACTGAGATCAGCATTGGATAGTGGATGTGGATGTGAATGTGTGATAAGATATCTACAGTGTGTTTAAAGCAATAATAATTGTAACCTTTATCTGAGTGAAATCGTTGGTTTCAGGAGGAAAAGAATGTGTACGACATGTTCTATACACGGAACGCCTTACAACACAGAGCCTGCCAACACGTTGTAACACAAACTGTGAACTTCATGTATGTAGACTGCTATTTATGTACGTAATCTGGAAGAAAAAAAATACTGCTAAAAGCGATTGTCATCCGAATTTTGAAATTAGAAGACTTCCCTAATCGTTGAGTTGATGGAATGATCAAGAGTGAATTTTCTGGTGGGATATATGCTATTCTATGGGTAGTATAACCTTGATTTTATAATATTTTACCAGTACTTCTAAGCTAGTATAACAAATTAAAGGTTATTCAATATAGTGAGGTAAAATGTATTACATGTATTTCATCGCTTAGTGATATCATCCACTTTAAGTGGTGACCGAAAACTCCAAAAGTAAATCATTCCACATTTTAGTTCATAAGCCAGGTAGGTGGATAGGTGAAAACCTCGCATCTGGTGAATTTATGCTACAATGTTTCTTAAGAAGCAAAAGGATGGTCGATTAGCTTCACAAAGTCCAAAAATAGGTATACAATCAGTAGGGTTATATTTATATATATGTATATATAGATATATATGGGTGGGTGATAAGTTGTTCTCGCCTCGTATCGCGTGTTAGATAATTTGGTACCATGGCGCCACCTGTTGAATGGAACCTATATTACATACTGATGCTATAATAATATCTTTATTCCGCACATTAAAACTGGCAACTGTACAGTTTTTAAAATACTGTTATTTCAGTAATGGTACGGTTAACGTCGTCATGTTTAAATTGTCACTTCGAAGAACGTATTTAATGTTTTTGGACATGGCTATCGTACCCCGAATGGCGACTATTGAGTTTTCGTTTGAGTGCGGCTGTAATTAAACGTACATATTTTGTATAAATTTCTTACATTTTGAAACAATATAAGAAAACCGAAGTGTGTACAACCTATTCAAATGATTGTATTTTCACCATACAACGTAATTGGTTATAATGGTTAAGCGAGTTATTCCTTCAATTTGGGCTGGAGTGGAAATCTTCACCCTCTCCAAGAGGGATATATCTATGCGGCTGCGGGCAACGAACATTTATTTAATAACCTATCTTCTTTTTGGGAGACGCATAACCGAAAATGAACACTGCAGTTGTATTGTTATGTCTGTGTTGGTTATACAGGCTGATGGATGCTTTACTAAAAGCCGACAAACATCTGAAATTCTACGGCAAAGACGGGTAAGCAAACATACTCTCACAAGTCCTTCTTTATATATTGTTAATATATTGTTCAGTTAACAACTTATGCTTTGAAACACAATCAAACGCGGCGGTGTGCATATCTGGGTCATTAACATATTTCGGTATACTATCGAATCTCGGTTTACGGTCATCTCGGTAATCCGGTCACCTCGCCATTAAGGTCACATTGAGACAGTCCCAAATTATTTATACAGTATAAGATAGGACGATAGTCCCGCTAATTCGGTCACCTAGCTATTCGGGAATACGGTCAGTATCCCAGTGCAAAACGACGAAAGTGCCTGCAGATTACCCCCCACTTACGGTCAGTCACAGCCGGGAAGCCAAGACTGGTGCCTGACGTGGACGATCAGCTGCTGGGCGCCCATCAACCAAAGACCACTTTAGTAATGCGAAGCCATGAACTTGGCGTCTGGATGTTTACTCGGCGACTCGCATATTGAAAACAATGTAAGTGATGCAAGTCCCCTGTTATCTGGTGCCTTGATGTTGCATTTGGAAGTCAAATTCTTAGTGCCTGAGCAGATTTTACAAATAAGTACAGCGGCGCGGAAGCAAATCCGAATTCGGTCAATAGGCTTCATCTTTGCGGTTGACAATATGGCATCGTCTGTTTGGCGTCTCGGTTTTTGTTTAACTATCGAAAAAGTATTTTTGGAGTTACATAGGTGTCGCGATTTTGAATAATAAAACAATGTATTTGGTATGTTGTTAAACTAAATCATCATGTTATTTTACTTGCGTGATTGGTTGCCCGAAATATCCCGTGGCGCCTCTTGATAATATAAAACTTTACTTAAAATTAAGAGGTTCGAACTGTTGGCATTTACGACAACGCCTGCTTGATCTTAATCAATATCAAAATAAATATCATGTCAGCAAGTAATATATTGTTATATTTCGTTTAGTGGTATACTTTATGGTTCCATAATTTATAACAAAATCCACAACACTATGGTGTGGTGCATGCGTATAAGCGTGTGTTTATTTAAATGCTAATTGTAACTAAATTTCCTGTTGACGAATTCACTAACAAATAACTGTATCCATTAATAAAACATACGCTACACCACACAGGACAGTACGTACTACATCACACAGGGCAGTACATACTACACCACACAGGACAGTACATACTACACCACACAGGGCAGTACATACTACACCACACAGGACAGTACATACTACACCACACAGGGCAGTACATACTACACCACACAGGGCAGTACATACTACACCACACAGGGCAGTACATACTACACCACACAGGACAGTACATACTACACCACACAGGGCAGTACATACTACACCACACAGGGCAGTACATACTACACCACACAGGGCAGTACATACTACACCACACAGGACAGTACATACTACACCACACAGGGCAGTACATACTACACCTCACAGGGCAGTACATACTACACCACACAGGACAGTACATACTACACCACACAGGGCAGTACATACTACACCACACAGGGCAGTACATACTACACCACACAGGACAGTACATACTACACCACACAGGGCAGTACATACTACACCACACAGGGCAGTACATACTACACCACACAGGGCAGCACATACTACACCACACAGGGCAGCACATACTACACTACACAGGGCAGCACATACTACAACACACAGGGCAGCACATACTACACCACACAGGGTAGCACATACTACACCACACAGGGCAGTACATACTACACCACACAGGGCAGTACATACTACACCTCACAGGGCAGTACATACTACACCACACAGGGCAGTACATACTACACCTCACAGGGCAGTACATACTACACCACACAGGACAGTACATACTACACCACACAGGGCAGTACATACTACACCACACAGGGCAGTACATACTACACCACACAGGGCAGCACACTACACCACACAGGGCAGCACATACTACACTACACAGGGCAGCACATACTACCCCACACAGGGCAGCACATACTACACCACACAGGGCAGCACATACTACACCACACAGGGCAGTACATACTACACCACACAGGGCAGTACATACTACACCACACAGGGCAGTACATACTACACCACACAGGACAGTACATACTACACCACACAGGGCAGTACATACTACACCACACAGGGCAGTACATACTACACCACACAGGGCAGTACATACTACACCACACAGGACAGTACATACTACACCACACAGGGCAGTACATACTACACCACACAGGGCAGTACATACTACACTGCTTAGTGGTCATTGCTGTTAAAATGGCATGCATATATAGGCCTATGGCGATGTACCCAATTCAGCATTAAGGTCACCTCGCTATTAAGGTCACTTTTGTTCAGTCCCGTGGGTGGCCGCAATGCCGAGGTTCCACTGTACTTCCGATGTCCCAAAAGTTTCTTCTGCACTTGTTGCCATGGATATGGACAAAACAAACCAGTGTTTGCCTATAGGCTATGCTATGTACCTTTAGTATAACACATAAGCAATTGCAATATCTTACTTGATAATAAGTCATGAGAATTAAATTGGATCATCACATGTGCCAACAGTGAGAAGACCCACTCAGAATGCCCTTTTCATCTATCGGGGTAAACGTGAAAAATGGCTCGTAGGTCTCAACCTTCCCCTATTTCTTTAAATTGTTCTTTCTGCAAAATGCATTACAATACTACCTACCCTTCGTGTACACAACGTATTTTTAGTAATGAATCAACTAATAATGTTGCCAATTTAGTATCTAGACATGTCACTTACTAGACATATATATATATATATATAGATTTTTTTTTATGACTTGCGTGATAATAGGGTCATTTACAAGGAAGTTGTAACCTTTAATAAGACGAAATGATCAACTCCTCGACGTTTCTGGAAGATGACTGGGTGCAGGTTCAATATACATTGTTAAAATTAAAATACACGTCCTTAGTCAACACGTAAATAGCTACCTAGACACTACTGGAAATAAGCGTAAAAATGTTCATACAACGATGATGCACTCGTTACAACCTTTCGTCAGAATGTGTATTTCTAATGGAAAATGGTTGCGGCATTGACTGGCTAGGCTAATAAAAGATCGTTATGTTGAGGTGTCAACCAATATGAAAAGTCAAACAAGTAAGTGAAATCGGACAATACTTTTATAAAAGAATAAAAATCATGAAAATGTACCCAATCTGATAACGACTCAACCGTTGTAATTTATGCATATACATGTGTGCGCATGTGCGCACCATAAACCAAATAACGTGCTGTGTGTGTTATAACTTCCTCTTCTTCGTAGTCTTGTGGTGATTCCGATTCCTAGATATTGTCGCACAGCTTTATTTCTTGGTTTCAAGAGAGGCACTTCACCTGGGGTATCGAGTTTCTTGGTCGTAGTTTCCTTCCACGAGTCGCCGTGGATATTGTCTTTTTGTGTGTCACAGGGAAACAAAAAGAATGTCGACGTTCGGGAAAGACATGGTGGCCTTCGGCCAGATGACTGACCACGTTTACCACCAGATCCTACACGGCGAGCCCCGCGTTGGTCTACGTGAAGCCCGTGAGATCCTAAGCAGGCTCGAGAGACGTGACCTCTACCACTGCATCTGTGAGACAAAACCGCGGAGCTGCTCCGAAGCAGTAAGTAGGCCCTTGATGTATTATTAGTTTGCCGACAGTGTTGTCAACAATGCAGTGATGATGCCAATAAAGAGGATAAGATTAGCAATTTGGTGTAACAGTGTATTACAATGATTAACAGCAAAGAAATTATAAATCTGTAAATGTGTAGTGGTGGTTTTGGTGGGGTTGTGATTGCGATGGTGGTGATGGTAGCAGTGGTCGTGATATCTTCTATATGTTTTTTTTTAATGATAATACATACAATTACCAATAGTTATATTTAATCTGTACTCGCATTACTGTGTGTTTACGTATTTGCTTGCATGCGCACATGTGAGTGTATATTCGTGTGCGAGAATGCGGGCAGATGTGTATTATCTTACTATTATTGAGATTGCGTGTGTGTGCGTGTGCGCGCGTGTATGTGCGCGTGTGTGTTTGCGAGTGTAACGTAACAGCTCTATTTTTTTCCTCAAAATAACCCATATATGTAATTATATATCTGTGTGGCATTTTAGTTAGTGTTCTTGACAACAGCAAAGCCGGTTCATTGTAATGCCCATCTATACTGTTCATGCAGAAAGAGGTCAACATCCGGGCGATCAAGGCTCGAATTGTCGAGCAACGCATTTGCGGTCGAGGACTTCGAGATTTTGGTAATAAGATAAACGAGATAGTTGATTATGTCCGTCGGTGATGTTACAGCTCAGTTACTTTGTCAATGTCTAGTTCGCTCTGCGTCCCCACAGAACTAGCTGTATAATAATTACCCGTCTAACAGTATATATATATATATATATATATATCGTTAGACGGGTAATTATTAATGTCATTTTCTGTACACAGATATTTATTTTTGACACATGCATATAAATTGTTAAGAAGCAAAAGCTCTTAGTTCTGCTTACGGGTTTGTCTACATCGCCAAACGTCACGCCGTATCTCAATTAACACCTTCGTATATTCAATGTATCTATGCTGGATGTGTTTCGTGCATACACACGGATTGACTTTGTAGGAGGTCACATTCGACTACGGCAAGGGAGAAGAGAATCCGGTTAAAAGTGTCTACTTCTATGCGAAGAGTGCACCCGAAAAGGCTTATAAAATACCAGAAGCGGAAACTGATGCGGTGAGCATGTTAACCTACGAGTGTGTGCATGATGTATTTGTGATTGAGATGAGAAAATTGGCAGTTAGCTGAGACAGACATACAGACAGACTGAGTTGTTTATGTATACAATTGTACAATAAGGTATAATAATAATGATAATAATAATGTGCATTATGGTATAACAGTAGCAATGTAAAATTTCAAATGGGTGTCATATTTAATGTACAACTTGGATATGGGAGAATCTTATTAAGACTAAAAAATGGCTCTCATAGGAGCCACCCTGAGAGCTATACCAACAGCACGTAAGGTAAAATAAGCTTCCTTGCGCGTGTGTGTGTGGGGGGTGTGTGTGTGCTTTTGTGTGTTTGTATGCGTGCGTGCGCGCATGTGTAACAATACGTCGTGCCATAACCAGTTGTCGTTTTGAAAGCATGTTAGCAAGATTAACAAGCTATAGCAATGTCTTCATAGTCACCAATATATACATAATTATGACGATTATGATGACATGATATTGTCTGTCGTAGGTAACACTGATGCTGCCGTTAATCTTTTGTGAAGTCATCTTGCGGTTCTTCTGGAAGAAAGAGAAAGGAAATCGAGAAACAGTTGCGCGCCAGGCCATCCAGAATTGGATGAATGAAGACAGAGGATGGCAAGCTAGCAGAAAACGAGGACACCCTCAGTAACAACTGTCATACTGGAAGAGTTCGTTCGCTGAACTTGGCGTCGTAATGCATACGACCTACGCCATGCCTTTGCTGCACTTTATTTGACACTTCAGCACGTGATGTCATAGTTGTGCGTAATTTGTGTGCACTGCACAACCTACTGAAGCGTCAAATGATACAAGTAATATAGAGTCAAGACATGTTAATTTGCCAAGTAGCTACAGTAACACACTTTCTTTGCATGGACTATTTAGTAGAGAACGCGAAAACCAATTAAGACATGTCGATTTTCCACGTAACAATAATAACATAATTTCTATACACGGTCTAAAGTAGCATTATTTGTTACAATGCTCTTGCGGTGGTGGTTTTTGTGATGTTTTTGTGCTGATGCTTAATATGCTGTTTTACTTGTTGCTGTGGTCCCTATGATTTACTTCGAATTTCATTTATTTAGGCGTCGGAGACTGGGGCTATAATATTGTGTGGGGGCTGGAGATATGTTTACCTCCACAATATTTTGGAAAGGAGTGAAGTTGGAGGTTTTTGTGAGCTACGAGGAAAGGTGTAGTAGGAGAGTTTTGGTGAGCCACAGCCCAACCCCCCAATATTCACCACTATCCGACGCCTATGGGTAGTGTTATAAACGAATGGATACTTGAGCTGTGCAAACTTGTATGCCTTACCAACGATTGTTATACCGACAGCAAATAAACACATTTTGAATTTTACACTGGTTGAGTTGAAAGACACCAACATACACATTCAGTTTACGTTTGACCTGTACTTGCCATGGACCTTTATCAGCAGCTAGACGCTACAAGCCGCCAGTAGCACCTTCAGCACGATTCCACTGTCGCGCTGTCGGATCATTCATGGCATTGGAAGACTGGGGGGAAGTTGAAATATTTTGCCACCATGTCTACCTTCATGCAATATACCATAGAAATACGAATATTATTGGACAATTCTACACTATGTCGACTAGGGCCTATCGATATCGTGAATTTGACATTATATCTTACCTTCGTCATTTTGGAAACAACGAGTATCCGCGAGCGAGAATGTAATAATCGACAAGTAATGTAATAAAGAGCAGTAATGTAATAAAAACAATGAAAACGTTTATGATGACGATGCTGGCGGAGGTTATGGTGCTGTTGTTAGTAGTGATGATGAAGGTGGTGGTGATGAGGACATAACTGATAATGACGATGAAGACGAGAAAAATGAAAACAAAGGGTCATATCAGTGATGATGATGATCCTAACGATGATGATTATGATGACCGTGTTGTTGTTGATGATGATGATATTAGGAATAATGATGGAGACGGTGATAATGAGGATAGTAGTAGAGTAGGTCTCTTTCGTTGGGATGTTGAAGGGAAGTGGTGTATTCCCATGTTAAAAGATAGGAAGAAAATCCACCATCACTTCAGGTGGAAGGTCAAGATTCATGGTCGGAGGAAAGTCTAGGTCAAGAAGCGCCCCTGGCGAATAGGTCAACATCTAATAACGCTCACTGGCGAATAGGTAATGAACTAAATAACTGGGTCAGATAGGTAGATAACATTATTAAATAGTTCAATGCGCAATGGGGTGTTTTCTTATGTCGCATAGGTGGTGAACCAATTCGGGAATAGTGCCCCCTATCGTATACATTTAGAACTAAAAAAACAGGTAAAATCCTGACGAATAAGTAGTGAATTAGAAAATAGGTCAAATTATGTAATTACCGGTTACCGTACAGGTCTCTGACAGTCCCAATACCCTGCTTCCGGTTACCGTACAGGTTCACGATGTCTTTTTAGACCTACTTCCGGTTATTGTACAGGTCTACGACCTTTTCATCACCCTACTTCCGGTTACCGTACAAGTCTACGACCTTCCCATTACCCTACTTCTGGCTACCGTACAGGTCTACGACTTTCCCATCACTCTACTTCTGCTTACCGTACATGTTCATTATGTATTGTTAAGCCTACTTCCGGTTACCGTATACGTTCACGATGTCTTTTTAAGCCTACTTCCGTTTATTCTACAGCAAAGCGATGTCATTTTAGCCTACTTCCGGTTACCGTACAGTTTCACTATGTCTTTTAAGCCTACTTACGGTTACCGTACACGTTCACGATGTCTTTTTAAGCGTACTTCCGCTTACCCTACAGTTTATCGATGTCTTTTTAGGCATACTTCCGGTTACCGTACACATTCACCATGTCCTGATCATACTTTTCCGTCCTAATTTCGGTCAAGTCAACCCTACTTTCATCAATATGTTCCAATCATATGACTTCCGTTATACCTTCACCTTATTTCTTGTCATCATGACGTCATTTGCCCTTATCTTCATTCACCCAAAATACCTATAAACTGTAAAACCCTAATTTATAACCCAAAGGCCTATTTCTAGTTACAGTACACGTTCACGGTGTCTTTTTAAGCCTACTTCCGGTTACACTACAGGTTAACAATTTTTAAGCCTACTTCCGGCTACCTCACAGATTCACGATGTCCTTAAAGCCTACATCGGGTTACCCTACACCTTAAACTGAATCGGAGAGAGCAAATATGATCCGTGGAGCCATGCAAATCTGAACTTGTCCACGACGTACAATCTGATACATTGTAACTACATCTCGTAGGGGTTTTGTCATGTGAAGTATGTGCTATTAATAGTACTGCATGCCACGAAACCTGTTTCAACTAGAATACACACTAGCTACAGAGACAAGATTACAAAGAAAAAAGAGCTACAACCGGTTTGAACCGGTTAGAACCAGTTACAGCCGGCTGCCTGTAAGTCGGTAGAACCGGTTAGAACCGCTTAAACGCCATTAGAACCGGTTACAATCAGTTAGAACAAAATTGAACCATTAAAAAACAGTTATAACCGGGTAGAACAGGTTAGAACTGGTTAATACATTGTCGAACCTGTTAGAACCTGGCTGATCCAGTTAGAACAGGTAATCAATTAAAACCGGTTATAACCAGACACAAAGACAAAACACACAACACACTACGTTAGAAACAGTTAGGTCCTTTTACAATACACAGCACACACAAACACACGCAAAGCACCCGAAAACGCAACACTCACACACGTACACACACACAACACAAAAACAAAACACACAAAACACTCACACAACACTTAAAACACACACAGCACAACAGGATCGCGAGGGGGACCCTGACAAGGGCAGCATCGCCGACAATATGGCACTTATTGAGAACAGCGGGTACGGGATGACAATAACAAGCGATCGGGTCGTCACGTACTGCACGAACGTCAACGCGTCGATTCTCATCAACGACCGACGCTTCCGTCAACTCAATGTCGTCGTCGACGACCGCGTCTACAGCTGAACAAAAGGACCGTCACCTACGACCTACCCATCCAGATCGGCTTCTTTGTGTACCAGTATGCCAAGCTACGCATGCTGGAATTCATCGACGCGTACGTACCCATGGAAAACGCCTATCTCGCGCTGGCTGGGCGGTGCGTGGACGACCTCACCGAACTAACCACGCGCGAGCACTACCATCGACACAGAGCCGAGTGGCGACGCTCACCTGGAGGCCTACGTGCAGTGCGAACTCGCCGAGCGAACGCGGGATACCGCCGACAAGAAGTGCTGCGCGGCACGTCGGGTGTACGACAAGAGATGGCCCGAACTCTTTAAGGAGGAGTGGCCCGCGCGTGGAATGATCGCTCTCCGCAGCAAGACGAACTACTGCTTCCGGTCGACCGATAATTATAGCACGAAGGGTCAAAACAAACGCTACAACGATACCAACAAGGACACCTTCCTCAACGTTCTGACGGGTTGGCGGAACTGCCGCGGATGGACCGGGGGCTACAAGTGAAAGACTCGTCCGTGCTGACGTACGTCCAGGAGCGAGCCGCGCTCACGCACTTTTACACAAAACGCCGCGCGCTCAACGACGGGGTCTGCTCGGCGCAGATTCTCGTCTAGACGGTCGCCTTGTAGCGCCACTGACGCTTTGTAATACGGCGTATATCGACTTATTGTAGAGCGATTTGTGCTTTGTAATACAGTGAATAAAGAAAATGGAACACCAACACCGAAACGCGTTTTCATCTTTTATTACGTCTACAAGCGTACATCAAAGGCCTCCCCCAACGTAACATCTTACTAGCATATAAGCACGCTTCTCTCCATCAATCATCTACAAGCACTCATCTCTAATTTTAAGCCCGTCGAATACACAACAATTGTTGTTTACAAAGTCCGACGCATTTTCATATTTTTATTACGTCTACAAACGTACATCAAAGACCTGTCTCAACACATCATCTTACTAACATACAAGCATGATTCTCTCTATATATCAACTACAAACACGCATCTCTACCTTTATACTTTGAAGCCAGTCAAATACACGACACTCGTTGTTTACAAAGTCCAACCTGAACAGGTTCTTCAAAAGTTTCAGTGGCATACCTCACTATCGGTGCATCAGATATGCGACGCAGTATCTATCACACACATTAGACAGTCCGTTCTGCAGTCTACAGTTGTACGTCCAGTCGTCTTCATAGTTGCGGCGCGGAAGGTCGCGTGTCGTGGCGGCAGGCCGTACGAAGCGAAGTATTTGCCGCACTGGGTGGTGTCTACGTGCAGCAAACCCACTACCCTCCCTATTAGTCCGACGGGTAGGTATCGATCGTCTTTGGTAGCCTGTCTTTCGCCATCACGCCGACTACTACATGTTTAGTATATGGATCGGTGGCTAGTAGACGTCCAATCTCTTGCGTATCCGTCATCCGTAATCGAACATGTCAATTTCCAGCACCGTTTCGAACTCGCCGTACACGACGACTTTCACCGTAACCGGAAGCGTCTCGGCGAAGTGGATCTCTTGTCGCAGATTGCCGTTGCGCACGACGTTTATATGGTAATCGTGGCAGAGGTGTGATGAAAAGTCGAATCCAAAGAAGGTGTAGCCGTTGCCCAATTCCGCACCTGTCACGCAATTGACCTCATTTTCGAAAGCTTTGCCGGTCTACTCGAACAGTTCCAGGTAGCTTCTGACATACGCGCCTCCGGCGAAGTTCGGTTGAATCGGCTTGCTCGGGACCTGTCGACAGCCCACATAGAGGACGAGGAAGTTTACGTCATTGTGCTTTGTGTTGAACGGGTTTTTATTGTAGGCCCAGTTGTAAGCGTCGGTGTCGATGATTCCAGGATCACCCGTTTCGGCAGCACGTAGACATTTTCGTGAGTGTGAGATATGGACGGTGAACACCTTGCATTCGACTCGTTGTAGCGGGTACATGGCCATCCCCTTTGTTAACGCTTTGACGTGACCGAGCTGTACAGTCGGGTTCAGTTTGGCCTTTCGCATATGCAGGGACGTCTCGAGCAGTTTTATTTTAAATCCTTTGTTGGCGCCATCAGCCATCAGCTCGAACGCGTCCATTCTTCGCACCAGACGGAGCTTAACGTCGACCCCATTCAGCATGTAACGGTCTTATATGAATACGTCCGCGTGCACTCGCCCCAACAGCTCCACCTCGCGTGTCATCAGGATATACCCGCGTCGGTATTGGAATCCTCCGTTACCAGCGCTGACCGACCCCATCAACCCCGTGGTGTCCTTACACCACAGGCAGCACTCGAGCTGCGTATTCTTGGCTTCGGCACCGTAAGTCTACAGTGTTTCGATGTAGGCGCGGTAGGGTTACGTGTTCGTCGACTCGGTCACCAGCGTACCGTTCTTCGGTACATCGACCTGACTAAACAGCTTGTGCAGCCAGTTGTTGACCGGAGCCGCAATACTGGCATTTTCGAGGTCCATACCGTCCCCATTCACTACACGCGCTGTCACGTACAGACGAACGCTCGGCAGATCCAGGTATGAGAAACTCGATGGGACCCCTCGCGTCGATTTGTGCTCCACCCGTTGACCGTTCTCAATGTTCGTCTGCACGCTGAACAGGTCCAGTTTGCTCTTTAGACCTCGTACGACTGTTGGTGCACGAACGTGTTCACATTGACTTTTCAAAAGAAACGCATTTGATTTTATGTAGAACAAACTTTCAGACATCTAGAATGTATTGGCGTGCACCGCGAGAACTTTAGCAGTTCTTATATGACTAACTGATTTGTTTTGCTTCCGCAGGCCCGGGTTGAAGAGATCAGTGACCGTGTCGTGGAGATGTCACGCGGAACGTTGTCGCCAGAAGACTTTGAGATTTCGGTTACCAGCGATATTACAGCACCCTCAGGCCGTCCGTGATTAAAGTAGATATACGTAGTAAAAGCTATCACTCTTAAGACTGAACACATAATTTACATTTGAAACTTAAAATACTATATAGGTACGTCTGATTCTGCAGTCTACGGTTATTGTACGTCCAGTCGTTGTCATCACAGTTGCGGCGCAGGAAGGCGCGGAAGGTCGCGTGTCGTGGCGGCAAGCCGTACGAAGCGAAGTATTTGCCGCACTGGCTGGTGTCTACGCACAGACAAACCCATAGCCCTCCCTAGTAGTCCGACGGGTAGGTATCGATCGTCTTTGGTAGCCTGTCTTTCGCCACCACGCCGACTACTACATGTTTAATGTATGGATCTGCGGCTAGTAGACGCCCAATCTCTTGCGTATCCGTCTTCCGTAATCTTACATTACGTTTCTGTTCCTGTCAATTTTCAGCACCGTTTCTAACGCGCCGTACACGACAACTTTCACCGTATGCGGAAGCGCCTCGGCGAAGTGGATCTCTTGTCGCAGGTTGCCGTTGCGCACGATGTTTAAATGGTAATCGTGGCAGAGGTCTCGTGACAAGTCGAATCCAAAGAAGGTGTAGCCGCGCCCAATTCCGCAAGTGTCACGCCATTGACCTCATTTTCGAAAGCTTTGCCGGTCGACTCGAACAGTTCCAGGTAGCTTCTGACATACGCGCCTCCGGCGAAGTTCGGCTGCATCGGCTTGGTCTGGACTTGTCGACAGTCCACATAGAGGGCGAGGAAGTTTACGCCATTGTGCTTTGTGTTGAACGGGTTTTTACTGTAGGCCCCGTTGTAGGCGTCGTTGTCGATGAAGCCCAGGATCACCCGTTTCGGCAGTACGCCGACGTAGACATTCTCGTGAGTGTGAGACATGGACGGAGAACACCTTGCATTCGATTCGTTGTAGCGGGTACTTGGACATCCCCTTCGTTAATGCTTTGACGTGACCGAGCTGTTCAGTCGGGTTAAGTTTGGCCTTTCGCACATGCAGGAACATCTCGAGCAGTTTGATAATTGTTACGTCCAACCAACACATCAGTGGAAAGGATCTTGCCCAATTTACGTCGCTTCTGTTCGGGTTCCTTGGTGGTGAGCACTTCATAGCTGTCGAACGCTACGAACCAGGTGGAGAAATACATCACATAAGATGAACACACTTTATGAAAGGTACCTGTCTATGGCCAGGGTATCTGATTCAGAACGGCACATCCATCCATAACTGTGGCTCTGTCGTCAATTCCATCATTGCAGACAACATGGGGATCGAGGGAAGCGATGTACGAATTTAGACTTCACTGACCTTGTGCCGTTGTCGTGGAATAAAGCTGGGGCTACAGCTGCTAGCTCATGTGAGAAGACACTACGATCTGGTGGTCCAGAAGTATATGTCTTGGCCAATAGTCTCTGGTACAGCTCCGTCGACGACATGCGCACTTCTTGTCCATCTTTCAGCTTGATAGTTTTCCTCATATCTACAAGGGTTTTCACTCGGTCTGACTTTCTTAGAACGATGTCTCCGTATTTCTGATCTGTGATTTTCTGGTGGATTTTCATTCCAATATCCACAGTTTGGTCTACATTGACTCTCTCACCAGCTATGACACCAGTAGTAAGATGTTGCAGGTGCTCGTCATTGTCGGTGGAAAATGGGTTGTGACTTCGCAGAAAAGTCAGGAATTTGGCCAGATCAATTTTGTCCTGTTTGATGCGATAGTGAGTTTGATAATCGTAACCTCTCGAGTTCGTACGAGTAGGCATACATTCAGATGCAACAACCTGGTTTGTAGCCCGAGATGATTTAGTCATATTTTTTAGGCACTGTAGGTCTTTCCACATTTGTTATGGATATAATGATCACATGCATTTTTGAATTATTCAGCCAACCCATCAACTAGTAGTTTTGCACCGCCTCCAATGAATATATCCCTTTCTTTCTAAGTTTTAAACATTAAGCCACCACCACCTTCTTAACAAATGACACATTGCTCCATATCAGTGACCCGTTCCTGAAAAAGATGTATGACTATTTTCTAGGCAATCTTCATAATATGACTATATGTACTATTATTATGGGTAATATGTTCAACAACAGTTGCTAACTTTACTTTGTATAATTACTAAAACAGAGATTTCGGATTTAACATGCTATCTTACTAACTATTAATTTTTCACTAATAAATCAACCAAGATCTACCGTTACGCCATAGCTACAAAACTATAAACAATGTCATGTTTGGTTTTCCATACCACACATTTTCAAATCGATCTAGCATATAAATGTATAATAATCCAGAACAATCAGTACAGGAACTTATTATAACTTTTCTAACAATCTATAAGCAAGCAATTAATACAATAGCTATTATGTATTTAAAATATAGATCCACTGCGTAAAATGTCTTGTGGGGGTTTATGAAAACGATTTGTTCTATTAAGTACTACAGATTTTGGTTAAATTACTATATATGTGATATTATTGCTTGTGTTTGGATTTTAAAACATTGGCTTTCGATACACTAATCTTGTGTCAAACACTTGATTTCTTATATTAGCGAGTTAATGGATACATAAAATACAAATCACCACAATTAAGTATCCTAACCGTTAACTTGCTGGCCAGTGGAAGTCAGTGCGCCAAAACTCATTTGCATTCATGTATGGACAGCCAATAAAAAGAAAATGTTCAAAAAAATGACTGTCGGGGTACGTATATAGTTCATGAAAAAAATCGAAGTTCCCCAGGGTTGATTTTGGTTGGTTTTTTTCTGGAAGTTCAGGAAACACTACTGGTCATCCTAAAACAAACATTGGCTTTTTAACCAAAATGTCCGGGTTTGGTAACAAATGTGCTGATTTATACTGGACTATAACGTGCTGTCTCGGATATGTACATCGGAAGACGGCCGGAAAGGGGTGCTGTTGGCTGTTGGATATTTCTCGCCGGAACTTCAGCGGTTCAGCATGTCTTCCGCGGTGTCGCGCTATTTCGGATGATGACATCGGAAGACCGGGGTGCTGGTGGAGGTGTTAAGCGAAAGTACGGGAGATTTGTCTGTATTCCTGGAGACCGGGAGATACACCCAACATCAAGGAGACTCACGGACATTTCGGGAGAGTTGGCAGGTATACAGTGCAGTCCGTAAATGTACTGCGACTGTGATGACGTCACTAACCGGTATTTCTTGTTGCCAGGTGTTCAACGACTCCGTGCACGGCCACATCGAGCTCGATCCGCCGTGCGTCGCCATCATCGACACGCCCCAGTTCCAGCGACTGCGGCACATCATGCAACTGGGCGGCTGCTACTACGTCTTCCCCGGGGCCTCCCACCACCGCTTCGAGCACAGCATCGGGTATGTGATTGTAATGGAACGGGTCAGTTTTAAAACAAAAAATCTTCATCTGTACTATTGGGAAAAGATTCACACGAACAGCCATAGAATCAGCTCATTGCAGTTAACATGCTAATGATTAATAGTGCATAAAGGACAAGATGAAGCCGCATAAAGCGCACCGCTACGATACTGATTGAGACATATCTATATTGTGCTCGTTGTATATAATTGTGCTGTTTGACACATTTGCATAGTTTGTATAGTTTGCTGAGATAACATTCTTCGAAACTGGCCTAGTCTCAATAGATCAGCAGCGCTATTATTGGACTATATAGCCATTTAAGTATGATACTTCACCGGTATTTGTCGGTTCAAAGTCCAAGGTTTACTATAGGAAATGTTGGTTCCTATAACAAGTAGTCTTTGTTAGGCCACCATCTCTTGTGGCGCACCTTCAGCTTCTATATTAATAGTTATGTTGGGCCGGCAATCTTGTCTAACCCACTATTGATTTTCCATCAATGTTTTCAGACTTGTCTTGTTGATGATCCATTAATTTTTTTTTACGCTCATTTGTATCTACAGAGTATGTTTCTTGGCGGAGCAACTGATCGAAACACTGCTGTTCAAACAGCCCGAACTGAATATCACAGCCCGCGAGGTCCTGTGTGTGAAGATAGCTGGGCTCTGTCACGACCTGGGTACGTGTTTCTGTCGCTACGTACGTTGGTGTTTCTGTTGATCTACTAGGCCTAAGTGCATATGGTGTGTAGCTGTTCTCATTTGTTTCATGGCTTTAACGAAATGATGTTATATTGTGTACTTGACTGGTGTTCTTTGTTCTCTTACGGAATGAGAACTGTTTGTTCCAGGCCACGGACCTTTCTCTCATCTGTTCGATTTGTTCTTGCATAAAGCCGCGCCACATCACACGAGCCAAGTAAGAATGGCATCTAGTAATATTTACACACATTGCATTAAAGCAACACATTTCAGATATCATTATTATTCGCAAACGCACAGTTTCATGTACTATTCAGCTCGATCTCATGACGAAGTATGTTGCAGCAAATCGACATCATTGACTTACATTCGGTTCATTTCAATTTAAATAGTGATCGCTATTGGAAAAGTAGAGAATAACTCGGAAGTAATGCGAATCGGAACTGGTGACCGACCGAATGATAGAACGTAAGTAACAGATATATAGCAGTATGACACATATACAGATTGGGTTTAATTGTCTGGACTGTTGTATGTCGTCAGCATGAAGAACTCTCCAAGCGTATGTTCGATCATCTGCTGGATGAACGAGGCGTCACGTTGGAACAGCTCAGCAAGAAGGAACGAGAGTTTATCAAAAGACTCATCCAACCGTCACCCAACGACTGCGGATCGCTGGCACGTACACTGTAACATCTACACACTTGCAATGTCCAGACAGTCTCGTACAATGACTACAGATCGCTGGCACATTTGCACATTCGCAACGACCATCCAAGTATTATAATAATAAAAATAATTCCATTTCTTAATATAGCGCTTTTTAAGAAAGTGAATACCAATCAAAGTGCTTCACAGAATAAAACGGCATGTTGACTAAATGTTAAAATATAAATTAATTAAACATGATAAATAAATAAATTAGGGTGTAAAACAATGTTTCAAACAATGAAATTAAAAACCAATACTCTAAAATAGAAACCAGTGTCATTTATATGTGGCAGCACTGCTTGCATCAAGGCATGTAGTGCAAACGAAATAGATGGGTTTTAACTTGTTTCCGGGAAGCCGTCATTGTTCCAGCCGATCGCATTATCCATGGACTGTAGCTCGCACACACATACAGTGTACAATTAACATACATCCAGCATTCTGACGTCTACTCCACAACGCTTCTAATTCCATGCAAATGTTTCTTGTACCATTTAATGTACTGATTTTATTTGGAGATTGAATAGTTTCTGTTGATCACACCGTGCCTATAAAGATCGGTACTTAATATTGCAAATGGAAAACTCTAGGATTTGTCCCTGTTGCATTATCCGAGAGGGATTCTTTCAACTTTCGCTGTCATTAGTACTACTGCCATGATTGAACATTTAAAGTTTGCCCCGTTTTTAAATGTGGTCTGCCCAAGTGTCGATGGACAACTATCAACGTCTGCCAGATATAGCGAGAGCCCAATATGTTCACGCGTACACCTGATTGTGTTCACGGCATTATCATTATAGTCGCGTCACTCCGTTTGTAGAGAAACATCGAAGGACCCGATGAACCGATCAGCGGAAAATTCGAAGACTGCACGTTTCTCTATGAGGTTTGTGGCAGTAACATTTGAACAAAACAGCAAAACGTCCGCGTTTGTCAGGTCGAAAGTAACAGTACGTTAGTTACATTAGTTGCACATGAACGACAGTCGTCTGGCAGTTTAACTATTGTCAAGTTTTAAGGTGTCATACTTATTATACGTGAACATAATTCTGTCAAGTTAAGCTGTTATACTTACTATACGTGAACATGATTCTGTCAGGTTTAAACTGTTATACTTAATATAAGGGAACATAATTCTGTCAGGTTTAAGCTGTCATACTTACTTCACATGAAATTCATGCGTATGTTAGGTTTAAGCTGTCTTACTTCACGTGAACGTCACACATCTGTCACGTTTGTTCTGTCATACGTTTGTCAGTATAATATCAGCATGACTTTTTCGCAAGCCTCATTCTTCTCTTAAATCGCCCGTTTTGTTATCCGGAATCATCTTCTCAAGCCAGTGGTGATAATCATTAACAGAACGTGCGCTGAATCCGTTTAAATTCGTCTCAATTGCGATACTGATTGCAGAAACCAGAAATTGTCATTAGCAACGTTTGTCAACAACTTTGTTTACAATTTGAACGTTTTATATATTTGTCCAGTTGCGAACAACGATTCGGCGCAATAAAACATAATTTGACGAGCTGTATGACTTTATTATATTTATTTTTATATTAAGAACACTATATTAAAAAGGACGACCAGACAAGGTCAGATTAACGAGACTACCTGCTGTATGTAAACGTTACTGTTGTACCATCATAAGCTGTACTTGTTGGGAGAAAGTTCCTGAAAGGTGACATTCCAAAACACGTGAACATCGTTCTTTTACAGATCGTAGCCAACAAAGAGAACGGTGTAGATGTTGACAAATGGGACTACTTCGCTCGCGACTGTCACCAACTCGGCATCACCAACAATTTCGACCACACTCGCTTCCAGAAATTTGCGCGGGTCATTGAAGTCGATGGAAGAAGACACATCTGCTTCAGGGACAAGGTGGTTGACTCACGTACATGTCGATGCAACGTAACTGTAATGTTGTACAGTATAATGTCACGTCATCCTTGGAACTTCTTCAACTTTATAACATCATCGCTAAGGGTATATCAGGGGCTTATTAGCAGAGTCTCTAGTTATGAAACGTTAATGAATACATGCGTAGGAATCACACTATTGGAATGGGTCCCAGATATTATTCTGGCGTGAAAAAGTTGATAGTTGTATCCAGTGCTATTTGTCATATGTGCTCCAAACGGAAACATAAATGACCTGAGTGAAATGGTTGCTTTCAGGAGGAGCGCAGTATCTACAACATGTTCTACACGCGCACAGTGCTACACCAACGCGCCTACCAACACGTTGTCTGCCAGGCCGTCGAAATCATGTAAGCAAAGTCTGGTTACTATGCCAGATTCGGTCAACCAGATTGTCCTTCGGTAAACGCTATTGTGACCTCATATTTCCTCATTTTCAGTTTTATTAGTAGCCAGTGCATAACATTAAAAAGCCCAGTTAATACAAAGAAAATGTCGTACTAATTTGCGAAATGTGTTGTCGTTATAATATTATGTTTTGGCATGACGTAAGCAGGATTGTTTTCATCGTGCACGTCCTTGTGTCTCAGGCTGACCGACGCGCTGCTGAAGGCCAACGACCATCTAATGATCTGCGGCAAAGACGAGTGAGTGCGTTAAACCCCTCGTCAGAGAACGTCGAAATATAATTAATTTACCAGAATGTTATCACAATAATGAACCGCTGTGTTCGGATATAAAAAACAAACACGTACGAAAGTTGACATTCGGAAGTTCATCACGAGCAACCAAATCTATCTATTAGTACGCTAACAACGGGGAAAGTATGGCAGTATTTCATCCCAGGTGCCAAGATCCACTATTTCATCCCAGGTGCTTCTTGTTGTGTTCATTCGCGTCCTTGAACGATTGGCCTATGATCTACCAATTGCTGATGTATTAGAAACCCAAAAGGTAGTTACTACAAGTTATTTATTTATGTGTACCAGGTATGGCGGTAAACCTGTTGGAGAAAGGTGGAAACAGTGAATGAATTGGGTGGTCAACCACATGTTTGCCACTGCTAATGTCATTTCTTACCATGATTCCTCTCGTGACATCGGTGCTCTGTTCGTGTTCGCCTCAGCCGTCCGCTGAAGATGTCGGAGTGCGTGGGTGACATGGAGGCGTTCAGCCAGCTCACGGACCACGTGTACCACCAGATCCTGCACGGTAAGCCCAGGGACGCTCTGCGTGATGCCGCCGAGATCCTGCGAAGACTGGAGCGACGTGATCTCTACCGCTGTATCTATACCACGAAGCCGCGGAGCTGCTCCGAAGTTGTAAGAACACTTAACTATTCTAGCGGTCGTTTACAGTTGTCGACATGTGTCTCTTCCTACACAGAGCGTAATATTTCCCAGAACCCCCTCCTTCCCTTTGAATAAGTCGATAATTAACCAGATTGAGAGTCATACGTAGGTATATTAGTGGCATGACACGGTATATGCATAAGACATATAATAGCAACCACCATGATGATGTTTAAATATTTATTTACAACCACTATATTTATGCAGTTCACTTGCGACTATTATTTTAGTAATTACTATGCGAACATTGACACCCTCACCCTTTCGTACGCTTTGTACGAATATGTAAACGTCGACAGTTATGAACAGCTACTAACAAGACAATATTTAACAAGGTTGCCATCCCTAGCAAAACACACAGGTGAACAAGAAAGCTTTATGTTTACCGAGAGTCCAACATTTATAAGGATAAGGATAAGGATGATTTTATTTTCCCAACAGCATTACAAAAATACAAATTATCTATAATTATATACACACATACACGTATTACATACATACATGTATATACACATACCGGCATATACAGTAATATTGAAATGTGAAATATATAATACAACTGAAAATATGCAATCAACAGAATATAGTATAAATTTTGCAACAAAATGAAAAAGATATAAAAACAAGTTGCTGTGGGATGGGAGACTCCTATTAAGATCAAAACTGATCGCGATCATAGGAGCCACCCACACAAAAAAATTATTGTATCAAATCCTAGGATTTATATAACAAAATATAATGATTATGTCAAACATTAAAAAAAGAAATGTAATTGTCTTCTCTTACATAATGTGTATGATGTTTGTTTTGTTGATGTAATGTGCTTCGTAATGTGTTAAGTTCGCGTGTACGCATGTATGCATGTATGCGACTATACAAATTTATAAGATACATTTTTATTAACTGTGTTTCTCATTTATTAATTTAATTGGCATATATAGCAATTTAGTATATTGCACGTGACGTTGTATTTTTGTAGCATGTGGTTTTTAGCATAACTTGAGAATCCTTTCAAACTATGGGTCACTATCTTATCTTTCACAAAATCAGGGATATTATTTATAACATGTGGTAAGTTATATTTAAGACACTTTTTTGCAAATTCATGTTTAGTTCTCAAGGTGTGTAGTTCAGTTGCTCTTCGAGTGTCATATTTGTGTGTGCTGGTATTTGGGGTTAACTGCCAATTTAATAAGTAAACGGGTAAATTTTGATGTTTGTATTTGTAATAAAATTTTAGTTCTTGTAAATTTAGCAAGTCTTCTACTTTTAGTACGAGTTGTTTGAAAAGTGGTTCTGTATGTGAATTGTATTTACTTAATGTTATTATTCGCACCGCTTTCTTTTGAATTTTTGTTAATCTGTTTCCTTGGTATCCCCATGTCATAATACAATAATTAATATGAGATAGTAGCAGTGCATTATATAAAATAATTTTTATTTCTAAAGGTAACACATGTTTTAATCTATTTAATATTCCTATAGTTTTGGAAAATTTATTTGATATTTTTTCAATGTGTTTTTTCCAATTTAAGTTAGTACCTAGAGTTAAACCTAAGAAGTTAAATTCTTCCACTCTCTCAATATTTATATTATCGATTTTGAGAAATAGGCTCTGCGTAGATTTCATTGGCATTTGGAAGGTCATATATTTAGTTTTACTTTTATTTAGTGACAACTTATTAATATTAAGCCACTCAATTATTTTGAGGAGTTCTTCATTTATTACAGATTCTATATTTCTATTGTGTGCTTTATCACTAAAAGTTTCAATTGTACTAAATAAAGTGGTATCATCAGCATACATTAAAAATTTAAACGTTTGGCTTGCTTGTGAAAAATCATTTATATATATAGTAGTCCAAGGATGGACCCTTGTGGCACACCTACTTTTATAGATAAAGTATCAGATGTGGTATCTTCAAATTCGGTATACTGTTTCCGGTTGCTTAAATAGCTTTCGAATAAAAGGAGAGTATTGCCATCTATGCCATAATATCTTAACTTGTTTAATAATATCGAATGGTCAATAATGTCAAAAGCCTTGGAAAGGTCAAGAAAAATACTGATTGGTTTTTGTGTTTTGTCCATTTGAGTAATTATTCTATCTACTAGTTCGAGTGATGCATAATCTGTTGAATGGTTGGTCTAAATCCATACTGATTATCAAAAAATAGCTTGGAATCAATCAAATAAGTAGATATCTGATTATGGATTATTTTCTCTAGTACTTTAGAAATATTGGAAGGAGAGAAATCGGCCTGTAATTTGTTATTAGAGTTGGGTCATCCTTTTTGAAAATTTGAACTACTTTTGCAATTTTTAGTTTATCAGGAAATATGCCAGTATTAATAACTTGGTTAATTACTAGGTTTAGTGATTTAATTATTGTTGGTTCAATTATTTTTAGCAGTTTTGATGTAATTCCATCAAATCCACTGCTATTTTTAGTTGGGAGATCATTTATTGTTTTCCTTACTGTTTCTTCATCTACATTCTTAAATTTAAGAGTAGATCTAACGTTTGTATTTAAGTAGTAATCATATTTTTTGCTTCCTGTATATTTAATGTCTTCTACAATAGTTTGAGCTGTTTGTAAAATAGTTATTGAATTTGTTTGCTATTTCTGATTTATCTGTTATGGTAGTACCATTCACTTTAAAAGTTGATGAAGATGTCTTCTTTGTTTTATTTTTAAGAGAATTTCGTTTATAGTTTTCCATGTATTTCTGATATCTTTTTTGTATTGGTTAAATCGTGATTCAAAGTAGATTTGCTTAGCTGCACGGATATTTCTTTTTAATATAGTATTGTAAGTTTTTAGATTAGTATTAGTAATATCATAGTCTGGTGAGTTAGAGTCAGTCATTTTTTATTGTTTATAAAGTGTGTCCCGATATCTAATAGATTTGATTAAACCTTGGGTAATCCATGTCGATTTTTTGTGTTTGTATTTATTAAATTTCATTATTTTAATAGGCATGTACTTACTTTTAGCGCGCATGATTTCTTCATGCATTATATTGTAATTTAGGTTGGGATCTTCATTTTGTTTTTTATGTAATTTGTTGTATAATTTATAAGAACCAATTTCAATATTAGCTTCAACACTTTGTATATTAATTTTTTTACAAATTTAGGAGGCAGTTCAACGTTCGGAATAGTGTCTATAATTAAAAAATAAGGTTGATGGTCCGAGAAAGTGTTTGTGAAAATCCCAGCAGTACTTTCTAATATAAAATGATTTAGTGAGCAAAAAAAGTTATCTATTAGTGTTCCGTTTGTTGTAGTGAAACGAGTTGGGAACGTAATTTGGGGGTAAAGACTATGAGATGTTAAAGTATCAAAAAAATCACTGTATATTCTGTTTTCATTTATTTTAAGTAAATGTATATTAAAATCCCATGGTATAATGAGATTATTATTATTATTGCTGTTTTCCAGAGATGATAAAACTGATGAAAATTCATAAGTAAATTGTGTAATATTTTCGTTACATGACCTTGGGGGTCTATATATATATTTCCGATGGTCATTGTCTTTGATAAACCATTTCCAGTTACTTGAATTATTAACCCTTCCCAATTGTCGTACATATTTAGATTCATTTTTATTATCTATATTCATCATCTACATATATTAATAACCCTCCTATATCACTACATTTTTTCCCCTGCGTTATACAATCATATCCATCTAAATAAAATTGAGAGAAATAATCATTATCAGTTTTCCATGTCTCTTGCAAACATATTACACTAAATTTAAAATTATTACTACGTAGGTCCTCTATGAATATTTCAAGTTCATTAAATTTTGCATTGATAGACTGAATGTTTTAGCTTAGAATAGTAAAACTGCCAGTGGTGTTATTTGCCAGGTTGGCGAATTTAACAATGTCATAATAAGAAGAGCAGTGTATTACTTGTGGTTCGTTATTATCATCATTTGTATCTAAAACATTACACAGGTTGTGTTGAGTACCTCGTAGGTAGGAGAGGAAATCCTCATTAAACGTAACTGAGCCTGCGTTTGTAGGAATGGTCATACGTGTGCTTAATAATATTAATATAACAATATGTATATAAAATTATGGAGTGATACAAATGAATAGATCGATTGCTAGTGTTGTTCCATGCGTACACCAGAACAATGATACACATAATGTAAATAAGTGGATAAGTTGAGCAAGACGCAAAAAAACACTGTTAGACCTACTAATTACATTAATGGAAGACGTTGCGCAACAACGGCTGCCAATGAAGAAAGAAAAAAGCACATACACATTTGGCATTACACATTTTGTAAAATAAATCATCATATGTATGTAACCACATATCAATTGAACATTTGAATACTTATAAATAATGATAATTAGTTTGACATTTATGATTAACCAAAATAATAATGTATCAATTGTTAGTATCAAAATGGCTGGTTCCGAGAAGAGGTAATAGAGCATTACGATTTGAAATAGTTTTACTCTGTAGGCTGTACAATAGTTTTAACAGCAAACAACTGTAACACCTACATTGCACCATTTACAAATATTGATTAGGTTAATGCT
Organism: Escarpia spicata; assembly: GCA_963995525.1. Taxonomy (NCBI): domain Eukaryota; kingdom Metazoa; phylum Annelida; class Polychaeta; order Sabellida; family Siboglinidae; genus Escarpia; species Escarpia spicata. The sequence continues at coordinate 8,160,395 of OZ023214.1, read as the reverse complement.
AATAAAAAATAAACAAAACAAAAAAGTAGAACTTGTATCATCAAAAAGACTGCTCGTATGCAAGTTATTACTAGTGTATCAATAAATAACTACCTCACTACACGAGTAGTTACCAATAGTCAGAGTCAGTAAAGACTTCAGCTGTTTGCAAGTAATTACTACCCAGCTAACAAAATAACGTTGCAGCAACGTTGCCACAACGTTACACTTTGATTGTCAAGTCCATCGAAGGCATCTGACTTGGCTTTGTTGAGCTAGCGTTCCTTGCAGCTGCCTTCTGAAACAGGATCACAAAGTTTCTATAGATTAGAGGGAGTTAATTAATACTAATTTTCAAAAAATTTCAACTTTAGTAGCTCAAAAACATTAATAATTGATCATCTCTGTTAGGGGCTGTTCAGAATTTCTGAGAGGCGTAATACTTGTTTACAAAGGGTATTAACTTTTGGCAAAAATTCAAGGGGGTAATAATTAACTTTTGATGGGTTCTCCATATCAAATCTCCCACCCCATCCCCAAATCAGAAATTCTGGAAGACCCTAATGCTGTAATATTATTAATGCACCTGTTCAACGTGAAGCCCCAGGGAGCACCACAAGCATAGGTGGGTTCTGATAAATCACAAGTGGTAATTTTGGGGTTGTACTTTCCGACACATAATGTGACCTTTAAATTCAAATATGTAAAATCAAAGACAGTGGGGATATTTATACTAAGGGGGCCATCATTATTTCTGGAAGGGGGAGATGAAAGAAATCATGCAACCTCTGATGGGTGGAAGGGGGTGATAACAATCAACTTGTCGGTAGTGGATAAAAATCAACTTGTTATTAGTGGTCAAAAACAGCATTATATACCATAAATGAGACAATTTTTACTAAAATGTTTGGCGCTACACACCATCTTTCTCAGCTTAACAAAGCATTCATACTTCCACAACCATTAAATCAACATTTATACAAAATTTATAAGTTTAAGTATATTTTCTGATCATATTAACTAATAAATACGTCAATAGTAGTTTTATAAATCCAAATATCAATGCTATTAAAACAGTGATTTGGTCATTATGATGCAAATCAGTAAATCAAGCTCGCATGTCTGACAGGACGGGGGGTGCGGTGTGTAAAAGATATTGTGTGTGTTCAATGGGGGGGGGGTGAAAGATACCCGGGGCATCCGATGGGGGTGATAAAATTCATATTATCTTATTTCCCTAAATCGTCGCCCCCCATTCCGTAAATAATGATGATGACCCCATAAATGGAGGTGTTTTCTAAAGTGTCACACCTTTAAACATGCTTTTCACCATGTAACATACACCAACACTTGTGTTTGTATCTAAGTTTTTCTCACCTTGTTCTTTCCTCCCACTTTGTTGGGTGCGTGCTTTAACGTCTCCCCAATCTCCAACTCTACATCCCCAATATCCAACTCTACATCCCCAATCTTCGCCCTGGGATGGTTCTTCAGAAATGCCCCTAAAATAAAAGATAACAAAATTTTATTTAATATATGAAATATTGTAGGGTAGTCTACATAATAGATGCATATAATTTGTTATAAAATAGTATAATCTACAAACTTATTCAAATCCTGTCCTAAGATTTATATCTTTAACCTGTCACCATTCCCTGCTTTAAAGTTGAGAAACATTTGCTCCAATGCCAAAACATATTTATATTGAATTTTTTCAGCTGCTGAGTATTTCCCCGATTTATGTTGCTGTATAATACTTACTAATCACAAGATTGCAGACAGACATATCAGCAAACTTCTTCTTCCCTAAGGGAATAGAGGGACCAACGTGAGTTTGTCCCCACCTTCCTTACCATGGTCCGGACACTGGTCCCCAAGTTTACTGCCCCCAGGGATGTGAGGTAGGCAAGCTGATGAAGAACAAATATAAATGTAAATATACTGGTAAATGTAACTGTCAGCAATCTTTGTAATGTTTTTCAAAGATTCAATGAAATATTTAAAGAAAGCAATTTAGCCAAGTTTAATATTCAAATATAAAAATGTGTAAATCATGCAGATGTTTGTTTAATATGTAATACTACCAGTATTTGTAATTCTGTTTTGATGATGATACTTTATATGTAACTATTTTTATCTATTTTATTTAGTAGGTGGCACTAGACCGAGCTAACCCTTTTGGGTTCCTATAAATATAATATACAGTAATAGTATTTTCTTCACTAAAATGGAACATTCAATCAAATTTAGGGGACGCAAATAAAGGCAAAGATGATTGTGAACGATCGAATGCCAAACCCGAAACAACTGAGAGTGAGACCGGGCAGACCACTATTAATTAATAGAAGATTTCACAGATTATAATTATATAAAAATTATGTGTATAACAATGTAATTATGGGCGCGCCAATTATGTTCTGATAAATTTATTATTGGCAACAAATATAAATACTGTTGGTCGAGGTACAGTAGATCGAGACTGCTTATGCTATAGTGCATGAAAACGCTCCATCATCCATGTCCCCATGTCCATGACCCGTAAACAATGTTACGATGCTAGCCGGGATTTGGCAGTAAATAATCGAAATGTGTGCTTACGGAAACATGCCAAAATTACTATATTTCATATGTACCAAATATTCATAATTTAATTTCTAAAGATGTACCTTGTCTTGTGGATAGTTAGTTGCGCGCGTAACTGTAAAAATTAGCTGAGTGTTCAAATATGGACGACGTAGACTCGCAGTAAAAAAATTAATAATAATATTTACAATTTTTATGCTTTCATATAAATTCAACATGCCTAGTTTACAACAAAATTTATTATACATTGTGGAGCTCTGTTTGTAAATGTAAGAACACAAGTACAACGAATTTTATTTTCGTTTAGATTACACTTCCCGCGCGGTGCGTTACTGCGCGGGAAACATTATCTTGCTTGTGAAACTTGATGCACGTAATAGATGTAAGGAACATCACATGTTAGTGCTCCTGCCTCCCTCGGTCCGAGGACTGATAAATCATCTCCCACGAACGGGATCGCCTCATGCGCGGCTGGCATCAAGCAGGCTATTATCGGCAAACGTCCGGTGCATTCCTCCGCCTGCCAGCCGCTCAGAACCGCCCGCGGGCCGAGGGTGGCGTGCTGGCTGCGGTGGGAGGGGGGTGTTAAACATTCATTTTTTGGACCAGAGGGGTTTACATTTCAAGGGGGGGGTCAAACTTGTTTGGACCAATCTTTGTGGGGTCAGAATTTAAAAGCATTTTGAAAAGTACTTTATAACTGAAACATTAAAAAAAGTTTTTAAAACGTTTTTGCAACGTTATAATTGATATTTAAAAAAATGTTTTTAAAATGTTTTTGCCACATTGTACGTAAATATGTTTATATTAATGAGGAAGATGGGCCATAACAAATGTTGCATGAAATTAACTATTTATTTTTTGATTTTTCATTAAACTTGTGGATTTAAAAAAAATTAACAAGTTTAAACGTTTTAAAAACGTTTTCCCTGAGACGTGTTTGAAGAACATTCCCACAACATATGGATAACGTTTCATCACAACGTTTAGAAAACGTTGGACTGAAACGTTTTAAAAACGTTTTTGCAACGTTATACAGAACTATTCTGATAAATGTGGAAGATGGACCATACAAAAACGTTGCCACAACGTTGCCACAACGTTATTTCTGACATAACCTTAATACGACATTCCAGCAACGTTGTGAAAACGTTATGTGTTAGCTGGGTAGTGCATCAATAAATAATTACTTCACTACACGAGTAGTTACCAATAGTCAGAGTCACTAATGACTTCAGCTACTTGCAAGTTATTACTAGTGTATCAGTAAATAACTACCTCACTACACGAGTGGTTACCAATAATCAGAATCAGTTGATACTTCAGCTGCTTGCAAGACAAATTAACACTGATCATAATCACCTGTAACTCCACCTTACTGCAAGTAATTAAGCAAACAGAACTTGTATCACCAAAGAGAGAGTACTATTTTACTAATCAATGTTAAAAAGCTGGCTCACTGCACGAGTAATTACCAATAATCATAATAAACAGTGACTACAGCTGCTTGCATGAACAATTAACACTGGTCATACTCATCAGAAACTGCATCTTGTTGCAAGAACAATTACCAGTGAGCATGATCGTGACTGAATACACACAATCGTTAAGAGTTACAATTACAAGTTTACCTCAGTACCATTTGAACAAACCTTGTTCTCCACAAATAAAAAATAAAGCTTTGAAAAAAAAGATAAACAAATACACAAGCAGCCTAACAAGTTCAAGCTATGATGCAACAAAATGATCGACAAGCTAACAAGTTGGCTTACTAAGTCATAGACGACCACAGTCAAAGCGTGCTAGACCTCAGCAAAGTAGCGTGAGCCTACACGGCAACATCAGTACTTGCTCAGTTCAGCATCTGTGCACACTTCACGCACGTCATTTGACACTGACTTTACCACAACTCGTCCATTGTAGGTCCAGCAGTCTGATATTTTATGTTCCTTCTTCAGCCTCCGTGTCCTGCTTGCGAGCTGTGCTCTATGTTTTGTCAAGTCCTCATTGTCAAAGACTACTGAACCGTGGCTTCGTAATTTCTGCCTGGACCGTAGTACCGCGTCGCGCAAGCGTGCACAGGTGAATTGCACAATAACAGACCTGGGCCGCTCCCCAGCGGCGGGTTTAGGCCCAAGTCTGTGACTGGTGACAATGTCATTGTTCGTCACAGGAGGTGTTAATGCCATAGTGTATTTAACAATAGCCATTACTTTCGCAGTGATGTCTTCACTGTCAATTTCTTCAATTCCCTGAATTCTTACATTACAACGTCTAGAATATTGTTCTAGGCAATCGTTATTTGCCTCAACCGCCGCAAGTCTTTTCTCTAGAGTCTCTATGTACTGGGCCTTCTTTTCTAACCGCTCGTGTAGATTAGATATATTGGCTGTTAGAATGTCAATCTTATCTGCCAGCACCTGGGGGTACAAGGCAGATCTTAGCTTACCAATGACTGTCTCGTCGGTCAGAAGTTCCACGGGTTTCAAAGCTATTTCATCTAAACTCAGTGGCTCCTCGCTCTTTTCAGCGGTACTGCTCGGCTTACGTCTTGGTTGCGGCATCCCTCAGCGTCAATACACTCCTGTAGAAAGCCCACTATCATCAACAAACAAATGACTATTGCTCTCCCCGAAACGACTTGCTTTAAGCAATGGCGGCCATCTTGCTTTTCAACTATAGCATCTATATGCAACCCTACTGAAATATTCGTCAATTTTGCTTTTGTATATATGGCAAAACAAACGTCTAAAAAGTACAGGGGTGATGATGGCATGAACAGCAGGTTATATTGTTTTCATGGGAATATCGTGTGTAGCAGAAACTGGTCGTGTTCACAGCGACATTTCAAAAGAAACGCATTTGATTTTATGTAGAACAAACTTTCAGACATCTAGAATGTATTGGCGTGCACCGCGAGCAATTTAGCAGTTTTTATATGACTAACTGATTTGTTGTGCTTCCGCAGGTTCGGGTAGAAGAGATCAGTGACCGTGTCGTGGAGCTGTTACGCGGAACGTTGTCGCCAGAAGACTGAGATTTTGGTAACCAGCAATGTTACAGCGCCCTCAGTCCGTCCGTGATTAAAGTAGATATACGTAGTAAAAGCTATCACTCTTAAGGCTGAACACATAATTTACGATTGAAACTTAAAATACCACATAGGTACGTCCGATTATTTACGTGGAAAGATAGAAGCTGGCAGCCATGTTGTTCTCCTCTTGATTCCCTGTCGTCAGGGGTGAGGCTGGCCTTGATTCCCTGTCGTCAGGTGTGAGGCTGTCCTTGATTCCCTGTCGTTAGGGGTGAGGCTGGTCTTGATTCCGTTCCCCAATTTCAGTTTTCTTTTTCTTCTTCTTTTCTCTCACTTATCCCTCCACCAACTGTCTCCATTCCCCACTATCTTTTGTTCTCGTTTTCCATTCCTCTACCAGTCCTTCCAAGTCCTTCATTATACAGTCCTCCCATTGCAGTCTAGGTCTTCCTCACCTCCTTTCCCCTCCACTCTCTGGGCATCTGCTTTCTTTGCCAGCCGTTCTCATCTCTTTCTCTTCACATGCCCAGCCCACTTCAGTCAACTTATCACCAGCTTCTTCTTAAGGCTTTCTTCTATTCCAACCTCCTCCCTAAATTCCTCCATTGTCCACTTATTAGGTCTTCTCACTCCCACAATTCGTCCAACCCAGTTGTGTTCACAAACATGCACCCTCTCTTGTTGTTTCTCTGTCAGTGCCATCGTCTCTAGGCCATACAGGTATGCCAGGGAAACACCTGAACATAGCACCTTTAATTTGAGTTTACACGATGTGCATCTGTCTCCCATCACACATTCAAGTTTCCATCAAGCCGTTGCCCTAGCCTTTATCCTCCTGCTAATTTCGGTGTCTGAGTTGCCATCCCCACCCACGTATTCAAAACTGTTCCAGTTCTTTGTTTTGCTGGCCATCAAAGTACTTCTTTCCTATCCAAACTAACTTTCAATCCATGTCTGCTGAACATATCCTTCCACTTTATCAGTTGTTCTTGGAGATCTGCTTCCCCGTCCGCTGCCACTGCCAGATCGTCTGCATACAGTAGCTTCCAGAGGATATCTCTCGTACCAGTCTTTCTGCTTATCAGTTCCACCACTGCGATAAATAACAGTGGGATCAGGGTGTTCCCCTGTCTCAGGCCAACATTTACTTCAAACTTCTCTGACACTCCCGGTCCACACAACACCATGCTCTTTGTTTCTTCATATGTCCCTTCTACCATCCTGACCTCAGCCTCTGGAACCTCCATCCACCTCAGTGTCGCCAACACCACCTCTTTTGGTACAGTATCATATGCTTTCTCCAGGTCTGTGAATCCTACCGCCATATCTTCCTGTTGCTCCAATTACTTTTCCACTAGCTGCCTCAGGGTAAACATCCCGTCAGTTGTTCCTCTTCCTGTTTTAAACCTCTGCTGCTCTTCACCGACTTCCCCTTCCAATGCTGCTCTTATTCTGCCATCCAGGATTCTCTCCAGCATCTTCATATGGCTGAGCAAAGCGATGCCTCTGTATTTTCTAGGGTCATGCATAGAGTTGCTGTATTGCTATACCAGGTTGTCCGCCATTCCCTTTGATCACTTCTACCTCCTTCCATACTTGTCTCTTTTCTCCAGTTGCTTTGGCTACTTCTTCAGTCCAACTTGTCTGGTTTTTGTTCTTCGAGGAAGCTCCTCCCTTACCAGATGTTCTGCCTCACAGCTGCTCCAATGAAAGCATCTTTAAAGAATTTCCATTCTTCTTCCACTGTTCCCATTGTTGGCTCTAGTTACACATACTGTGATGCCGCTCTATCTCTGTATGCACTGGCTGTGTCCCCGTGACATTTCCACCATTTAATGGTCTTGCGCCCCACACTTTTAACCCACTTCCTCTTCTGCACACGCACAACGAAAATGGTCTTGTGTTTATTGTCACGTGTTCCCCAGCTATGCCCATACAGTCCTTCATCCGCCACATTTACTGTCTCCTCATTACCAGCAGATCAAACTCTGTCTGACGATGGCCACTCCTGTAGGACATTTTATGGCTTTCTCTCTTTTACAAGCACGACCCGGTCACGATCACCAACTCTACTAGCTCCCGGCCCTCTCAGTTTCTCGTACCCCGTCCTAATCGCCAATGGCGAGACGATCCACCCGGGCTTCGCTGATTTCTTGCGGGCAAAGTGGCACGTCGGCTACTCCGGACGCGGTAATTAAATTGAGAATCGGTACCTGCGACATTCATTGATTGTAGCCACAGCAGCGCTGCCTTGGATGACCTACAGTACGGTTTGGTATAGGATGTTGCCTTCTCCTGGGACTGCTGTCTGCCAAGACCCCACCTGCCGGGGTTTACATTTGAGGTTTCCTTCCCTTAGATCATTTGCCTAACATAACTAATGAACATGATCTGCCCAGTGCTATTTACCCATAGTTGGGGGTGGACTATTGAGTGTCGGGACATGTCCACACGCTGGTGGGCCCTGCACACCCACCTCTGGTGCTCCAACCCCAGCACATTTGCCTGGGGCCGCAAGCTGCCCAGTATCCGTAGAATACCACAAGGAGATCGTGCTAGAGTCTTGTCTATGGAGAGACTATGTACCAGCAGGGGAGGCTTACACACTCGGCTCCATTTTCACTCCAGGGAGCTATCTGGCGGCTGTAGCTGAAAGCGAGAGTATGAAACACAAACTACACACTACGTTACTACAACACTTGGTGCATTACACATACCTGTGTGTTGGCTGGCGGCCATGTACACATATGAAAATGATTGCCGTGTTCATGTGAAAGGTCGTGTGTAAAATGTTGTGGACAAAAACAGATAGAATTTTTTTCAATAAAATAGCAACATTTGTTTAAACCAGTTATCAAAGGACATTACATGAATTACGATATTGTCTGTATATAGTTTACAATGGGCAAGCACATGTGTTATATGTAGTACCTCTTTGGCTCACTGGTCTGTGTTTCTAGGTAGTAAAATTCGACTATGGCATGCGCGAGAAGAATCCGGTTGAATCAGTGTTGTTCTATAAGAAGAACGAACCTGAAAGAGCCGTGTCAAGAGTGACAAACGAAAGGGTGAGTATAAGCATTAATTCTGTGTTACTTCCACCGAATAATATACAGGTGCCGTTATTTAGAGAGACACAGATCTACGTGTTGATGTTGTTGTTGGGTAAGTTTAGGAGAAACTGAAGTGTCTGAAGTGTCTATCAATGTGCAGAAATTATATGAACAATAGTTTCGGAAACTTTCTGGTCACTCTGCCACTCCTTCACTCCATCCGTCTGTCTGTCTGTCTCTGTCTGTCTCTGTCTTATCTATCTCGCTCTCTGATCATCAGTGAACGATATGTTAACATTTGTATCAGATTTCGCTGATGCTGTCGTCCACCTTCTGTGAGTTTATCCTGCGGTTCTTCTGGAAGAAGTCTGGCTCAGACCCGGACGACGGGCGTCGGGCCTTTGAAGCATGATTACAAGAAGACGGAGGGTGGCAGAAGAGTTGATGCTGATGACAGAGCTCGTAGCAGAATCCAGCTCGATGCCAAAGATTCATTTGCTTTGCAGATGCCGAATTCAACGTGGTACTACCGGGTTGGAATCACCGCCTGGGCAGTATCGACACACTGCACATGTTCCGATGATGGTGATGCCTTGTAGACGAGAAGACGTGATGTAGAGGTCTATGGGACAATTTGAAAAGTGTTGTCCGAATTCCACGTGGTACTACCGTGAGTAGTAAAGAAGACCATCTGGATCGGTATCCTACGGCGTTTCGGAGTCATTTTTGGTTGATATTAGGGAGGTTTCGAAAGCCGCCCCCCTGAGTGAAGTGAGTAGTCACGTCACCGTATGTGTGAGCGTGTGTAGCGCGCCCCCTGCCGGTGGAATGAGCAGCCATGGAAGGGTTATTGTGTATATATGAGAGACGAAAGACCGAAGAGGGAATTGTAATAACAAAAGATCAAAGAGGAAAGGTATTGAAAGAAACGAAAGATCAAAGAGTCATAACGAAAGATCAAAGAGAAAAGTTTTAAAAGGTGATGAAAGGTGTATAATGAGAGATAAAGAAGTAAACTGAATGATGTAATAACGAGTAATAACGAAAGAACAAAGAGAAAACGTTATAATATATATATATATATATATATATATGAAACTTTAAAATGTGTGTGTAGGTATGCTTGTATGTATGTATATATGTATGAAAGAGAGATTATATATATATATATATATATATATATATATATAATATAATATAATAACCAACAAACACCACAGTTTGAAAGTTGAATGTTTTATTAATATCAACGATCGATTACATCTTCAAAACCGTCATCGCTATCATCTGTCTCCGAACACCAATTTTCCATATCCCCCGTGTCTATAGGGGCAACAGGGTCGAGGTCAACCCAAGGGTTGGGGGGATCGTAACGTCCCCGTGTCCGGAGCAGCTCCGCCATGACGATGCAGAACGTATAACTATGACAATCGCGGAGCTCTTCGTCTCTGGAACATACATTAAAACTCTCAAACCGTATGAACGAGACGTTAAATATATGAAAACTTTGAAAATATCTTCTCTGAAACATATATGAAAACGTTGAAAATGATCAAGCGAGTGGAATAAGGCAGCGATGTAACCAGACACCACGTAGGGAACCGACACACGATAAAAGGGCAAGCTAGATCAACGGACTATGATACAATACGTAATGGAGACGTCTGCTGACGCAATCGGTAACCAAACACCGCGTAGCTAGTCGAAACGACAAGAGGTCGGTCGAGGTCAACACATTGAAGAGAAAACATAAATAAAGTAGTAAAATAATCGTTGAACACTCACGTGTAATCGTCAATATCGGAGTCACTACTCCAGGTATCGTCAGTGTCGATACCATCGGGAGACCTGAAAGGTAATAAGATAACCGTGATACATAACGAACGTAAGCATATACAACCGTGAGAGCATATTATAATAGAGGTGAGACGTCACAGGTAGTTTATGTGAAGAACACTGTGATTATGTATGATATTTATAGGATATCTATCGAATGAAACAAAGCAAAGAATATATATATATATATATCTTTATAATAATAATAAAAGTACTTACACAACTTCGAGACCATCGTCGCGAAGACGCCATTCAGCACGGAGTTGAGTCCAAGGTATCGACGACATAGCAATTGTGAATGAGATTAAGAATGTAACAAACGAGCCGGTATATATAGATAGAGCATACGTATGCAGACACACTATGAAGACAACTTGTGAGACACACAGTGGAGTGGAAATATACCGGGGTATGAAAAGCACCGAAGACCCATGGACGAATGACGACATCATCTAGGGACGTCACCTGGACGATGCCTGGTTAACAACGCGGTTATAGAAAATGTCGAAGTGGTAAAGTACAAACCGATACCAGTCATATGACGGAGGGACCAGCTGGTGATAAGCGCGTGATGTGCCAATTAGACGACAATGGAATGCGCCTTATCAGAACGCTAACAATACAGTCGGAAGAAAAGAACTCTGTGAGTGGTCAGCGATGAAACATATGGCGGTCAAGAGCTTGGATATACAATTCAGGGGTGCTGGTCACTTCCTATCGAATTTCTATCCGTGTGAGATACATATATGGGGCGAAGACTTTACTTGTACAGAAGCAGCATATCAGTTTAAAAAAGCTAGACATTTTCACGACGAGAACACAGCGAGAAAGATTCAGACCGCGCGCACTGGAATACAAGCGAAATACTGGGGTAAAAGCATTCGTTGGACACCCGATCGAGTCGTTTCATGGCCGTCACAACGTCGAGGCGTGATGTACGCTATAGTAGCCGTCAAGTTTCGTGCCTCTAAACTACGCCAACGCTTGTTGGCTACAGGTGACGCACGACTTATTGAGAATGTACCCAGTGCAGAGGGGTATTGGGGTAAGAGCTCAAACCGTAACAAACCAGGTAAGAATATACTCGGTGTGATACTTATGCAGGTGAGAGACTTCGTTAGACAGCGCTCTATACGGCTTACATAAGGCGCCCATTAAAAACAGACAGGCAGCCACGCGGTGACAAAGTACGGGAGAGTGAGAGATAAGGTCACGCGCACGATAAGATGTGAACACCCAGGGGCGCGATATCATCATCTAGTGGTGTCACGCGCTCGATCCCTGGAGGGATTGAATTGTATATAAACCCACGGTAAATCTAACAGGACAAACACTCTCAGTCTCGCTGCCGTTCGAAGCTCTTCACACTATACCGATACCTACACGACAAGATGGCGACATCCAACTTTAACAACGAGGAAATGCTCCTGTCGGAACTCGAATAAGTAAGTGACGGAACGTACGCATTTGCTCGTCCACTGACACTAGTAACATGTGCTCTGTCCCCTGAATACGTATGTTACCCGGCATGTAAAGTATGTAATCGGAAAGTTCTTCTTGAAACGACGAAAGGAGGGCACCATAACGTCAGTATATGTCCGGTGCACGGGCGTCAGAAGGGAACTGCCGTTTACAAGTATGCTACGGGGCTGCTTTTCGCTGATCACAAGGGCAATGAAGTGTGGGCAACAGGATTTGACCAGCTAGTACAGGAGGTCGTGGGAGGAATGACAGCAAGCGACTATATGTCGCTTAAATCCGCCGACGAACGCTACCAATCACTGAATGTCATACGTGGCAAACAGGCTAGGGTGACAATTAGAAAGACAAGAAAGGCAGGGTATCAAAATTATACCGTGATAGCACTGGAAATAATCCACTCGTAAGAACCGCCAACTGACAGCGACTCACTGTTAGGTGGCGCCTTCTGACGGAGTATAGAGAGGTCCTGTTCCTAACTGTCGTAAGAGGCGCCAACTGACAGTGACTCACTGTTAGGTGGCGCCGTCTGACGGAGTATAGAGAGAGGTTGTTCCTAACTCCTGTAAGAGGCGCCACCTGACAGTAACGAAAGAGTAGGTGACGCCCCCAGACGGAATATAGAGAGAGAGACCCTGTTCCTAGAGGTTGTCTCTGTTTGTCTACCTATTTGATACTATGATGTTCTGCCGTATGTTGTAGACGCCTCCTCGGTCATCCGAGGCAGTTCTGTCAACCACCGTGCGTGGCGTGAAACGTCGACTGTCATTCAATGACGAGGCAAGTGTCATCCACGTGGGGTCATGTTCATGGTCTAGTGATCAGGATAATGATGATGTTGCTAACGATGGTGATTTTGATACTGATTGGTCTGACTACGACGAGAGTCGGAGACCTAGTGAATTACAGGGGGCAGTAGAGAGAGTGAATGCAATTCAGAAACGAGCGGAGCACATGATAGATGACGACTTATTTATAGCCGCTATAACCACTGCATGCATTCGTCAGGTAGCCGAAGGACTGTACCTTCGCTATGCGAACGTTCACGAAGACGTGTATAAAGTGGATCGTTCGCGTATATTTCATACCTTTGATATGGCAGTATCCGATCTGGTGTGCGAATCGCGCGCACCGTGGTTTGTTCGTGATGTCGTGTCACGAGTGAAAACGAGTCTCCGTAGACGTGGTATAACCGTGTCGGATGAGACGGAAGACGGATCACCGAAGGCGCCGCAGCCCTGGTACCTACAAGACGACACGACGGGGGAGGAGGCGGGAAGGCAGGTCTGGCGCTCCGAGATGACCCTGGTAGCACGCGATGCTATCGTTCGGTTCGTGAACAACGAATTGTGGCGCAATTTCGAAAGTGAGACAAATGTCATCTACCTGGTACGTAGCGATCTGATCCAAGACAATGTGAGATATGCAGTACACCATTACAGGTTTATGGTGGACACACCGAAGCGGGCACGTGACCTCATAACACGTGTGCAAGCCATCCTGCGTGTGCGCGGTATACCTCTGTTGGACGAGGAAACACCCTGCTAATGTTGTTGTTATTGTGTTGTCAGGTCAGCGATGCTCCCTCTAGCGGACTAGATCTCATTCAAAGATCATATGATGAGAAGCCGCTAGAGTGGGCACCTAGAAAAAGACGCCGTCACCACACCCCACTGCGACAGGCTCTCCTTACGCACCTACACGCCCAGCTTCACGTGACGGATCTGAAAATGACGTGTGAGTGTGCAACACCACCACCACCACCATCCAACGAGTCATTGGATATGACTTGTGATGACGATGACGTCACCACATCCGAATACGAGGCACTCCGGACGGATTGCTCGACCCTCGATATGGCCGCCGATGGCCATATCGTGTGGTCGAAAACGGACACGTCGATGCCGTGGACATACCCGGTTCTGTTCGGTGGCGTACAGGACCTGGAAATAAACATCCAGAGTTTAGCTGCGGTGCTGTTCGTCACCAAAAGATGTAGCCTCGATACGGCCGTGCATACGATTTGTAAAGAACTTGCGCGGAACATCGAGTCCGCTGAACACGTCGCGTACATTACGGACTCACTCCAGAAGCGTCTGCAGTGACGACAAGAGGAAATGCGCCCCTACGCTATAGCTGGGGTTATAGGCGCCGCTTGTCTGTCGCTGTAGGCGCTTAGCTTAGCTTTCTTATACTCGCTTTTACTGTATAATTCAATGAATAAAGATGTATGTATGTATGTAATCCAGGAATCCGGTGTCTGTTGTTCTTGTCACCTTCATAGCTCGTTACGATCGATGAATACATACGCCTCCCCTCCGTCTATATACACGCACACTCATACAAGCTCCTATGACGTCACACTAGGATATATAGACGCGTACAAGGATCTCCTATCCTTCAGTTGTAGGTAGACGATGAAGCAGCACACGTGTCGTCACTGTGGTCTCGTGCTTGATACACACGCCGACATACAACGCCACATAGACCAAACGCATACATCAACACACGACGACGATCATGCTTACAGTAAACCACCGCCACGATTGGTGCCATCTGGCGAACCACCAAAAAGTACTAGGCACCCCTGTTCGAGATGTGGAAGAGACTTCACGAGACGTGCCAACCTGCTACGTCACAACAGGAAGGGTTGTGACACCTCACAAAAAACACTGCACCGCTGCGAGAGATGTGCACGTGAGTTCACGAGACGTGACACCCTGGTACGTCATATCAAGACGGTATGCAACCGACATGCGGAAGCGAGCGACCCACCCTAAGCAAACGAGCGAGACGCACAGAGCGACCACGTGTGAGTGCCGCCGGCGACGATGACGATCCGATTCAACCACCGCCCCGACTCCCCTTCGCCGATACTCTATCGAGGGAACTACGAGACGTCGTCCGAGATCACTGGATGACCATCCGAACCCACGTTGCTAGAGGACCCGTGCAATCCAGGTACAATTACAGAGTATCGACACTGGACACGAGCGCCCTAGAACCGTCACTGAAGATCATGTTCCGCGAACAGACGCACGCCTTTAAGATTAATCTTAGTTATGGTTTTGTTCTAAGGAACAAGACCACGAACAGGTACAGGTATTTTCATTCGTCTTGTAACTGCTGCGGACGTTACCTCGACGAACCGTGTCTGATCACAAACACTGCAGACTTTGATGCGTTTCTGGAACGTATCCGAGAAACAGACGTGCTGCAGTGGGTCATCAATCAGCGTCCGGACAGTCAATGGGTGTGCGAGGTGGTCACGAATGTCACCTTCTTCGTCAATCACATCGTAGATCACCCGATAGGATGTGTGGATATCACACTACCGAGCTACATCAAACGAAACAAAGCCGTCATCGAATTGGAAAGAGACCCCCGTCAACAATACAAAGTACACCGACAATCTGTGTCTCTTCCGGTGTCTGGCTCTGCATCGTGGATGCGACCGACACCACCTGGAACCCGCCGTGAAGCTACTCTACGCGAAGTACAACCGTGATGGAGTGGCAATGAAAGACTTTGATGGGGTGACAATGGACGATCTCTATCGCGTCGAGACCACCTTTGAGACCAACGTGTGCGTCTACAAGCTCGTCGAACCGGAAGAAGAAGAAGGCGGAAAGGCGACTGCCGAACTCGTACGCCGGTCCTTGTGTCACTATCCCGAAACGATGTACGTCAATCTTCACGAGACACACTGTTCCTACATACAAGACGTGAACATGTACTGTCACTCTTATCGATGTAGGAAGTGTGGTGACTCGTTATGGCACTACGCACACAAACTAGAACGACACGAACGCGGGTGTACGGGAGGCGTGCGAAAGATCTATCCCGGTGGTGTCTACCATCCGTCGCCGACAGTCTTCCAGTGCTTGGACGACGAAAACATTCACGTTACCGAGTGTTTGCGCTACTATCCGTATCGCGCAACCTTCGACTTCGAGTCCTGGTTCGATACGTCACAGCTTCCGTCGGACAGCGCCAAAGTCCACTGGGTGGCTCGTCACGTACCGTTGAGCGTGTCCCTGGCGAGTAACGTACCCGGATTCGAACAGGTACAATGTCTGATCACGGACGGTGACAGCAACAAGTTGGTAGCCGACATGATGGGTATCCTTCAGACGATGAGCGAAGCAGCCTACGACGCCATCGTAGACAGTTACGAGGGCACACTACGCGAAATCGGGGAGGCTATCACGACGTGGGACGAACAGGAGGCATCCGCCGCAGAAGGAGACGACAACGAGTCACGGCGAAAACCGACCAATCCCTACAAAACTCTCATGGGTCAATTGTACGGTTGGCTTCATCAGTTACCCGTCATCGGCTTCAACTCGAGCAGGTACGATCTGAACGTCGTCAAACAGTTACTGGTACCCTACTTCCTGTCCGAAAAGAAAGCAACAGAGGACGGGGAGGAGGAGGAGGAAGAAGAAGAGAGGAAGGATGAAGGGACGTTTCACGTGATCAAACGCGGCAACACGTTTATGTGTCTATCGACGGACGACCTCAAATTCCTCGACATGACTCATTATATCGCCCCGGGATTCTCGTACGACAAGTACCTGAAAGCGTACGGTTGCGAGGTCACGAAAGGTCACTTCCCGTACGAATACATGGACAGTTTGGAGAGACTCGACGACACCGCTCTACCTCCCAAAGAGGCCTTCTTCAGTCGACTGAAGAACGAAGGTATATCCGACGACGACTACACGCGATGTCGGAAGGTGTGGCGAGACAACGACATGGAGACTCTGCGAGACTTTCTCGTCTGGTATAACAACAGGGACGTCGTGCCGTTCTTGGAAGCCATCGACAAACAGTTCGACTTCTACCAACACCGCGGTATCGACATGTTCAAACAAGGGATCAGTATACCTGGTTTGACCTTGTCCTATCTGTTCACCTACGTGCCGAAGAGGACGTTCTTTACGCTCTTCAACGAGACGAACAAGGACGTCCACCAGCTCGTCAGAGAGAACATCGTCGGAGGACCGTCACTCATCTTCACCAGACACCATGAGAAGGGGGTCACGAAGATACGTCGTAACGTCTACGGTGATGCGGCTCGAACGTGTCAGTCCATCGTTGGCTATGATGCGAATGCATTGTATCTGTGGTCGATATCGGGATGGTACACGCGACGACGGGAAGAGAAGGAGTTCCGACCCGAAGCGGCACTGCCCACAGGTCAGATGGCTGCCGAATGGCTGACGTGGGAGTCCGAAAGCACGGGACTCACCATACGTCACCAGACCAACGGTCGAGAGAAGCGCATCGGTAAACTATCGGTGGACGGTTGGTGCAGTGAAACGAAGACGGCCTATCAATTTCACGGGTGCTACTATCACGGTTGTCCGTGTACCGGTCGTGAGGTCAACGAGGTCAACGGGAAACCCATGACGCAACTGCTCGCCGAAACGCGAAAGAACACGGCCTATCTTCGACACTTTGTGAGTGTCGTCGAGATGTGGGAATGCGAGTGGAAGGTCGAGAGACGCGATCCGTGCGTGAAACAGTTTCTGGACGTTCGACAACGTCGTCGACACGTGCGCTGGAAAATGACGACACAACAGATCCTGACAGGGGTGCGCAACGGTAGCGTGTTCGGTATGATTCAGTGCGTCATACGTGTACCGGAGGTCCTGCGCGCGCACTTTGCCGAGATGCAGCCCATCTTCAAGAACATTCACCTGACCCGCGACGACCTCGGACCGTTCATGCGTCGCTACGCCGAAGAACACGACATCATGGCGACTCCGCGTCGCATGCTCGTCGGGAGTTATCGTGGGGATAAGATCTTGCTCGCCACACCTCTCTTGCGATGGTACCTCGCGCACGGACTCGAGGTGACGCACGTCTACCAGGTCATCGAGTACACACCGGTCGCCTGCTTCCGACGTTTCGGCGAGGCGGTGTCCACCGCACGTCGCGAAGGAGACGCCCATCCCGACAAGGCCATGATCGCGGATACCAACAAACTTATGGGTAATTCTTCCTATGGGAAATTTATCACCAACGTCGATAAGCACCGCGAAGTCACCTACTGCACGAAGAGCGCATCGTCCGCGATCAACAATCGTCGCTTCCGTCAACTCGACGTCGTCACCACCGATGCGTACGAGATCGAAATGCACAAGCGCACCGTCAAATACGCTCTGCCTACGCACGTGGGATTCTTCGTGTTGCAGTGGGCCAAACTGCGCATGTTGGAGTTCTACTACGACTTTATGGTCAGGTACGTGGATCGTCCGCTGTTCGAGTACTGCGAAACCGATACGGATAGCGCCTATTTGGCTCTGGCCGGAGAGTCCGTCGACGACCTCGTGACCCCGGCACTACGTGACCACTACTACCGTCACCGCTCCGAATGGCTACCGTCCGGATGTTGCGACGATCATCGGAACGACTACATACGCTGTCGACTAGCCGGACGTCCGTGGAACGGGACCGAGACGTGTTGCAAGGCGCGCAAGGCGTACGACAAGAGAACACCTGGACTCTTCAAGGTCGAATGGTCCGGCGACTGTTTCCTGGGACTGTGCAGCAAGACCTACTATTGTTCGGGTACGGTCGATAAATACACCACCAAAGGACTGAACAAACGACTCAACGCCATCGACAAGCAGGCGTTCCTGGACGTGCTGACCAGTCGTCGTAGTGGAAGCGGAGTGAACCGTGGGTTCCGGGTCAATCACTCGTCCGTGCTGACGTACACCCAGGAACGCGCGGCGTTGACCTACTTCTATGCCAAGCGCGTGGTCAACGAGGACGGAATCAACACGGGTCCGGTGGACGTGTAACACCGAACCACTGCTGACACGATGAGGAAATGCGCCCCTACGTCAGTTGGGGTTATAGGCGCCTCTAGCTGTCATGCGGTTAGTAGGTGGGAGACACACGAAAAAAGAAAAAGAAAAAATAACACTATTTAGTCAGATACCACGCAATCGATAGTCATAGCGCAGCAGGTCACGGACGGGAACGGTCGTAGCTGTAGCACTAGTGGGAATATTCGGTCTGTACCTGTACGTCTTGTACGTCTTGTTCCGCGATCCCTTCCTTCGTTGGTGTGGCGGAGGTGTCGTCGTATCTAACAGCACAGCGGACAACGCGTCGAACGGCACCAGCGACTACTAGATGGACACGCGATGGAAACACCACTTCACCTGTATCGTCGCGGGTCCGACGGGATGCGGTAAGAGCACGTTCGTGATGCGTCTGCTACGTCACGCCGCGACGATTATCGATCCGCCTCCAGAGAAGATCACGTGGTGTTACGGTGTATGGCAGAGTGCCTACGTCGACAACGACCTGGTACGCTTCGAGGAAGGCTTGCCGAGCGGTGCGTTCGATGCATCGACGCGTAACCTCGTGGTCATCGACGATCTGATGGCAGAAACGGACGAACGGGTCACGACCTTGTTCACGAAAAAGAGTCATCACCAGAACACGTCCGTGCTGTATCTCGTACAGAACCTGTTTCCGAAGAACAAGGAGAGTCGCACGATCAGTCTGAACGCGCACTACATGGTAGTCTTCAAGAATCCTCGCGACGCGTCACAGATCGGACACTTGGCGCGACAGATGTATCCGGGACGCCTGAAGTTTGTACAGGAAGCGTTCCGAGACGCCACGGCACCTCCGTACGGTTATCTCCTCGTCGATCTGAAACAGGACACGCCCGACGACATGCGTCTGCGCACGGGCGTCCTTCCGGACGACGGTGTCCAGTACGTGTACCAACCCAAAGTATAAGACGTCCGCGCGCACGCCTCGTCCCTTCAGTCGCAGTATGGTCGTGAAGACAACAGCATGTCCGAACTCGTGAAGAAACACCTCCTCTGCATACAGACGCTGAACAGGTACAAGAGCACGAAATTGAGACGAGCCATCATCAGAAACGCCGACGCCGATCTGTTGTGTGCACTAGCCGAGTGTGCCTACAACATATTGAAGAAGAACGTGTCCTTGACCGACGCGCAGAGACGCGCTCTGAGTGTGTACAAAACAAACCTGCGCGCTTTGGCAAAGAGAGACGCGCCGGCAGCGAGGAGACGTCGCATCTTCCTACGCGGTAACAACCAGGGCGGCGGGGGACAGACCGGTGGTTTCCTGTCGGCGCTGCTGGCACCTTTGGCCGGTGCGGTCTTTCTACCCTTGCTAAAACAGGTGCTACTCAAGTAGACGACGACGATGGAACACACACGGAAGATGGCTTTGGTAGATCCACGACTATTGGATAGTCTACGCGCGCCGGCACCGACGGATACCCTAGGACGCAAAGTACAGGTGCTCGACGACGAGATGAAAGTCATACTCGAGAGAC
Source organism: Escarpia spicata (assembly GCA_963995525.1). NCBI lineage: Eukaryota > Metazoa > Annelida > Polychaeta > Sabellida > Siboglinidae > Escarpia > Escarpia spicata. The sequence continues at coordinate 8,140,090 of OZ023214.1, read as the reverse complement.
AAGATTTCGCCGACGGTGACAAGGTCGTCATGTATAATCAAGTGTTGCAACGCCACAACGCGTTGGCCGATCGACGCGTGTGCGAACCAGTGCGAGTGATGACGGTCAACAAGGACACGATGGTCACAGCGGCGGGGGCGGCGGCGGCGGCGGCGGCGGCGGCGGCGGCGGCGGCGGCGGCGGCGGCGGCGGCGGCGGCGTCGGCGGCGGCGGCCCCAACCCCGCCAGAGGCGGGGGCGACAGGTATGGAAGCGGCGGTGGCGGCAGGTATAGAAGCGGACGTCGTCGACAGCGTTCCCAAGGCACTGCGGACCAAAGCTAGACTACTGGTGGAACGTCTGAAACGAGACGTCGTGTGGAATGCACGCGGAGAGCTTATGCACAAAGGCGTAGCGGTACCCGGTAGTAACGTGGTGGACCTCGTGAACGATCTGTTGCGTCAACGCAAGACCGTTGCCAGTCCAGCGGGGTGGCAGGTGTTTACGCGTCAACTCGGCACCATGAATCTACCCATGGAGTTGGTGGGTAACGAGGTCAGGAGACTGGCCATTCAACAGGAACAAAGGAGGAGTGCCGTAGCGGCAGCGGCCACACGGTCGGTTGGTAGAGCGCGTCGATCGCTGCAGTGGACACCCCTCACGCGAAGACGAATGAGCCCGTCCACTCTACCTACACCACCGGCCTCGACTAGTAAGGGATGGGAGGATCTCAGATAAAAGAGGCGCACCGTCTCGATTCGCCGACATAATGTGCGATTCACAGGATAGTCTACGTCGTCTGTATACCGGTGTCGCTTACGCCGGACTTCCCATCGTGTGCGGTATTATCGGCGATTATATCATACGATCATGGTGCGACGACGCAAACAGCTGGAGGACGTCTACTTCGATCCCGCCAAGGTGGGAAGTTACGGGGGAATCGCGTCTTTGCGACGAGACGTGCCACGCGTACCGAGAAAGATGGTCGAACAATGGCTATCGGAACAGAACGCCTATACCCTACACAAACCGGTCAGAGTTCGTTTCAAGCGACGACGCACGGTCGTCGGAGGACGGGACCAACAGTGGCAAGCCGATCTCGTCGACGTGACCAGTCTGAAAAAAGAAAACGACGGTACGACGTTCCTGCTCACGGTGATCGACGTCTTCTCGAAAGTCGCCCGATGCGTTCCGCTGAAGACCAAGTCGGCGACGTCTGTGTCGAAGGCGCTGAACGGACTCTTCACCGACGTACAGCCGTTGTTTTTACAGACCGATAGAGGTCTGGAATTCTATAACCGTAGCGTTCGGGGTGTATTGGACAGGTACGGCATCCAACACTTCTCCACCTGTAACGAGGAGATCAAGGCGAGCATCGTGGAACGCTTCAATCGCACGCTAATGACGCGGCTGTGGCGATACCTGACACACAAAGCATCGTGGCGATACATCGATATCCTTCCGGATCTGGTGCGCACGTACAACGACACGCCCCATCGTAGTATCGGGATGCCTCCGTCGCAGGTGGATGCGACTAATCAGGAAGAGGTGTGGCAGCGTCTGTACGGTGGTCATCACGGTAAGGGCGTACCCAAGTACCACGTGGGGGATCGCGTGCGTAGCAGCAAGATCAAGAGACGATTCGAAAAAGGCTACACGGTGAATTGGACAGAGGAACTATTCACGATACGCGAGGTGCATCCGTCCGATCCGCCCGTCTATCTTCTAGCGGACGATCTCGGAGAGATACTGGACGGTACCTTCTACGAGCCGGAGTTGCAGAAGGTGACGGTTCCGGCCGATAAACTGTACCGCGTGGAATCGATAGTACAGCGCCGCAAGGTAGGCAGGCGACGGGAGGTGTTGGTGAAATGGTTCGGATACCCTTCGAAATTCAACAGCTGGATCGATGCCAAGGCCCTCGTCGGCTTATAAAGACTAGTCACGCGCCCGTCGCGATGTCAGTTGTCCACGCATGGCAGACGAGACGACATCACGGATTACCGTTAGTGACGAAGAAGAAGAAGAAGAAGACGACGTCGACGCCACTCCACCAATAAAGAAAGAGAGGACTCCGTGGCATATATTTGGCACCGCGTGTCCCAAAGAGGAGATAGTCTTTCTGTGTCAAGTCGTCGTCTTGTACACGGTCATCTTGGTCAGCATCTACAACCTGACGTTCGGTCACCACGTCAATCCGACTCTTTGGACGGCACTGTTGAGTAGTTCGTTGGGTTACCTGCTACCCAGTCCGTCGTGGAAACAACATGGCGACGAGTGATTTCTATCTCACGTTGCCCAGCAATGCTTCCATGGACACGCACCCCGACAACACGCTGACCCACTACGTCACGACGCTACCGAAACGTATCCTACTACAGGGACAATGGGAGTGCGGACTGGTGGAGGTACAGTACCCACACAGTTGGTACAACATCGTAGGCGACGAAGCGGGGTTCGCCGTGTCACTACCGATAGATGAATATCGGGACCCGCGGTCCCTGCACACGGAGATTATCCGAATCGGAACCGGACACTATAAAGATCCGTGGTCACTGATCCTCGTCATTAACGCTGCTCTACGTCGCGTGGTGGGAGAGGGACGAGTGAATACCGTCTTCCGCGCTGCTATGCTGACCACCGTTCTCGGCTTTCGTACCGCTACGCTGGCGGCTCTTCCGAAGGACCCCGCGGTACCCAAGTTCAAGGTACGTATCATGGAAGGTGACACCGTGGTCACCATGGAACGGGAATCGCTCTACATCTACACGGATGTCGTGGAACCACGAGTTGTCGGTGACAGTCTCGTACCGCTGCTGCGCATCGTTTCGGTGAGCGGTCGTCATGGCGACGTCGTGTCGAAGACCTTCGATAAGACTCACTACGTACCCGTGCTCTGCAAAGAGTTTGGTACGATCGAGATAGATATAAGAGACGACACGGGACAACGCGTGCCATTCGAGGTCGGCAAGGTGACAGTGACACTTCATTTCCAACGACAACGGACGCCACTGTTCTAGAGAGATGAATTACAACGATTACTACGCTCGTCAAGCGGGTGGTGCGCTTCCTTATTTCGCGGGTGCCCGATACCAACGAGGACACGGACTGGGAAGTCTATTCGGAGGACTACTGCGTAGCGTCATGCCACTCGTCAAGAGAGGCGCTGTGGCGTTGGGAAAGAGAGCTCTGTCGACCGGCGCACGTATAGCCGACGACGTCCTGGCGGGACAGAACATCAGAACGGCTGCCAAACGTCGCGCCACCGCTGCAGGTAGAGAAATGATAAGCGACCTCTTGACCCCCGGTGTGCATAAGCGTATAAGACGCACACCCGCCTCGAAACGAGTCAGTACAGCCGCGAGACGTCGAAGGAAGCAGAGACCGAAGGCACGTCGTGAACCGGATATATTCGACGATGGCGTTCGTTCATAAACTATCATGCGAGGGACTCAAGAGCGAACTCGATATCTTCGCCGTGCCTCCGACTCAGACCAGCATCGTCGACAGTCGCACGGTCCACTACCAACCGATGTCCTCGCTCGACTCGGGTGGTCCGATCGAATTCGTCGTACCTGGTTCGGGAGACGATTACCAGGATCTCGCTAGCATGACGCTACATATTCAGGCGAAGGTGACGCGTGCCGACGGCAGCGATCTCGACGCCGCCGACCCCGTTGCTCCCGTGAATAACTGGCTCCATTCGCTGTTCAGTCAGGTCGACCTCTACCTGAACGGAACGGTCGTGACTTCCTCGACCAACACGTACCCGTACCGCGCCTACATAGAGACGCTGCTCAGTTACGGCAACGATGCCAAGGAGACGCATCTGACGAGTCAGATGTGGTACAAGGACACGGCTAATCTTATGGACGCCGTCGTCATTGACGGTGACGATCCGACAGCCAACGCGGGGTTCGTCGCCAGACGCGCCATGATCGCCCAGAGTCGCGTGGTCGACATGACGGGTCGTCTCCACGTCGATCTCTCCCATCAGGATAAACTCCTCATCAACGGTGTCGAGGCCAAGATACGTGTGGTACGCAGTAAGGATGCGTTCGCACTCATAGCCGGCGGAGGTAACCCCGGCTACAAGATACAGATCGTCAACGCTACACTGTTCGTCAGGAAAGTCACCCTGAACCCAGGCGTACAGATGGCGCACATCAAAGCCCTCGAAAAGGCCACCGCCAAGTATCCGCTGCGACCCGTCGAATGCAAGGTCTACTCCATTCCCACAGGTACCCGCTCACACACGCACGAGAACCTCTTTCTTGGTGTTCTTCCGAAACGTCTCGTGCTGTGCTGCATCGATAACGACGCCTACAACGGACGCTACGACAGAAATCCCTTTCACGCTAAAAACAACAACATCAACTTCCTCGCCGTGTACGTCGACGGACGACAGATACCCGCCAAACCTTTCCAGCCCGACTTCGAGAACGACCTCTTTGTCAGGTGCTACCATAACCTGTTCACCTCGACGGGTAAGGCGTGGCAGGACGAAGGCAACGGCTTGACTCGCTACGACTTCCGACACGGCTACACCTTCTTCGCTGTGGACCTCACCCCCGATGCGTGCGACGACTGCTGCTTCCATCTGGTACATAAGGGCAACGTGCGCATCGAGATTCATTTCCACGACGCACTGACAAACACTGTGAACGTCGTCGCCTACGCCGAATTCGAGAAGGTGCTGGAGATCGACAGGAGTCGTAACGTCATCTACGACAACTGATGGAAACCCTACAGCTCGTCCGCCTACTCACCCGCGATACGCACGCCCGTGTCGTCATGCGCGGAATCGTACCCAAAGACGTACTCCTCGAACTCCGGATAGACGCTTACCCCGTCGCCTTCGTGTGCAACACACACGACTCGGGTAAACCCGGTGAACATTGGATAGCGATATACGTAGACGCCGACGGTTGCGGCGAATACTTCTGCTCGTACGGCCTGTCACCGCAGCACGTCGAGTTTTGTCGCTTCTTGAATAAACATTGTGTAACGTGGACTCATAATTCTAAGAGACTGCAGAGCCCCGTGTCTAACGTTTGTGGACGATACTGTGTTGCTTATCTCATGTTTCGATGTCGTGGAGTTGTCATGAAGGATTTCGTAAAAGGTATCGGCACTGATCTGGTAGCAAACGATTGCCGCGTATTCGATTGGCTTAAACAACTGCAATAACCGTGTTTCATTAACGAACATATATCATCATTCACATCCGTAAGCTCACGACCTCTAGCGCGGTGTTCGCTCACCCGTAAGTCGTACCATCATCATCCCACGAGCCACTGGCGTGGTCGTATTGACCCCTAAGCTCACGACCTCTGTCGTGGTGTTCACTCACCCACAAGTCTTGATATTCGTGCGCTTCGCTTAATAAAACACGGTTTCATGTTATACGCTTGTATCTTTCATCAATAAAATACGTGTGCACTCGTATACTCTTGTGTTTCGTTAGTTCTTTCATACACGTACATTCATACATACATAATCACACCCTCTCTACGCTTCCCGTCAGGAGGCGTCACCTCTGACGTATCCGCCAGGTGGCGCCTCTCGTTATACATACGGTCACGTGACTACTCACTTCACTCAGGGGGGCGGCTTTCGAAACCTCCCTAATATCAACCAAAAATGACTCCGAAACGCCGTAGGATACCGATCCAGATGGTCTTCTTTACTACTACCGTGTTAGAATCATCGCTAAGCACCTCGTGCAAATCAGAGTATAATAATTTATGATGTCCGAATGTAACTATTTCGCTCAAATATTTGTATTAATACATTTATGTTTTATGTGTTTTATTTATATTATAAACAAAATCAGTGCAAATTGTTTCGTTTTTGAAACAGAAAATGATATTACGTTAGCGTTTACTTAGAATGTCTTTGAGTTTTTCCGCTACATTAATTAGAATCCCCTATAATGTATCATTTCGCATATATATTATTGTTTGTTTGATACTTTTAGCAACGCCGTGATATGCTCTAGTTGTATATATTTGTTGTTTCCTGACCTGATTTCATTTCACTGGTTTCTTAGGATTGTCAAATAAAAGCTGTTTTCATTTACCGAGTTCTTCCATGTACATGGAAAATAAACTACCCCACGTGGCACTATGCTCTACTCGTTGACCAATTCGGCAAAGATAGTAGTAGTAATAGTCAGGCCCGTAGCAAGGGGGGGTTCACGTGAACCCCTTTTTGTGAACCCCCCTTTCTCCAAAATGTGAACCTCCCCTCAAAATTGCATCTTTAAAATGTGAACCACTAGTTGTGTTCCATGTTTCTCAAAAGCGTCAACCCCCTCCTGAAGCATTATTAAGTGATCATCAATGAATGTATGGGAGCCTGGCTGAGGGGTCAGTCCCCAATGCCATGTGTGAAAAGGGTAGTCACTAGAGGAATGTGTATCAAAGGACCATTGCATCCAATTAACCTTCACTATATCCCAGGGTCTCCTGTTATGAAAACGCAGGAGGTAACAAATACACAAGAAGCCAGTATTACACCAAACATAAAATTATTAGTCCTAACTGTAGTCACTCAGAGATGACAGATGCAGACAAAATACTGGTGAATGAACGGGGTGACGACGCTTTTACAATTATGAGCACATAAATTAAGCCATATAAAATAATTCGTTATTTCTCATCAGGAATCTTTTAAAAAGTGAACGAAATTTTTAATTTTTATTATGCTGATTAAGGTAACTACCGACTGTCAAAGAGGCTATTCTCAACAATCAACAACTTAAGATGCGTAGCGAGTGTATTTCTTACACGAATCATAATTTTAATTTCGCTGAATAATTTAACCAATACAAAATAACGTTTAGTTTCACCTATTTTAAAATGAGCGTGCTGGTGAGAAATCGTGTAATTGTGTGGCTGTATGGTTGCCGAAATACTGTGGTTGCTAGTTGCATGTTTGTAGATCTCAGAAAGGGGAGCCTTATCGCTGATGAGAAGGCAAGAATGTGTGAAGGGCCTTTATTATCAATTATTAAGTCCATTTTGCGTTCCGTATAGTTGTAAAATACAGTTTGTGTTTCCTGGAGTCAGTATTGTGTACAGGCAAAAATAGATAAGCGAGCAAAAAATGAACAACTGTCAAACACGTTCCAAAAATGCCTTTTTAATGATTGCTAATACCAATACGGTTCGTCGGATCCCAACAATATTGATGTCATTTGAAAGTTTAAGCGTTCTGCTATTCAAACATATAAATGGTTTCCTGATAATCATTCCTAAAATTAACCGAAAACGGACCTACAACCGGGCCCGTTCCGGTGTCTTAGACACTGCGAACCATGTTGTTTCGTCGACACAGTTCACCAATCTACCGATTGAGGCACCACTATCTGATTTCATGGTATAAGCTCCACCCACTTTCAAACGGCTGCTAAAATGACATACGTGAAGTAGGCGTGATGTCACAATCACGTATATCAACTAACCAACGCAACGAATTTAGACCTGTTGTGTGACGTACTTTATTGTGATGTCACGCCGACGTAGAGATATATCGGTTTCGCTGCGATCAAAGCACATTAGTTTCGCCGCGGTTTAAAAGTGGGTGGAGCTTATAACATGAAGTCAAGAAATGGTGAAGTGCGCATGTTTGAACCTATGGAAATCTAGATGTCGCTAGAATAACAAAAAGTGCATCCTTTCAAATGATACCAAGATCGTCGGGACAGGACGAGCCGTGAGGGTGCTAGCGACCGTAGAATTTCATGTTTTAGACGTGTTCTGAGTTGTTCATGTTTTGCTCGCTTATCTATTTTTTGTACAGGGTATGGTGCTTGACTGTTTGAAACCTAGAATTTAATTAAAATACCACAAGAGGACAATAATTTTTTTAATCTTCTATTTACCGGGCATGCTTTATAACGGTTTATTAATTTCCTAACTTAATTACGTTTATGATAAATTATGGAACTTTTGTACATCAGATCAGATAAATATAATGTATTAATTGAGTGAAACCCAGATTGTAAATGTCACACTTTAATTGTTTATTCAGAAAAATAACTTGGACACACCCACACTCCTCGGTGCCTCGTTTATCATTATTAATATGATCATATTCAAAACAACTGCACACACGGCGAAGGGTTTCGAGTAAATAATCCAGTTATATTAACAACAAATTATCACTGTGTGTTCGCTTTTATGAATACAATTGGGTGTAAATTAGGCTTAATCAGGCAACAAAATGGGACCAATTTCCACACACCACATAGGAGTCCCATTTTTTTAAATGCACCCCTAAAACGACCTCGTTATGGGCCTGCTGGGGATGCTAAAGTGGTGTTTGTATATATATATATATATATATATATATATATATATATATATATATATATATATATATATATATATACAATAAACCTCGCCGAAGTCGGATCTTCGCTCAACTCGGACATATTTCCGAGGAACGGTTGATTTGTAATGTATTTCCCATAAAAATCTTCGTCTAAGTCGGATTATGTAAGTCTGATCTTCGCCTAACTCGGAATAACTGAGTCGATCCATTTGATCCGAGATAATGTTTTTTTTTCTCGCCTAAGTCGGATCTCAGTATTCAACAAAATGATTTGGTTGCTTGGAGTATATGTACCAGATGGACTAAAAAGTGAAATGGCTATTCAAAAAAAATCCAGACAGACACACCAACGTACGTAGGCGTCACGTCTTCACTCATCTAATACAACTAGCATCACCAAGCCAATGGACGCTGGTATAACCAAAAATATGACTTATCATTACCGGTACACCCTAGCTACCAGGAGACTAGCGGCACGAGAAGGAGTCGCACCATTTTCTCAAGAAGTTGAACTATGTCGGACGTTGTCATTGTCCTGAAACCAGCGTGGAACAAACTGAAACCGGAAACAATTCTAAACTGCTACTAAAACGGGATTCGTCTAAGGTGTTGAGCGTCAAGACGAGGATGAAGACAAAGCAGCTCCTTCCTTCAGAAACGTACGGAATAAGCTCCACGAGATGTATGGAGATGTTGTTTGCACGATGGACGACTGTGTTGGTGTGGACGAGATAGCAAAAACGTTGGTTACTCCAAATAACGAGCAGATCATTGAAACCGTAAACACCCCGACGCAGACGGTTGGTTTACCGAGCGATGATGAGGGCGACGAAGTCTCGGTGTCTGAAGATAAGATAACAAAACTCAGAGGCACACATGCTGCACTGTGGACGCTAATTAAGACACTCTAGTTCGACGCTCGTGAAATCGAAGAGTTGACCGACAAGTAGAGGCCATCATCATGAGATAGCCGCAACAAAGACTTACGCAGAGAGACTAACATTTACAAACAAATAATAATTACTAAGCTATAACCTTAGAGATTCGTGCCAAAATGAAGCACACAATTTTTCTAATACTGCATAATGTTGCTTGTGGACATCAGCATATGTAGAATTACCGCTGTATCCAGTCACTTTCAAGCGTTATACACTGTTCCCTAAGGGCCTTTAGATGGTTGCCTTTGGCGCTGGAATATGTCATCTTCGGCTAAGTCGGATTTTCGCGTAACTCGGATTAAATCACTCGGTCCGATTGAATCCTACTGCTAGTAGTAGTAGTAGTAGTAATAGTAATAGTAGTAGTAGTAGTTGTTGTTGTAGTTCTCCTTCGAATGCATGAAGACATTTGGAAGCATCGAATTAATATCGTAAAATATGTGACTAAGACGTGTTGCTTCACACTATATATGACTGCATCATGTTTCACCCAACCTGGGTAACGCCACCTGTAGTGTCCGGCCGACAGCGTGTCCCTCACATGGGTATCAATTAAGAACGTATAGAGGAAGGCCACATGCAGCCCGCCTCGTTGTGTTGATGTAAAATTTGTAATTAACGCACGCACGCACGCACATAAACACACTTCCTCCCTCCCCTCCTTTCCTCCCCCCGTTCTCCCTCCGTCACTCCTTCCCTACCCTTCCACATTGCTGCCTCCCTTTCCCCCTTCCTCCCTGTCTCTCCCAAATCATTGATATGCTTACGCAACATAATCGTGACAAAGCGAATATTTCTCTTAAGCTGTGCAAACGCTATAAACGCTTTGTATGTGTGATATATGCGTTTCTTATGCAGGAGGCCCTATACATGTCGTAGGCAAGCTTCGACTTTGTCGAATGCACACACAGGCCTGCCTGCCCGGATGGCATGGTAACGGGTACCTCCTAGTAATCAATTAATCCATGAAGAAATCCATGCAGTCCACGCAGTATGAATTATTTTTTGTGATAACGTATAATACGTTCATGTCGAGACAGATGTCTGGGCCGCAACTCAATGCTATTTGGCAAAATAGACAGGTTCCAACCAATGAACACTGTTTGCCGCTCAATTATTTATAGTTGCTACGTTGTCCGGACATGTTTGTTTTGGTTATTCGTATCTTATATAGTCATTCGGTGTACATCGGTTGACGCGAGTGGTTATTTTGGTGGTCTGCGGATAACGAAAATACAGCACGCCTACATTGAATTCGTAGGTATTCCTACTTTGAATTGTCATGGTGCGGAATAAAATTATAAAACATTGTGCAGTTCTCATGTGTGACCATGACTATATATAACTTAAATAATCGGTCGTTTTTCTAACAATCTTGCTATTCGGTAGAGGTAGTTGTCTTATTAAATTGATTCGCTATCCTCAAAAAACTGCCTACAAGGACAAAATATATGGCACCCACAACAATTAATTTTCTTTGACATTGCTGTGTAATTCGGTAGGCTAAGCAAACACACACGATTTCGAAATGGTTACAAACAACTCTGGGCATTTAAGCCTGTTGTATTAGCATGTAAGGCAAGCGTCCATATCCCCATATATTTGCAATAGTCAAGAAACTATACCTCTAGTATCACAATAGGTAATACTATTTCCAATAGTCACTATTAATGATTAATGTCAAAACCACAACTATACGTTGCACAAAAACCAAGCTATTGAGAACAATAGATACCAGGTATTTGGATGTTGGCTTAACTGTCAATATGAGCATAATTTGAGGATATTGCGTATTGCATTAATGGATTCATTAATGGTGAACGTCAGTGGGAAGATTTTACACCTACAATTGTATACCACTCTGACGTTCACCAAAAACATAGAACCGTTTAACATTTGTGTACGTTGCAAACAATGAATACATTGTTATTGAAAACCTTTCATGCCGCCTCAGGGGATTCCGACAAGTGCTCATATCATTGTCACATCGGGACTAAGTTTTGGTATCTCTCATTCAGTTTTTAGCCAACGACATAAACTAGTTAACGAACCTGTTTTGTTTTAATATACCGGATAGCCATAGTAAATAAGGGTCAACTCCTCTGTCCGATTGTCACAAGATGATCACCGATGATGCATGCAAGACTCTGGTGCACGCGCTCGTGACGTCACGACTAGACTACGCGCATTCAGCATTCTACGGCCTTCCGCATACGACGCTGCCGCGTTTGTGCAAAGCGTACAAAACAGCGCAGCCCGGCTCATATGCCGTACGAGAAAGCACGACCACGTCATTCATATTCTGGGTAACGCCATCTGTAGTGTCCGGCCGACAGCGTGTCCCTCACATGGGTATCAATTAAGAACGTATAGAGGAAGGCCACATGCAGCCCGCCTCGTTGTGTTGATGTCAAATTTGTAATTAACGCATGCACGCCCGCCCACCCGCCCGCCCGCCCGCCCGCCCGCCCGCCCGCCCGCACGCCCACACATAAACACACTCCCTGCCTTCCCTCCTTTCCTCCCACCGTTCTCCCTCCATCACTCCTTCCCTCCCCTTCCACATCGCTGCCTACCTTCCCCCTTCCTGTCTCTCCCAAATCATTGATATGCTTACGCAACGTAATCGTGACACGGCGAATATTTCTCTTAAGCTGTGCAAACGCTATAAACGCTTTGTATGTGTAATATAAACGTTTCTTGTGCAGGAGGCCCTATACATATCGTAGCCAAGCTTCGACTTGGTCGAATGCACACACAGGCCTGCCTGCCCGGATGGCATGATAACGGGTACCTCCTAGTAAACAATTAAAGCAGTCCGCGCAGTATAGATTTTTTTTTTTGTGATAACGTTTCATTTATTGATGTCGAGACATATATCACTATATCTCGGCCGCAACTCAATGCTATTTGGCAAAAATGGACAGGTTCCAACTAATGAACACTGTTTGCCGCGCAATTGTTTATAGTTGCTACGTTGTCCGGACATGTTTTACTGTTATTTAGTTATTCGTATCTTAGTGTAGTCATTCGGTGTACATCGGTTGACGCGAGTGGTTGTTTCGGTGGTCTGCGGATAACGAAAATACAGCACGCCTACATTGAATTCGTACGTATTCCTACTTTGAATTGTCATGGTGCGGAACAAAATTATAAAACATTGTGCAGTTCTCATGTGTGACCATGACTATATATAACTTAAATAATCGGTCGTTTTTCTAACAATCTTGCTATTCGGTAAAGGTAGTTGTCTTACTAAATTGATTCGCTGTCCCCAAAAAAACTGCCTACAAGGACAAAATATATGGCAACCACATCAATTAATTTTGTTTGACATTGCTGTGTAATTCGGTAGGCTAAGCAAACACACACGATTTCGAAATGGTTACAAACAACTCTGCGCATTTAAGCCTGTTGTATTAGCATGTAAGGCAAGCGTCCATATCCCCATATATTTGTAATAGTCAAGAAACTATACCTCTAGTATCACAATAGGTAATACTATTTCCAATAGTCACTATTAATGATTAATGTCGAAACCACAACTATACGTTGCACAGAAACCAAGCTATTGAGAACAATAGATACCAGGTATTTGGATATTGGCTTAACTGTCAATGTGAGCATAATTTGAGGATATTACGTAATGCATTAATGGATTCATTAATGGTGAACGTCAGTGGGACGATTTTACACCTACAATTGTATACCACTCTGACGTTCACCAAAAACATAGAACCGTTTAACATTTGTGTACGTTGCAAACAATGAATACATTGTTATTGAAAAGCATTGATGCCGCCTCAGGGGATTCCGACAAGTGCTCATATCATTGTCACATCGGGACTACGTTTTGGTATCTCTAATTCAGTTTTTAGCCAACGACATAAACTAGTTAACGAACCTGTTTTGTTTTAATATACCGGATAGCCATAGTAAATAAGGGTCAACTCCTCTGTCCGATTGTCACAAGATGATCACCGATGATGCATGCAAGACTCTGGTGCACGCGCTCGTGACGTCACGACTAGACTACGCGCATTCAGCATTCTACGGCCTTCCGCATACGACGCTGCCGCGTTTGTGCAAAGCGTACAAAACAGCGCAGCCCGGCTCATATGCCGTACGAGAAAGCACGACCACGTCATTCATATTCTGGGTAACGCCATCTGTAGTGTCCGGCCGACAGCGTGTCCCTCACATGGGTATCAATTAAGAACGTATAGAGGAAGGCCACATGCAGCCCGCCTCGTTGTGTTGATGTCAAATTTGTAATTAACGCATGCACGCCCGCCCGCCCGCCCGCCCGCCCGCCCGCCCGCCCGCCCGCCCGCCCGCCCGCCCGCCCGCCCGCCCGCCCGCCCGCCCGCACGCCCGCCCGCACGCACACACATAAACACACTCCCTGCCTTCCCTCCTTTCCTCCCACCGTTCTCCCTCCATCACTCCTTCCCTCCCCTTCCACATCGCTGCCTACCTTCCCCCTTCCTGTCTCTCCCAAATCATTGATATGCTTACGCAACGTAATCGTGACACGGCGAATATTTCTCTTAAGCTGTGCAAACGCTATAAACGCTTTGTATGTGTAATATAAACGTTTCTTGTGCAGGAGGCCCTATACATGTCGTAGCCAAGCTTCGACTTGGTCGAATGCACACACAGGCCTGCCTGCCCGGATGGCATGATAACGGGTACCTCCTAGTAAACAATTAAAGCAGTCCGCGCAGTATAGATTTTTTTTTTGTGTGATAACGTTTCATTTATTGATGTCGAGACATATATCACTATGTCTCGGCCGCAACTCAATGCTATTTGGCAAAAATGGACAGGTTCCAACTAATGAACACTGTTTGCCGCGCAATTGTTTATAGTTGCTACGTTGTCCGGACATGTTTTACTGTTATTTAGTTATTCGTATCTTAGTGTAGTCATTCGGTGTACATCGGTTGACGCGAGTGGTTGTTTCGGTGGTCTGCGGATAACGAAAATACAGCACGCCTACATTGAATTCGTACGTATTCCTACTTTGAATTGTCATGGTGCGGAACAAAATTATAAAACATTGTGCAGTTCTCATGTGTGACCATGACTATATATAACTTAAATAATCGGTCGTTTTTCTAACAATCTTGCTATTCGGTAAAGGTAGTTGTCTTATTAAATTGATTCGCTGTCCCCAAAAAAACTGCCTACAAGGACAAAATATATGGCAACCACATCAATTAATTTTGTTTGACATTGCTGTGTAATTCGGTAGGCTAAGCAAACACACACGATTTCGAAATGGTTACAAACAACTCTGCGCATTTAAGCCTGTTGTATTAGCATGTAAGGCAAGCGTCCATATCCCCATATATTTGCAATAGTCAAGAAACTATACCTGTAGTATCACAATAGGTGATACTATTTCCAATAGTCACTATTAATGGTTAATGTCGAAACCACAACTATACGTCGCACAGAAACCAAGCTATTGAGAACTATATATACCAGGTATTTGGATGTTGGCTTAACTGTCAATATGAGCATAATTTGAGGATATTGCGTATTGCATTAATGGATTCATTAATGGTGAACGTCAGTGGGACGATTTCACACCTACAATTGTATACCACTCTGACGTTCACCAAAAACATAGAACCGTTTAACATTTGTGTACGTTGCAAACAATGAATACATTGTTATTGAAAAACATTGATGCCGCCTCAGGGGATTCCGACAAGTGCTCATATCAATGTCACATCGGGACTACGTTTTGGTATCTCTCATTCAGGTTTTAGCCAACGACATAAACTAGTTAACGGACCTGTTTTTTTAATATACCGGATAGCCATAGTAAATAAGGCTCAACTCCTATGTCCGATTGTCACAAGATGATCACCGATGATGCATGCAAGACTCTGGGCACGCGCTCGTGACGTCACGCCTAGACTACGCGCATTCAGCATTCTACGGCCTTCCGCATACGACGCTGCCGCGTTTGTGCAAAGCGTACAAAACAGCGCAGCCCGGCTCATATGCCGTACGAGAAAGCACGACCACGTCTTTCATATTCTGCAACGTCTGCATTGGTTGTCTATTCGTGTGCGCCCGTCATACAAAGTGCTTGTGTTTGTGTACTCTGCGATGCATGACCAGGCACCGAGTTATCTCGCGGAGTTACTGAACCGACGTCAACCGAATCGGCCATAGAGATCTGCGTCTTAGACACATCCGCAGTTCAAAACACTACTAAAACACACCTTTTTAGAGTAGCGTTTATAAAATATGATTACATGGACTTTATCAAATGCACTTATTCATATTTTAATTAATACTTATTTTTATTATTTATTATACTGTATTTAATTAACTTATTTATTTTTATTTTTATACATATAATATACGTTTTTGTTGTTTAGACAGGCGGGCATATTAGTAATGGAAGGACTACTTTAATGATTATTTCAAGGCATACATGTTATACTTTTTGTCTTAATTTTAATACGATTTTAAATAGTTACGAGTACAAGCATGTAAAGCGCCTGAGAGCAATCTGATTGATCAGGCGCTATAGAAATAAATTGTATTATTATTGATATTATTAAGATATAGCCTTCTGATACGGAATAATGGATGTGCTCTTGGGAGACCCTACAGTCGCCATAAAAGACATGCCATTTAAAGTTTATGATACTATAGCATACTTTTCAGTAACATTTTATAAAGTGCTGACTATTGGTAAAGTCCATGCCAAATATATTCACGCACAGTCTAGTGGGCATTTCAGAAGTACACGATCTAGGGGCAGTGACTTATTTAATTGCAAATAGAGCTTATTGCTTCTTTACTGCTGTGTGCAAGAGTTTGATGCAACAATTGTATGTCTTTCTATGCTTTCTGTAGGTGCTGGTCGAAGCGAAGTGCTGAGGAATGGCGACAGGAAGCAAGGTAATAGAAAGCAAGTTATATTTATGCTTTACTCATCTCGCCAAATTATACATTTGGCTCATCTCGTCAAATCATCAAGACAACTTCCATTAAACTAACAAGAACGGCAGGCAAAGCCGTAGACGTAGACTTCAACTAACCGATGACACCATCTACATTACTAAGTTGCTTTAATAGTGGGACACGCATGACCAGACCCGTAGGCTCGGGTGCGGCACATCCACCACTGAGGCAAGATAGTTCCGCTAGAAGTCTAGGGTGCAGTAGGAGGTATGGGGGTGTACATGGTACAGGTTTTTGTGGGCGCATCAACCGGGGGGGATGTGCAGTTAGATATCTCAGGGGATCCAGTTGAAGGTTGTTGGTAAAAAGAAAGCACTCACCAAATCCAATCACGTTACGGGCCTGAATGGTGAACGCGTTGTTACGATAATGTCATACGTCTGAAGCCAGGTAATGATATACTGGTCAACCACAACCACTGGAATCAGGCATGGACTCAGAGCCAGACTGGAAATGGGCAATGACGTCATATCATATGTAGCGTGCCTAGTGGATACCAAGGGAACTAGAGGGTGCTCTAGCTGTCGTTTCATGAATGAAACAGCGATTTCCAAGGAAAACGGTGTAACGCCCAGGAGTAGTAATAGGGGTGGTGTACCGGGCACCGAATGATTGGGAGGGGTGCAAGCCCATGTTAAGAGATAGGGATTTTGCACTGTGCCGCGCCAAGCGCGCCCAAATACGGTCACTGGTTAAAGGATAGGATTTTTAACAGGGGGGAGATAGGGAGCCCTCCGAAATTGGTAAACGACTTCTCGTCGTTTACAACCTGGGTTAAAGATAGGGATTTTTAACGTGGGAGAGATACAACACTGGTAAAGGAGAAATCTCGTTTACAATTAACTTCCGATTTACTCCGAAAACGGTTTTCGAGATTCGGATTTTGCGCATTACCACTCCCAGGTTAAATATAGGGATTTTTAACATGGGAGAGATAGGGGTCCCTCCGGAAATGGTTTTTGAGATTACGCAATGTGCAGACCGGGGGCAATCCCATGTTAAAGGATAGGCCATTTTAATCCCATGTTAAAGCATAGGCCATTTTTATCGCAAAGGTATCCGACCACTTTTCGAATTTTTATCCCATGGTAAAACATAGGGAATTTTCACCCTATGTTAAAGCATAGGGATTTTTATCGCAAAGGTATGCGACCACTTTTTGAATAAAATAACATATTCCGAACACCATTTGAATATGTCACACACGAGATTGCTTGACCCGTAGGTCCAGGCTCTGCCTAGGGATCGAGCCTTTATTTGTTTGACTATGACATGTCGAATATGTGGTGTCATAGTAAGGCATAATTTACAATAAAAGGATTATAAATTCAACGGAGACTGTTTTGTCTGAAGTAATGCATACGAAATGTAGATTACATATAGGACTATGTTACATCAGAGCCTATAGCCTCGTTTTGTTTTGTTTTTCGAACAGAGCGACCATTTTGGAATTATACCTTTGGTGTATGTTACAAAAACCCGTACTCGAGACGTGTCTGGACACGTTTGTTTGTCGCAAGCACGCGCACCCTGTATGACGTCATGGTATGCGCAGTAATTTTGTACACGAAGTGAGTTGTTCAAGCAGATAGTGCTTTGGTTAGACCTCGTATTGAACTTGCGCGTATGTAATGTAATCCCTTCACGTGACGTCATGAGGCAGTGACGTCATGAGCAGTGACATCATCAAACTGCTATACGCAGTAATTTTGTACGCGAGGTGAGTTGTTCAAGCAGATAGTGCTTTGGTTAGACCTTGTATTGAACTTGCGCGCATGTAATGTAATCCCTTCATGTGACGTCAATTAAATAAGTAATTGCGCATGCGTAATAGTGGCTATTCTTATAGGTCGTAGGTTGTCGACCCTTTGAATAGGTGTAGGCCTCGCCTAGTCTATTCATTTACATAGGTTCAAAAACATAGATCCAAACTGTAAATAGATTCAATTTTGGGAAATGTAAATGCCTCCACATAGGACATGGGAACGAAGAAGTAGAATATACAATGGGGGGTACTGTACTAAGTACTACTGTAAAAGAAAAGGACTTAGGGTTAACCGTTAGTGCTGATATGAAGATTTCAGAGCAGTGCGGAATTGCAGCTTCAAAGGGAAATCAAATCCTTGGATTAATTAGGCGAAACATAACGTATAAGGAAAAAGAGCTAATAATACCGCTGTACAAAACAATAGTTAGGCCTCATTTAGAATATTGTATTCAAGCGTGGAGGCCATATCGCAGGAAGGACATAGATATGCTAGAAAGAGTGCAGAGGAGAGCAACTAAAATGATACCAAATCTGAAGGATCTTAGTTATGAAATACGCCTAAAAAAATGCGGTTTAACAACATTAGAGACCAGGAGATTGAGAGGAGATCAGATAGAAGTGTTTAAAATATTGAAGGGTTATGAAAATATTGATAGAAATATGTTTTTCTCAGTTAAGAAAGATAGAAGGACTAGAGGACATGATCTTGCATTAGCAAAGGAGCAGAGTAGATTGGATATGAGAAAGTTTTCATTTTCACAAAGGACTGTAAATGAATGGAACAGATTACCTGCTGATTGTGTGGGTGCTAGTAGCGTGAATATGTTTAAAAATAAAATCGACACATACCTCAGGCGGGCGGAATACACATAGATAAAAGGGTCGGACTCTCGATAAGCCAAGGGCTTCCTTGTCCACCTGCTACCTAGAGTTAATTCTCTGGGTGGCAATCTTGTTAAATCTTAAATCTTGTTAAACCGGATAAAGCATAGCCATAGCCTAGGCATAGCCATAGCATAGGCATAGAGGCTAAAGGCTATCTGGCCTACAGCACATAATCACGGACAAACACCTTACAAACACTCCCAAACAACTTACAAACACTGACAAACAACTTACAAACACGGATATACAACTCAAAAATACCGACATGCTATAGCGAGTGAAAAATTTACCCGTTAACTGGTATGAACTGGTATGAACTGGTATAAATTAAGCCTCAAGGTTCTGTGTATTTGTCCCGTGTTAAGGAAGTTATACGAACTTATCAGCTAAAACATTCAAACTACCAGCTATCTCTGTAAAATGTTGGTCAAACTGGTTGTCATGTAACAGTATTTGACAGAATATCATAGTACTTACCAACGGTCACAGTGGGTATCCTGTTTGTAAACTGTTTTGAAGGGGTATTCCTTGTTCAAGTTTCATCTACATGTATGTCTCATCTGTACCTAGACGACAACCTTTTATCACACTATCATTCTTAACCTATACGTATGCACGTATGCACGTATGTACGTATGCACGTGTGTGTATAATTGCGTTCAAGCCTCATCTATTTAAATAAACAATCACGCTATGTCAGTATGTGCAATGCACAATGGCGACTCGATCGTTTTGATACCAAAGAGCCTATAGCAATAAAAAGACAGCGCAGTACTCGCTATTTTCATTGTTCGAGGAAAGTGAAGCGTCATGATAGTGAAGCGTCATGTTAGAACAGTACAGGCACACAATAACCTCCCAGATAAGATGTACCAGTATTTATATAGTTTACCGTATTAAGGGTCAAGTGTACACAGGAACATTAGAATGTTTTTATCCTTTTTTGCACTATAGTATTTAAATTCGTGCTTCTTCGTTAAAACCTTTGAAACTGACTTCTGTCGTAAAACAAATAACCTGGCATGGGTGATCGAAAATGAACTCATAGATTCATACATAGATACATAGAGATATACATAGATACATCAAGAGACGAGACTATGACCGAGATATGTCACGAGACTACGAATGTCACATCACACGAGAGTACGGACGAGACAAGAGGCGGGACTATGACCGAGATATGTCACGAGACTACGGATGTCACATCACACGAGAGTACGGACGAGACAAGAGGCGGGACTATGACCGATATATGTCACGAGACTACGGATGTCAAATCACACGAGAGTACAGACGAGACAAGAGGCGGGACTAGGACCGAGATATGTCACGAGACTATGAACGAGATGTGTCACGAGACTTCGGATGACACGAGACAAGAGACGAGACTATGACCAATATGTGTCACGAGACTTCGGATGACACATTACACGAGACTATGACCGAGATGTGTCACGAGACTTCGGATGACACGAGACAAGAGACGAGACTATGGCCGAGATTTGTCACGAGACTACGGATGTCACATCACACGAGAGTACGGCCGAGACAAGAGATATGCCACGAGACTACGGATGACACATCACATGAGACTCAGACCAACTAGTTGCGTAGACGAAACAGAAACTTAGCCGATTACGCTACACGAATCGAAATATAGACACGAGTTGTACAAACGAAACAGAAACTTAGCCGATTACGCTACATGAATCGAACTATAGACACGAGTTGTACAAACGAAACACGAAACTTAGCCGAACACGTGACACGAATTGAACTCAGACCAACTAGTCGGACAAACGAAACATTTTAGTTTGACCAACACGCTGCACAAAGTTGTCAATTCGACGTGTTATCGCGTCAAATCCCTCCGTTTTCAGGAAAATAGACGTGTTATCGCGTCAAATCCCTCCTTTTTCACGAAAATAGACGTGTTATGTGTGTGGTGGTGGTGGTGTGTGTGTGTGTGTGTGGTGGTGGTGTGTGTGTGTGTGTGGTGGTGGTGGTGGTGGTGTGTGTGTGTATGTGTGTGTGTGATGGTGGTGGTGGTGGTGGTGGTGGTGGTGTGTGTGTGTGTGTGTGTGTGTGTGTGTGTGTGTGTGTGTGTGTGTGTGTGTGTGTGTGTGTGTGTGTGTGTGTGTGTGTGTGTGTGTGTGTGTGTGTGTGTGTGTGTGTGTGTGTGTGGTGACCATCATGGATCCCAACGCCACTCAACGGATACCAATGTAATTAGTCAGAGTATTCCCATCTACCGACCATGACAGATCTCTATTCGTCGACACACTTCCGGAAACGGTGAAACCGTAGAGGCCGCCATGACAGGTCGTCACGACATTCAAGACTATATACACTAGTTTTTGGTGTCATCTCATTTGCATAATCAATCAGACCGAACGTACATCACGTGACTTCCCTTAACACAAAAACTGTGCACGTTCATGAGAGAGGGAACATCCGACACCACTCAACGTATACCTGAGTGTGTGTGTGTGTCTGTGTGTGTCTGTGTGTGTCTGTGTGTGTGTGTCTGTGTGTTTGTGTGTGTGTGTGTGTGTGTGTGTGTGTGTGTGTGTGTTGTGTGTGTGTGTGTGTGTGTGTGTGTGTGTGTGTGTGTGTGTGTGTGTGTGTGTGTGTGTGTGTGTGTGTGTGTGTGTGTGTGTGTGTGTGTGTGTGTTAGAGTCTACCATAGCAAGCGAATTTGAAAACCGCTATGAGCGAAAACGACTATGTCAATAACATATAAGGACAATCACCTGACAGGACTTCATTCAAAGAGGCGACCATCAGGGTTCCCAACAACACTCAACGGATTCCAACGTAATTAGTCAGAGTATTGCCATCTACCGACCATGACAGATCTCTATTCGTCGACACGTAGAGGCCGCCATGACAGTTCGTCATGACATTCAAGACTATATACACTAGTTTTCGGCGTCATCTCATTTGTATAATCAATCAGACCGAACGTGCATCACGTGACTTCCCTTAACACAAAAACTGTGCACGTCCACGAGAGAGGCGACATCCGACACCACTCAACGGACACCAATGTAATTAGTCAGAGTATCGCCATCTACTGACCATGATAGATCTCTATTCGTGGACACACTTCCGGGAATACCCGAAGCACAGAGGCCGTCATGACAGTCAAGTAACTTCCGGTGTGACATCACTTCCGACGTAGCGTCCCTAGTATAGACTGCCATAGCAAACGAATTTGAAAACTGCTATGACCGAAACACTAAACTGTGTACACTAGTTTTCGGCGTCATCTCGTTTGCATAACCAATCAGACCGAACGTACATCACGTGACTTCCCTTAACACAAAACTGTATCAGGACTTCATTCAAAGTGGTGACCATCATCGTTCCCAACGCCACTCAACGGACACCAATGTAATTAGTCAGAGTATTGCCATCTACCGACCATGACATATCTCTATTCGTCGACACACTTCCGGAAATGGTGAAACCGTAGAGGCCGCCATGACAGGCCGTCACGACATTCAAGTAACTTCCGGTATGACATCACATCTGGCATAGCGACTCCTAGTGGATAATCGGAGTACTACACCACACGATGGCGAAGGCCAACTACCTGACAGGATTTCATTCAAAGAGGTGACCATCAGGGGGCCCAACGCCACTCAACGGACACCAATGTAATTAGTCTGAGTATTGCCATCTACCGGCCATGATAGTTCTCTATTCGTTGACACACATACTCGTTGGGAATAGCGGAAGCGTAGAGGCCGCCATTACAGGTCGCCATGTCATTCAAATAACTTCCGGTACTACGTTACTTCCGGCGTAGCGTCCCTAGTAGAGGCCACCATGACAGTCAAGTGACTTCCGGTATGACATCACATCCGGCGTAGCGCCCCCTAACGGATAATCGGAGTACTACGTCACACGATGACGCCATCTAGCGGGTAAAAATATATAATTAGGTTAGTTAGAGAAAACAAGTTGGGGTTAACCTCGCGAAAATGTATCTAGCTAACCTAATTATATATTTTTTACCCGCTAGATGGCGCCATCATGTGACGTAGTACTCCGATTATCCACTAGGGGGCGCTACACCGGATGTGATGTCATACCGGAAATCACTTGACTGTCATGGCGGCCTCTACTAGGGACGCTACGCCGGAAGTAACGTAGTACCGGAAGTTATTTGAATGACATGGCGACCTGTCATGGCGGCCTCTACGCTTCCGCTATTCCCAACGAGTATGTGTGTCAACAAATAGAGAACTATCATGGCCGGTAGATGGCAATACTCTTACTAATTACATTGGTGTCCGTTGAGTGGCGTTGGGAACCATGATGGTCACCTCTTTGAATGAAGTCCTGTCAGGTAGTTGTCCTTCGCTATCGTGTGGGGTAGTACTCCGATTATCCACTAGGAGTCGTTATGATAGATGTGATGTCATACCGGAAGTTACTTGAATGTCGTGACGGCCTGTCATGGCGGCCTCTACGATTTCACCATTTCCGGAAGTGTGTCGACGAATAGAGATATGTCGTGGTCGGTAGATGGCTATACTCTGACTAATTACATTGGTGTCCGTTGAGTGGCGTTGGGAACGATGATGGTCACCACTTTGAATGAAGTCCTGATACAGTTTTTGTGTTAAGGGAAGTCACGTGATGTACGTTCGGTCTGATTGGTTATGCAAATGAGATGCCGCCGAAAACTAGTGTATACAGTTTAGTGTTTCGGTCATAGCAGTTTTCAAATTCGTTTGCTATGGCAGTCTATACTAAGGACGCTACGTCGGAAGTGATGTCACACCGGAAGTTACTTGACTGTCATGGCGGCCTCTGTGCTTCGGGTATTCCCGGAAGTGTGTCGACGAATAGAGATCTGTCATGGTCGGTAGATGGGAATACTCTGACTAATTACATTGGTATCCGTTGAGTGGTGTCGAAAACCATGATGGTCACCTCTTTGAAGTACTACCGACACTAAAATGTTCCGAGTACTACCGACACTAAAAAGTTCCGAGTACTACCGACACTAAAAAGTTCCGAGTACTACCGACACTAAACAGTTCCGAGTACTACCGACACTAAAAAGTTCCGAGTACTACCGACACTAAAAAGTTCCGAGTACTACCGACACTAAAATGTTCCGAGTACTACCGAACCTAAAAAGTTCCGAGTACTACCGACACTAAAAAGTTCCGAGTACTACCGACACTAAAAAGTTCCGAGTACTACCGACCATAAAAAGTTCCGAGTACTACCGACACTAAAAAGTTCCGAGTACTACCGATACTAAAACGTTCCGAGTACTACCGACACTAAACAGTTCCGAGTACTACCGACACTAAAAAGTTCCGAGTACTACCGACACTAAAAAGTTCCGAGTACTACCGACACTAAAACGTTCCGAGTACTACCGACACTAAACAGTTCCGAGTACTACCGACACTAAAAAGTTCCGAGTACTACCGACACTAAAACGTTCCGAGTACTACCGACACTAAAAAGTTCTACACTTACACGGTAACACGTCTATTTTCCTGAAAACGGAGGGGTTTGACGCGATAACACGTCTATTTTCCTGAAAAGGAAAGGAATTGACGCGATAACACGTCTATTTTCCTGAAAAGAAAAGGAATTGACGCGATGACACGTCTATTTTCCTGAAAAGGAAAGGAATTGACGCGATGACGTCTATTTTCCTGAAAAGGAAAGGAATTGACGCGATGACACGTCTATTTTCCTGAAAAGGAAAGGAATTGACGCGATGACGTCTATTTTCCTGAAAAGGAAAGGAATTGACGCGATAACACGTCTATTTTCCTGAAAAGGAAAGGAATTGACGCGATAACACGTCTATTTTCCTGAAAAGGAAAGGAATTGACGCGATAACACGTCTATTTTCCTGAAAAGGAAAGGAATTGACGCGATAACACGTCTATTCTGGTGTTATCCGAAGTCTCGTGACACATCTCGGTCATAGTCTCGTCTCTTGTCTCATGTGATGTGACATCCGTAGTCTCGTGACATAACGCGTGATGTGTCATCCGTAATCTCGTGACATAACGTGTGATGTGTCATCCGTAGTCTCGTGACATAACGTGTGATGTGTCATCCGTAATCTTGTGACATACGGTCATAGTCCCGCCTCTTGTCTCGTCCGTACTCTCGTGTGATGTGACATCCGTAGTCTCGTGACATATCTCGTTCATAGTCCCGTCTCTTGTCTCGTCCGTACTCTCGTGTGATGTGACATCCGTAGTCTCGTGACATATCTCGGGCATAGTCTCTTCTCGTCTCGTCCGTACTCTCATGTGCTGTGTCATCCGTAGTCTCGTGTGATGTGTCATCCGTAGTCTCGTGACATATCTCGGTCATAGTCTCGTCTCGTCCGTACTCTCGTGTGGTGTGTCATCCGAAGTCTCGTGTGATGTGTCATCCGTAGTCTCGTGACATATCTCGGTCATAGTCTCGTCTCGTCCGTACTCTCGTGTGGTGTGTCATCCGAAGTCTCGTGACACGTCTCTGTCATAGTCTCGTATCTTGTCTCGTGCCATCCGAAGTCTTGTGACACATCTCGGTCATAGTCTCGTCTCTTGTCTGGTGTCATCCGAAGTCTCGTGACACATCTCGGGCATAGTCTCATCTCTTGATGTATCTATGTATATATGTATGAATCTATGAGTTCCTTTTCGGTTACCCGTGCCAGGTTATTTGTTTTACGACAAAAGTCGGTTTCGAAGGTTTTAACGAAGAAGCACGAATTTAAATACTATAGTCCGAAAAAAGATAAAAACGTTATAATGGACATGTGTACACTTGGCCCTTAATACGGTAAACTATATAAATACTGGTACATCTTATCTGGGAGGTTATTGTGTGTCTGTACTGTTCTAACATAATGCTTCACTATCATGACGCTTCACTTTCCTCGAACAATATGGATAGCGAGCACTGCGTCGTCTTTTATTGCTATAGGATCTTTGACGTCAAGTCGCTCGAGTCGACATTGTGCATCTACACAGCGTGTTTATTTAAATAGATGAGGTTTGAACAGGGAATACCCCTTCAAAACAGTTTACAAACAGGATACCCACTGTGACCGTAGGTAAGTACTATAATATTCTGACAAATACTGTTACACCATAGCGTGTTTATTTATTTAATAATAATGTTGAACGCAATTTTTATACACAGACCTTACCATGTAACGTCTCTAGTGAACTACACACAGACATAACTGGCTATCATCTCTGTACTGAATTATACACAGACATATTTATCCGAATTCATTTAGCATTATTCTCTTTTGTGAAAATGGGGTTGGCTCTGAAAAGAGCCGTTTTGTTTCTAGATTTACCGTGTAGAGAACCTAGCCCGTGCTGGTGTATCTCATCACCGCCTTTGACCTCTTACTAATGATGGAATTTTTTGGATCTCCCTCCTTCGTTGCCAGTGGTTCTTGTCCCCTGGACGATCTAACACCTTTCGTTGTTATCGTTGGAGCCATATTTCACACTTCTCGCTTCGAAACAAACTGAAGAACAACTCAAATGCACAGGTTTTATCTTACAGCAAACATCACTCGAATGTGTACATTCTACTCATCAGTCCGTGTTTGACTTTTCTAATCTATCTATCTATCTATCTATGTAGTTTGTCCTCTGAAATCGGTGCTCTTGAGTTGTATATCAGTGTTTGTAAGTTGTTTGTCCGTGGTTATGTGCTGTAGGCCAGATAGCCTTTAGCCTCTATGCCTAGGCTATGACTATATGCCTATGCTATGGCTATGCTTTATCGGGTTTGGATCTATGTTTTTGAACCTATGTAAATGTATAGACTAGGAGCGTCCTACACCTAATCAAAGGGTCGACAACCTACAACATATAAGAATAGCCACTATTGCGCATGCGCAATTACTTATTTAATTAACGTCACATGAAGGGATTACATTACATACGCGCAAGTTCAACACAAGGTCTAACCAAAGCACTATCTGCTTGAACAACTCACTTCGTGTACAAAATTACAGCGCGTACCATGACGTCATATAGGGTGCGCGTGCTTGCGACAAACAAACGTGTCCAGACAACTCTCGAGTACGGGTTTTTTGTAACATACACCAAAGGTCTAACCCCAAAATTTTCGCTCTGTTCGAAAAACAAAACAAAACGAGGCTATAGGCTCTGGTATAACATAGTCCTATACATAATCTACATTTCGTATACATTACTTCAAACAAAACTGTCTCCGTTGAATTTATAACCCCTTTTGTTATACATTACGCCTTACTATAACACCACATTTTCGACATGTCATAGTCAAACAAATAAAGGCTCGGTTCCTTGGCGAAGTCTGGACCTACGGGTCAAGCAATCTCGTGTGTGACATATTCAAATGGTGTTCGGTATATTTTATTTTATTCAAAAAGGGGTCGCGTACCTTTGCGATAAAAATCCCTATGCTTTAACATAGGGTGAAAATTCCCTATGCTTTACCATGGGATAAAAATTCGAAAAGTGGTCGGATACCTTTGCGATAAAAATGGCCTATGCTTTAACATGGGATTAAAATGGCCTATCCTTTAACATGGGATTGCCCCGGTCTGCACATTGCGTAATCTCAAAAACCATTTCCGGAGGGACCCCTATCTCTCCCATGTTAAAAATCCCTATCTTTAACCTGGGAGTGGTAATGCGCAAAATCCGAATCTCGAAAACCGTTTTCGGAGTAAATTGTAAACGAGATTTCTCATTTACCAGTGTTGTATCTCTCCCATGTTAAAAATCCCTATCTTTAACCCAGGTTGTAAACGACGAGAAGACGTTTACCAATTTCGGAGGGCTCCCTATCTCCCCCCTGTTTAAAATCCCTATCTTTAACCAGTGACCGTATTTGGGCGCGCTTGGCGCGGCACAGTGCAAAATCCCTATCTCTTAACATAGGATTGCACCCAGGGCGCGCCATTGCCCGCGGTACTTAACCTCTATTACTACTCTCCTTCATCTTTGCGAATGCAGATTCTTGTTGCGCATCCCACACGAATTCGGATTCTTTCTTCAATAGATCTCGCATCGGGGCAGTGATTTCACTCAGTTTTGGCGCAAACTTAGCAAGATAGTTGGCCATACCAAGTATGGTCTGTAGCTCGGCTTTGTTAGCAGGGCTTGCCATTTTGACGATAGCTTCTATCTTTTTGGGGTCTGGTTTGATGCCCTCAGCAGATATGACGTGACCGTAGTATGCAACCTCTGGCAAATGAAAACGACATTTGTCCATGTTGAAACGTTGACCACTTTGGCGAGCTCGTTGAAACGCTGCGTGTAGTGTAAGAAGGTGTTCTTCTTTTGACGTGCCTGCGACAAGTACGTCGTCGCTAATGCCAGTAACATGTGGCAGACCTTCGTATGTCTCATCGACACGGCGCTGAAAGATGTCTTGAGCTGCGTTGATTCCGAATGGCATGCGTAGGTATCGGTATCGTCCATATGGTGTGTTGAATGTTGTCAATCGAGATGTTGAGTCTGTCAGTTTTATCTGCCAGTAACCACTTCGTGCGTCGAGCAGCGAGAAGTAGTTTGCGCCCGTCAGCGTGCTGGTGACGCCCTCTAGCGTCGATACTGGGTAGTACGGTCGTTTTATCGCATTGTTCAGGTCGCGAGGGTCCAGGCACACACGTATGTCACCATTACGCTTTTGCACGACAACCATGGAATTTACCCAGTCCGTGGGCTCCGTTACTTTCACGATGATGTTGTTGGCTTCCATACGTGATAGTTCTTCTTTGACCTTGTCGCGAAGTGCCACTGGTATGCTGCGTGGTGGATGTACGACAGGATTTGCATCAGGGTGTAACGTGAGCGAGTGTTCCCCAGGAAATTCACTATATTCGACGAGCAGTCGCACATCTTCATCGTGATCGGGTTTATACTCGACGTTATCATCATCATCGTTACCGGATAGTTCATCACAGTTGCGTCGAAGGTCGTCATTGCCAGACTTATCGTCATCGACAGACAGTACAAGCTGTATGATTCGCATCTCGATGCAAGATGCCAGCCCCAAGATGGGAGGAACTCGCGCGTCGACCACCTGGAACTGCAGTACATAGCTTTTGTTTTTGTGCGAACAACGAAGCTCACATGTACCCAAGTTCTTGAGGGCATGGCCACCGTAACCTTGAAGTGTTACTTTGCTGCTTTGTAGCTTGTTGCATTTTTGTTTGGCTCGGAGCTTGTCATACACGGACTTAGGTAGAACGTTCACCTGTGCCCCCGTGTCTATTTTGAGCTTTAGTTTTGTGTTGTTTCACGTTACTATGACATATGCCTGATCTCTATTGTATGGGTGAGGGTCAACACTACCAACACAGAACTCATCATTTACGTCGCTATCGCTGTCTTCAATGTCAGGTTGATCAACGCTGTTGACGTTCTTCTGGCGGCACACGGCGGCAAAGTGGTTTCGCCGTTTGCATTTGTTGCAGGTGCGGCCTCGAGCAGGGCAGTCGTCCATATTCGTGTGCTGACTGTATCCGCAGTGTCCGCACGTCTTCTTCGTCTGACTGCTTTGTGTAGGTCGAGTGAAGCTCGTGGCGTTTCTGTTGGCTTTAACACGGTGTGTTTGTTTTGATTTGACCATCTGGACATCTGTTGGTTCACTGATCATGTTGTTTAGTTGTTGTTGCGCGCTTTCATGCGCGCGCGATGTCGATGGCGTTTATTAAACTCAGTTCTCCGCCGACGTTTATAAACTGTTCACGTACCTTCCGTGCGTTCGTGCCATATACAAGCGTGTCCCGGATCATTTCGTCAATGACGTTGGCTGGGAAACCGCAATCACGTGCGAGTATTTTTACATCCATGATGAAACTCTCAACAGGTTCGCCAACCCCTTGCACGCGGTTGTAGAATTTATATCGGCTGAATAGGACGTTACTCTTCGGTCTTACGTACGCGCGAAATTTTGCACACGCTGTGTCAACATTTTGTCTTTGTCCGTCGTTGGGGTCAGTTTCTGATGTGACGTTATCGAATTGGAATGTGGAGTGGATGTCGCGGCCCTTCTCTCCCACCCACAACAGCAGATAACTTACTTGTTGCACCTCGGTTTTGTCGTGTAACGGCCCAGCGAATATTAGCCGTGCGTGTTTTTCGAATTTTGTCCATGTTTCTGACAGCGCCGGCGAGTCCCAGTCCAGCGTCGGATATAACGCGCTATTTTGGTCCATGATGTTCTTCTATTGCGATACGACACGTTGCTGCGTGTCTCTGGACGTGTGTTCCTTATTTTCTGACACCATGAAATGATAAAGATAACGGTATGACTTGTAACTTTATTTGTGTATAATCGTACAATCCGAACATGGCCGTGCACGCCGCATCCGCCAACCTAAAACATGCGAGACCCGTAAGTTCGCGAGGCCCGTAAGGGTAATGGTGGTACGAGTGATCTATCATTACAATCACCAAGCGTGATGAAATTTGAAATGTTTTGCGTAACTTCAGGTAGGTGGGAAACTGGGATAGGCCACGACATGCAGCTGATTACGCGTCTCATGTGGTTTCAAATCGCTTACGTGTTGACGTATACCTGTATAATGCCAATGGTGTGTTACGACATTGTGACCATGTGATCGAACTAGTTTTTATTTAGTGTAGTCAATCGATAAAGTATTTATTAGGCGCACATTGCCAATTCGACATAAGGAAGCAAGTGGCCGCGGGGAACTTTCTGGAAGGTTAGGAGTTGAGAACCAAGGAATTGTGTCATGTAGTTATCAGACGAAAGGTTACATTTTTCTGGCGTACCTGGTACAGAAATACTCGACTATCTAAAAATACAGTATAGTGCACTCGATGGGAAGTTAACAGGAACAAACTCCAACAATGAAAGTGATAGCAGGATGCTATATCGGTCTATAGCATTTCTATTTTGATCGAGTTTCGCCAATTTAAGATAGCTACTATTACACATCGTGTCATTTCTTCTTTCTATTCCCAGGAACCTCAGATCGTATGTCTCATTACAACGGCATTGGCAAACGAGCATTCTCTGTAGATGCACCCACAATCTGGAATCAATTCCCTATTAATTTAAAACCACCTGAAACTGTAGCCACCTTTCGTAAAAAAACTCAAACCTTATTTGTTTGATCGCATTACCACCATGAGTCTTCAGCTGTCCCTTGCGCTAATGACGTCCCTGTCCACGATTTTGCCTACTAATTCTTGTATGTTACGCCTCTAAGCTCAGAGTCTTGGGGATATAGGCGCTATAGAAATGTATTATTTTTATTTATTATCAAACATAATTATTATGCATCAAGCTACAACTGTATATATACATATATATATATATAAATATATATATATATACATGCACACCCACGCACAAACACACACACACACGCACACACATACACACACACACACACACACACACACACACACACACACACACACACACACACACACACACACACACACACACACACACACATACGTCAAATCAAATCCGATAGGCTTTGTCGGTAACTTGAACTGCTATAGGCTAATTTATGTTATCACGATTGTTATATATAAAACAGGATACGGCGGCATTCCTCCAACAAAAACCATGACAATATAATATACAACCTACTTGTTTGTCTAAATGTATGACATTACTGTCCAAAGATACACTACGACGTCACTAACCGGTATTTCGTGTCGCCAGGTGTTCAACGATTGCGTGCACGGCCACATCGAGCTCGATCCGCTGTGTGTCGCTATCATCGACACGCCCCAGTTCCAGCGACTGCGGCACCTCAAGCAAATGGGCGGCTGCTGCTATGTCTTCCCCGGGGCGTCACACAACCGCTTCGAGCACTGCATTGGGTGTGTGATTATTCTGTAGATACAGTCTGTTTAAATTGAACTTAAAATAACCTCAAGAACATTTATGTGCAACAAAAGTTAGATGTAGAGGAACAACGAGAAAATCGTCATTGCTAAAATTGGGAACATTTCTATTAACATTACAATATCTAAGGGGTGTTTCAAACATCACTGGACTTTTATGTCTTTAAAAAGTGCGTCCAAAACAGGCCCCTTGCAAATTAAATTGTTTTATTTGGCCATCGTCACACATTTTGCAAACTAATTCAGACCCTGAGCAGTCATGATGTGCCCACACCGCATATTATTCAGATTGTATTCTTTTTTCCTCGTCTTTACTGTCAGAAAACAGTTGGTGGAACGCATTGTTGTTGTCTCGCTTGTTTTGGAAGCTTCGACATCGCAATGACATGGCGAACGATTTCTTCCTCCCTGTGTTGTTCCATTCATGCAGGGTTGTGGCGCTTTCTTTGTATGATTTTTCTTAGATTTTGTTTGTCAATCGAAGTCGAGTTTGTAAGGGCTGAGCGTGATGATGTATATCTTCAAACAGTTTTCGATTTATGATTTTTTGATTGATCTTCTTTCGGTATAGACGATGAAATTGCAATAAGTTTGTAATATCATACAAATTAACAATACACATATATTGTTCTACCTGATTCTATAACAATAATTTTATATGTCTACACACTCGTTTTGACGATAAGCAAATACGTACGTAATAGTAACAATATAATTTTTTTCTTAAATACATTTATTAGTATTATTCCTGTTACAAAATATATAAGCGAGCGAAAAATGTAGAACTCAAACCACGTCCAAAAATGCTTAATTCAACGGTTGTTAGCCCCTTTATGGCTAGTTCAATCCCAACGATCTTTATATCGTGTGAAAGCTTACGCTTGCTGCTATTCTGACAAGCAATTATTATTCCGATAATCTTTCCTAAAATAACCTATAAATGGACCTACAACCGTGCCGTTTCCGGTCTCTTAGACACTGGCGAACGATGTTGGTTCGTCAAAAAAGTTTATCCATGTGTGACATGGATCCCCCTGTCTGCACAAATTGTGACACCCCTTCGGGTGAACGAGGAGAGGTGTGACGCGGGTTGCCTGCTTTGTATTCTCTATGTCTATGTCTATATAATAATTGGCAAAAACCATACGGTCATTACGCCAATACAGGGGACGGGGGGCATATGGCATAGCCCTACAGGGGATTTTTAGAGTCGTCTGCCCAGCCTAGATTTAAAAGTATCCACCGTGGCTGCAGACACAACTGTTTCGGTTAGTCCGTTCCAGTTCCTTACTGTTCTATTAAAAAAGCTGTTAGCATAAACCTGAGTCCTTGCCGGCACCTGAATAAATCGTTCACTGTGGCCACGAGTGTTGTTGATTGAGTGAACGAGGTGGCTCGGCAAAGGAAGGGCTATTTCTCCATGTACAGATTTATAGAACATTGCTAGGCGGCTGACCTCTCTGCGGTGCTCTAGGGACTCCCACTTGAGTGTTTTCATCATTAATGTTACGCTGCTTTCCCGACTGTTGTTACCCATTACAAATCTCGCTGCTCGTCGCTGTATTTTCTCAAGTTCGTTAATATTTTTGTTGGTGTATGGATCCCAAGCAGCGCTCGCGTATTCGAGATTAGGGCGGACTAGTGCAAAGTAAGCCGATTGTTTAGTTTTCTCTGAGCATTTATACAGATTTCTCTTTATAAAACCTAATATACGGTTAGATTTGGCAGATAGGTGGGATATGTGAGTGTTCCATCTGAGGTCATCAGAGAACTCCACGCCTAGGTACGGGTGATGGTGTACAGTTCCCAGGCTGTCTCCATTGATGGTATACTGAGATCGGTGGATAGTTCTCTTCTTGGTGATATGCATAACTGAGCATTTATTGATATTAAAATGCATCTGCCAGGTTGCAGACCAGTCCACCAGCCTATGCAGGTCGGACTGGAGGGCTTCTACGTCATTACTGTCATTGATACACCTGTATAGAATACAATCGTCGGCAAAAAGCCGGATATTAGAGGTGATCCCCTCTCCTATATCATTGACATATAATAAAAAAAGAAGTGGGCCCAGTACAGTGCCCTGTGGTACCCCAGACTCGACTGTCACTTCTTCTGACGACTCGCCATCTACTACTACATTCTGCTTTCTGTCAGTTAGCCAATTTGAAATCCAGTTGGTGACTCCATCACTGACCCCGTAATACTGGAGTTTTCTCATAAGGCGTGCATGAGGCACGGTGTCAAAGGCCTTAGAAAAGTCCAGTATTAGGAGATCAGTTTGGTGGCCGTTATCTATATTCTTTGCAATGTCTTCTGTGGCACCAATTAATTGTGTCTCACATGAATGTTTATTCCTGAACCCATGCTGGTACTCTACGATGATGTTATTAGAGTCCAGATGGTCCATTATGTTGCTGTAGATAATGTGTTCAAATAGCTTGCAGCATACTGATGTGAGGGATACTGGCCTATAGTTTGCTGCGATTGATTTGTCACCCTTCTTGAATACTGCTGATATATTAGCATGTTTCCAGTCAAGGGGGACCTCACCCGTGTCGATGGATTGTTGGAATATTCTAGCCAGGCAAGGTGCAATTTGATCAGCTGTCTCCATTAAAATTTTGTTTGGGATTGCGTCAGGGCCATGCGCTTTGCCGGGCTTCAGTCTGAGTAACAGCTTGTGTACTCCATGTACAGTGACTGTGATTCCCGGCATTGCGGAATATGGTGACTGAGGCATGACTGGGATGTTGACAAGATCTTCCTTTGTGAAGACAGTTTGGTACTGCTTTGACAGTATATCTGCTTTCCCCTTACTAGACGAAACCAGGTGATTATTGTGGTCTTTCAGTGATGGTATACCAACAAAGTCCTTTCTTATATTTTTGACGTATGACCAAAATTTCTTAGGGATTGACCTTTCTTCATTACACTCGACGTCAAGCATGCTATCAATATAGTTATGATACGCAGCGGTTAGCTCTGTTTTTACATGTGTCCGGAGCTTCCTGAAGACAGCCCAATCCTGATTGTTTTGTGTCTTTTTTGCTTTGTTATATAGTCTCTGTTTCTTGCGGATTAGTCTGTGGATATGTCTTGTCATCCATGGAAGATTATTCCTAGATGATAGTTTCTTTGTGGGAATGAATCTGTTCATGCTATCCAGTACAATTAATTTAAACATATTCCAATTCTCATTAACTGATCGCAAATTGAAATCCTCTCCAAACAAGTTTATATTAAATTCATCTAACTCTTTTTTAATGGCACCAATGTTTGCTCGTTTATATATATAAACGGTTCTGGCTTTCTTCTTGTTCATTGGTACTTTCATGTCGAGATCGGTGGTGACAATGTCATGGTCGCTAATTCCGTTGATAGTAGAGATATTTCTGAACAGGTTAGGGTTTGTGGTAAGAATCAGGTCCAGTATATTGTTGAGGCGTGTTGGTATTCTGACCACTTGGTCCAATGAAAAGTCATTGCAGATATCAATCAGCTTCTGACTCATACCATTGCCATACTGGGGGTTTCTGATCACCGACTTGGTTTCCCAGTCGATGCCCGGCATATTAAAATCACCCCCCAAAACAATGTTTGCCGCTGGATATTTCGAGCTAATACGGCCTAGCGAATCCTCCAGACCAGATAGTGCATCGATAGTGGAGTTAGGTGGTCTATAATATGATCCCACTATCAGGGTCCGGCACCCGAACACCTGTATTCTTGCCCATACAGTTTCACAGTCAGAGTCAAACTCGGGCATCCCCGACGAAATAAAACAATTCTTTATGGCAACGAATACTCCTCCACCATTCCTGTCTCGGTCTTTTCGGTAGACATCGTATCCTGGATGGAATATTTCTCCATCAGACACCGATGCATCTACGTGCGACTCTGTGCCAATCACTACATCGGGACCCTCGGCCTCCACAGTACTCATAAACTGGGTGCGTTTATCTGTGCTTAGTATGCTGTTGCAGTTAATGACCATAATCTTAATTGGTTTTGATTTAGGCTTGTTGGTTGGTTTGTTCCGGTTTGTAGGTTCGGACTCAGAGTCTGCAATGTTGTCACCATTTTCAGACACTGAGTCTGACAACAAGTCATATGGGTTAGGGTCACTTAATATGGAGCTGTCGTTAAAAAAGGAGTTTGAGAAATTTTGTAATGAACAGTGAGTGCAGTACCAGCTGACATTAGAATGTTGTAAATGGCGATACTCTTTGGGTGATACCCCGCAACAACCAATGTGGATCCATGTGTCGCATTCGTCACAACACATAGCACGATGATTTTTGGCAACAGCCTTCTTACATACTCCACATGGATACTTAACTGGTCCGGGGTTCAACTGTATATCACCCGAGATCAGTAGTGCAAGTAACAGATAAGTGGACATTGTTCGCTGGTTCGCAGATGGATATCGTGACTGTCTGTTCACGACACGCTTGATGTATATATCAGCTCCAAACAGCAAAGCTGTCTGGATCCTCCTCTCACCCACAAACTGGAATCCAGCATTTATATTATCAGGAAGTGATGCTGATGTAAAACCATTACCATGTCGAAGTCCCGCCATGAATGCGACCATCAGTATGAAAGCTGTTGTTACCCGTAGGTCCATCTTATGGTGACAAGTTTCCTGGCAATTTTCAGGTAGTTTAAAATGTGTTAAAAAATAAATTAAATTAATAAATTATGCCGCTGTACGACTGTCCAGATACTCCGACATAAATAGTGAAGGTTTAAAAACTACAAAAAAATTAAAACAATATGGTGTAGATTTTAAAATGTTGAAAAATAAAATGTACTTACAATAAAATTTTCAATGCTGTTATAGGATTTCACAAAAGAAACCAGTTGCAAGCCAAGTCTCTCCCTCTCTCTTTTATTAATTAACCTACGTTATATTATGATCAATGCAATTGAAAGATTTCGCACAGGTATCAGGTTAAACGATCTATTTAAATGTCAAGTGCAGACAAGACGTCTTTATTATATAGTGCAGCTAACAAGGGATTTTTACCCAGGGCGACTCCGGGTTTTAAAAGACGTCCTGTGCGAAAAGCCTGTTAGTATAAAGGTATATTGGTGCTCCTATTAGACTTGGCAATCAATTAGTTAGCAGCCTGACCTGCGCGTTTCAATATGGATGGAGCTATACGTACTATAGCCTTTGTTTACACGAAGTGTACAGTTGAGGCAGGAAATACACGCTCAGCGAGACTTAAGAATACTAAATGCGGTAGAAATAAGGCTCTAGTTGCGAGTAGTTTAGTTTATTCTGAATGCAGCCTGAGTAAATAAAATTATTTTGAAAACCAGCACTATTGTTTCAGTTGACTTTGGGGGGTTTGTGTTACGCGCCCTTTCCAACTCAGTGTTTACAATTTACGCCATCTTGTTATGCCAATCAATGTCGTGACTTGTTGCTAAGGAAGCCAGTGTACTAAAACCGTATTTAGAAACTTTCGAACACAAATATCACCATGCGGCTACATCTAGATATTGTTGTAGATGTATATAATCAAGTTAAAACAAATCAAAATATGTTGATCTCGAGATTAATGCAATAGCTGTCGGAACGAACGAAAAGAAACGACCACACCTGACGCATGCGCAGATCCAGCCCATCGGTGTCGGCTTTGTGATTAAACCTGTTTCCATTATTAAATCGTGTTGTTACGAGAATGTCACATTGGTGCCGTGACCAGTCACATCAGCCATTACAGGGAAGTACTGTTCGTTTCATGTTTTAACCTTGATTTATCTCGTTATTTCCATCCAAGTTCGTAATTGTTTTCGCAAATGCAAATGGCGCATTCACTGATTCAGCCGATCGAAGCCTAAGGGCTGTTGAGCTGGGTAACCCCTATCGTTATGCTACGCCCCAGTTCATATTACTGCTATATCTGTGCTATACTTAACATTATGTATCAATAAAGATTATTATTATTATTCCCTTCGACTGTTGACAGGTTAACACCCTGTCGCATTGATATGTCGGGAGCTTTCGAGGATGCCCCGCACGCTGTACTGTTATCACCTACGCCAGCGGTTCCGTCCACAACATTGCCCGTTAACCCTTTAACGCCGGACGAGGTCAGGTTACGGCTATGCCTATGGCACGCCGCATTGGAAAAATACCTGAAATTGCCGACGTTCTCGGGCAGTAAAGATGCCAACAGAGTGGACGATTTTCTTAATCGTTTCGACACGATTGCCGTTATTTGCGGTTGGACAGCTGGCCAGCGTGCCCTCCAGTTGGAGATGGCTCTCGTGGGGGAAGCTTACCGTTTGGTGATACATACCGTCTAGCTGAAAGACTACTGTTCTCTCCGTGCGGCACTGGTCTGGCAGTATAACCAGTTCGGTAGCGGAGTCGCTCTATGCAGGTTTAGGCAACGCAAACGGGGTGCTACCGAGCCGTTGCGAGTTTTTACCAACAAACTGCTTGACCTGGCTCGTCAGGCATATCCGAATTGCGATATGCGCAGTCATATGTCACTGGTCAAAGAGCAGTTTATAGCCACCTTGACTGATGAATTCACTCAGAGACTATGCTCTATTGAGAGTGATGCGCCTCTCGAAAGGCTAGTACACATTGCCGAGAAGAGTGAACAGTTTACCCAGTGTACCGTTAAACCAGACAATGGAGGTATATATACTCTAGCAACACCGAGTTGCTATGAGGCAAGCTATGATAACACACATGCCAATGATGATACCGAAATTGACGCACTAGTATCGTCTAAATATCGTGTTGCAAATACGCTCGCAGCATGGAGATAATGATCATGGCACTCCAGCCTCGAGCACACGACAGACAGATCATAGTCGCAGTACTCAACATTTGCATATCACCTGCTATAACTGCGGACAGCAGGGCCACTTTGCACGCTATTGCTCAGCACCACGTCGTCGTCAGACGTACTTTAGATCCAGGTTCGACGGTCAGGCTTCTAACTCACAGTGGCACAGCAAAACTTCTCGTTCGCATAGTGGGACATGGCCGGAATCCCCAAACGGGGACAGGCTAGAATAAACCCTGGAAAAACTAGCCTTTCTCCGAACACTGATCCGGGAAATTAAGTAGACAAACATGTGCCACCTACCAGTAATCTTGGTGTACACCCACGATTTTACAGAGTGAAGCCAGTTGATGGCTGGGTGATTCGTACATGCATGTATAGCATGGAATGTCCCCTACTTTTGGACACAGGTGCCGCAGTGTAATTAATTGACCATCAAACTTACTTGGGTATCGCCGCTAGTCAACGCCCTCCGTTGCATCCTATACACACTCAGCTACAAACAGCAGATGGTGGCCAGATGAAATTATTTGGCGAGACAACCCTAGAGTTGGCATTTGATGGATTCCACACATCACAAGATGTCGTAGTAGCTGATCTGCGAGAACGGGTGGAATTCTTGGGTTGGACTTCCTCCGTGAACATGGGTGCGAAATGTCGATGTGGGATGGGTTGCTGAAGATTGGGCCCACAACATTTGCATTGACCAAACAGGGTAAGCAACACAGTTGCACGTGTTCGCCTAGAGAAATCTGTAGAAATTCCGCCAGCCATGGAACTGGTTGTTACTGGAGGAGCTGAAAATAAGCTGCAGTATGCTGGTGGCAGCACTGCCTTGCTGACACCAAGTGCTAGTCTAATGACTGATACCGGGGTTGTTATGGGTGCATCGTTGGTTTCAAGTGATACCAAGCACATACCAGTGGTACTCCTAAACCCCACGGATGAGTCGATATTTCTCCGTAAAGGTGGCACAGTTGGTGTGCTACAGTCGGTGCCATGCATTGAGGTCTTCAATGTATCAGACGATTTGCTGAATCAGGACAGACGTATTCCAAATCTACGTCTAAACAACTTCCCCCAGCGCTAGACAGATTGTCTTCTGAACCGTCAGCAGAACTAAATTTGTCTCAGCAAGATGCTGTCCGAGCCGTTCTCCGACATTATTCAGATGTTTTTGTTGAGATTAGTTCCCAGTTGGGTACGACTGGTCTTACAAAGCATAGGATAGATACTGGCGATGCTTACCCAATCCGCCAACGGGCTCGACACCTTCCGGTGGCTCAACAAGAGATAGAAGCAAGAGAAGTTTAGTCCATGCTGGATAGGGATATCATAGAACCGAGCACTAGTTCATGGAGTAGTCAGGTAGTCCTTGTAAAGATGGAAGACGGTACAGTCCAGTTTTGCGTAGATTTTCGTCGATTAAATGATGTCACCCGAAAGGATGCATACCCCCTGCTGTTGATTTCGGATACATTAGATGCTCTGACTGGCTCTGAGTGGTTTTGTACCCATGATTTGGTATCTGGTTACTGGCAAGTGGAACTGGACGAACGAGATAAAGAGAAGACCGCATTCAGTACGCGGCAAGGTCTCTTCCAGTGGAAGGTCATGCCTTTTGGGCTCTGCAATGCCCTGGCAACATTTGAATGTTTGATGGAGCTTGTTTTGAGAGGGTTGTGCTGGAAAAGTTGTTTGGTTTATCTTGACGATGTTATCATCTATGGAAAGATCTTCGAAGAGACATTGCGCCGCCTCACTACAGTGTGGGACAGATTTCATGCTGCTGGCTTGACGATGAAAGCCAAGAAGTGTAGGCTATTCCAGACTGAGGTTTCCTATCTTGGCCACATATTCTCCAGACACGAGATTGCTACAGATCCACAAAAGGTATCTGCAGTGCGAGACTGGCCTCGGCCTACTACGTTAAAAGAAGTTCGTCGATTTTTAGGCTTAGCATCCTATTATCGGCGCTTTATACCATCGTTTGCTCACATTGCCAGCCCTTTGACAGCCATGACAAGGGCAAAGCGTTCTTTTACCTGATGAGATACCAAAGAGAAGGTGTTCCGAGCCCTTTGACAGGCCCTTTGTAGAACGCCTGTTTTGGCATACCCCACTCGAAATGACGAGTTTGTTTTGTATACCGATGCAAGTGCAGAGGCCATGGGTAGTGTACTTTCACAACGCCAGGCGGGTGGTGAGAAAGTCATTGCCTATGCATCTAAGACCTTCAGTCGTATGCAGACTCGATACTGCACAACACACAGGGAGTTGTTGGCAGTAGTGACCTTTGTCAGACCTACCTACCATTCCGGATTGTCCGGAATCATTCCAGAAAGTCACCTGAAATTACGGTATTACGGCGAGGGATGAAAATATTACGGACTGTCACCATGTTCGCCAATCACTCAAATTTAGCTTCCACTATATTCAACAGGTGGCAGCATATGTATGCAGCATTTTGTGACATGGTTTTTCATTCGCTGAGTCTGGTCGTAATCTAACCAATAGGAAACAGCGTTATGACAAATTCGCATTTCCGCGATCAAACAAAACGAAGTCACGCGGCATGAAATGATGGCTGACAGCGAAACGACGCCACCGCCAACCAAAAAGAAACGTGTAATGCAAAAATGTAGTGAGTGTTGTACTTGTAGTGTTAGGCCAACTGGCTGTACTAAGACTAAGTTATTGTATTTATTGAGGAGTTTAGTCTATCATTTACAGCCTATCATACAGTCACTAGAGTCTAGGCGATGTCGATGACAGCGTAATGTGATGGTTTGCCGTCGCTACCCCCCCCCCCCCCCCCGTCTATCATTCTATCAGGCTATAATACAGGGATAGGCTTATATACTAGAGTTGAGTAGACTAGAGTCTAGGTGATGTCGATGACAGCGTAACGTAATGGTTTTGCCTTCGCTACTTAATTTGAAAGAACCTGAAGGAATGGTTGCACGGTGGCTCGTCACCCTTGTTGCCTATGATTTCTAGATTGTTCATCGACCAGGAAGCTCGATGGGTAATGCTGATGCACTCTCCCGCAAGGTGTCACGACCATGCAAGCGGTCAGAATGCAAGGATTGTACTCCAAATACGTGCAGTGAGCAACAAGCCTTACAGCAGCCCAATTCAAATCACAATGTTGTCCCTGCACTGTCTTGTTGGGCGAGATTGCTGAACAAATCGTGGATCCACCCAAAACTTCTTGCAAATCTTGCCAATCTGGTTCCAACAGCCACTTTAATGACTGTTCATCATCTCCGGAGAAAGGCGCGGAAAGCGGAATATTTGCAGTGCAGTGGGTCCCAGGTGTGATGTTACCGGACATACGTCGCTGGCAAAGCGAAGACGAGAGCATTGATTGTATGCTCCGCCACAAGGATACCCGCACCCAGAGACCACCGTTTGCACAAATCAGGGACCAAGATTACATGGCCAAGTGTTTATGGCAACAATGGGACAGGTTGACCATAGTGGATGGCATTCTCTATCGTAAGAAAAAAGCCAGTTGTGACACCGAAGAGATAATCCAACTTGTGGTCCCTTCGCCAATGAGACGGCGACTTTTGATGATCCACTAACCAGTTGGTTGACCAATGACTTATCAATGGACACCGAGGTATGCTCTCCAGACCCAGAACGCTGGACACAGACTCCAGAGCTTCCTGCTGCCCAACCTCGAGTACAGGCTCCGGATGATCATACTGTTGGTGACGATAGCGAGGTAGTCAGCACCCCCAGAGGCGACTACCGATGATATAAACCTTCGGCGTGGCCTACGCACAAGTAAATGTGTTAGTCTTTGAACGAGTGCTAGGACAGATGTATGGCTTTCTCCAGCGATGTCTCAGAAATTGTGGGTGACATGAGGGATATGCAGATTTCTGTTAGCATTTGCACGCAGTCTGACATCACTCACCAGCAGTGAAGAAAGCAACTCACGCCATAGTTTGGTCGCCTCAGAGTTTCGATCGGGGGCGAACGTGTTAAAGGGAGGGGGAATGTGACATGGATCCCCCTGTCTGCACAAATTGTGACACATCTGTGGGACTCCAGCACGGGAGAGCGGTGTGCACGAGCGCTGACGAGGAGAGGTGTGATGCGGGTTGCCTGTTTTGTATTCGGTGTTGGCGTTGTGATTAAACCTGTTTCCATTATTAAATCGTGTCATTACGAGAATGTCACACATGTACCGATTGAGGCGCCACTTTCTGATTTTATGCTATAAGCTCCACACACTTTTAAACGGCGACGAAACTGACATTCTCGATGTCGGTGTGACGTCACAATCACGTATATCAACCACCCAACGCAAAGAATTTGACCCTTAATCTCCGCTGGTTGGCCTACGTTATTACGACGAGATGCTAACATCGAGAATATCGGTTTCACTGCCGTAAAATCAGGTCAGTTTTGCCGCCATTTAAAAGTGGGTGACGCTTATAATATGAAATCAATAATTAGCGAAGTGCGCATGTCTAAATCCTATGTAAATTATCCAGGCAGCATCGTAATCGGAAGATTAGTATACTTAGTACTTGAGTCCAACATAGTTCGGAACCGTACAAATACAGAAAACGACATGATTATATGTAAATCATGCTCTTGCTCAATTATAGTTATGTTATGTTTACGTTTATCTACAGAGTATGCCACCTGGCGGGACAACTGATCCAGAACTTGAAGAAATTACAGCCCGAACTGAATATCACAAAAGAGCATGTCAAGTGTGTGAAGATAGCCGGGCTCTGTCACGACCTGGGTGCGTGAGATAAATAATGTGCTCTATACAAGAGCCATATATATATATATATATAAACATATATATTTGTGTGTGCACCGTACATATATCACGTATTGCATGCACGCACACACATACACGCGCGCACACACACTAACACAAGTTTGCATAGTATAGCGGTAATTGTAATCTTCTGTACAAAATGTTCCACACCTGTTTTGTATATGGATCTCCTTCGCACACCATCTTCACAGTCAGTTTGGTTTCTGGAACGTTTCTGTTGTCATCCGTAACACGTTTGCCAGTGGAAAGTTGGATATAAAGTAATTGTTTTGGGACTTT
Organism: Escarpia spicata; assembly: GCA_963995525.1. Taxonomy (NCBI): domain Eukaryota; kingdom Metazoa; phylum Annelida; class Polychaeta; order Sabellida; family Siboglinidae; genus Escarpia; species Escarpia spicata. The sequence goes on along the minus strand of OZ023214.1, from coordinate 8,096,385 downwards.
GGTGTCTGGCATGCGCTTGACATGCCCAGCCCAACATAGCTGACTTTTAAACAGGCGGGCCTCAATGCTGACGCTGCGTGCCTGTTCACGAATGGTAGCATTGGTTATTCGGTCTTGGCAGTGGACCCCCAAGATAATCCTGGGTGTGCCCTGTTGAATTGTTAAAGAGCTTTGATAAGGCAGTAAGCAAGCTACATTTCACTGCCATACAAGAATATGGACAGAACGACAGCTTTGCGTATAAGGATCTTAGTAGATATCCTAAGCTCATGTTCAGAGAAGATACGTCGGTTTAGTCTCCCAAAACATCACAGGCACACATTATTATTTATGAATTTTTGCATCGGGTTTTGCTGTATTGGACAGGTTGCTTCATAAGAATGCAAAATGGTCAACATTATCAAGAGCAGTGCATTCAATATTAATGTTATTGTGGCTGGTAGGTGTGCCTGTTGGTGTAGACGTTTTGTTTTTGTCGCATTGACTGAGAGTTCGAAGAGCTTATTTGCATCTACAAGGGCATCAAGCGTGTTCTGAAGATCTCATGCTAAGTGAGCGACACCTGTACAGTCGTCCGCGTACCACCATCGGTACGATATGTGATGGTCACTCATTTGGCTAGATCGATCTTTGGTTGTGATGGCAAGGCAGACCCAAATATAAAAAGAGTGAGTGCAAATACGTAACCCTCTTTCACACCAGTATTGATGTCAAAGGGTTCCGATTTATCACCGTCATGCAAGACACACTTCCATATTGTCATGTAGTTTTCAAGTATCAGAAACACTTTTAGAAGGGCATCCAAGAAGGGCAAGGCAGTCCCTGTCTACTGAGTCAAATGCTTTGGATAGATCAATAAAGGCAAAGTATGGGTCAGGTCGTGACCTGCCCTTGAAGAGCAACAAAAATCACGTCTGCGATGCCAAGTGAAATAAACGAACACGCGTGCACTATATGGCTTATATATGATGATACTTTGTTTATTGACTTAACGACTAACATATATCATGCGTATATTGTAGGCCACGGACCTTTTTCGCATGCGTTCGATGGAATGTTCATGCCTCGTGCCGCCCCAGACAACAAAATAACGGTAAGAGCCACATTTTATTGCATTGCACTTGTTGTGGTATGATTTAATAAAATGGTTACATACTTGTACAGGAAATGTACTTTGCAATGATGAACGCATTGATTGATTTTCTGCGCCGTAGGAATAAAATAAATACACCTTGCTTTGGGATACATGAATTAAAACTCGAATGTAGTAGCCAGAGAGCTGAAGTAATTGTATTACTGTTCAATGTTGCTATCTACCAGGTACAAGTCGTACAGCGGAGTAATGTTGTTTATAACAGACCAGCCAACATGCATGTGATGTTATACTTTTGATGGCACTTTTGTCGATAGCATGTATCCGTCACTGAAAGAATAACAGAAAGGTATGGGTGGACCATGGATGCCACTGTCGATTCTCAATTTGAATGTCATTTTGAGGAACACAAGTTCAAACTTGGGTCAAAATATTTGTATTCATTAATTGATATATACTTGTGTACGTCTTTGCACAAAACCAAATATTTTATGACTTGTAGATGTATTGTCTGTGCTATCAAGTGTTCAATCTTGAATTGACATAGATATATGGAATTATCTCATTTAAAAAGCTTGATTTTCTCGAGATGTATTTATCGCTTGTACCAAAGTTGTTTGCACGCCCAGTCGTTCTACGTAGGCATGTTTTCATAATCCTATAAACATCGCAATTAAGGTCACTCTGGGATAGTCACAAATTGTTTCTGTAACAGCAAATTAAAGTAAATCCTTAAAACGGTCAAGAAGCGCAAACTGAAGTGGTGCGTCCTATCACGATCATCTGGCCTTGCAAAGACAATCTTGCAAGGTACCGTGAGAGGGAGGTTCCACTATTATATATACATATATACCTGTATATATATATATATGTATATAATAAATTATATATATATATATATAATATGCTTGCACATACATGAATGAATACAAATTAACCATTTGCAGCTACAATCAACAATATCACGCCAGCATACATACATATACAGCTCTCTTTATTCTTTCGCTAGTTATTATAAAGTGAACTAGCCTAAATGACAGACATCTGGGTTCAAAATAGAAGAATGTGTTATGTAACAACTTCTGGATTGTTGAGATGTATTTTTGCTTTTTTATTGTTTCTTCAGCATGAGGATCTATCCACTCTTTTGTTCGACCTTCTGTTGGAAGAGAATGAGCCAATAAAGGAGAAGCTATCGCCGTGCGAACAATACTTCATCAAGGATTTGATTCAACCGCAATCCAAAAGCCAGAGGCCAGAGGAGAGGGACGACAACATGGCGTTTCTGTATGAGGTATGTGGCCATTGATTTAACAAAAAACACAATGGAAAAAATCATTTTCAAAAGGAGCATATTTCCTACTTAATAGGACAATGTAATTCTAAAGCTAAAAGACTTAACAATACTTCTATTTTCCTCATCTTAGTCTCCTAGTCTCTAGTGTTGTCAACCGACATTCAATAGTCTTTCATAACCAAGGTTTTTCAGTTAAGGAATCAGCTTAGTTGCTCTTCGGTGTACTCTTTCTAGCTTATCTATGTCCTTACGATATGGCGTCCGTGCTTGTATACAATATTCCATATGTGGCCTAACTATTGTTTTGTTCAGTGGTACAATTAGCTGTTTCTCCTTACATGTGATATTTCTCGTAATTAGCCCTAGTATTTGGTTACCCTTTGAAGCTGCAATTCCACATTGCTCCGAAACATTCATGTCACCACTAACTGTTACTCCTAAATCATTTTCTTTTACAGTTTTATATAATATATTATCCCCCATTATGTATTCTTTGTTTACATTTCCATGTCCTATGTGGATGCATTTACACTTCCTGAAATTTAATAACATTTGCCATTTTTCAGACCATTTGACCAATTTGGCTAGATCATCCTGTAAAGTGTGTTTATCTGCATCTGTTTTAACTGTTCTGAACACTTGTATCGTCTGTGAATTTCAGTACTTTGCTTGATACATCATCATCCAAATCATTTATATATCAAAAATAATATAGATCCCAACACCGACCCCTGTGGCACTCCACTCAAAACTGGTTTCCAGTTTGAAATCTCCCCCTCTACGATTACTCTCTGTCTACTGTCTGTCAACCATGTTTGTATCCAACTGATCACACCATCCCCTATGTCATGGGCTTTTAGTTTAAGTAACAATCTTTGATGTGGCACTTTACCAAATGCTTTCTGAAAATCTAAGTCGACAACATCTACTGATGACTCATCATCTAACCAGTTTGTAATTTCTTCTAAAAACAAGAGATTGGTTACACAACACCTAGCTTCACATAATTTGTTTGTAAGCAATCTTTCGTATAGCTTCTTTTGATATGTGTTTCTTCCTAGATCGTTTCCCTTCAAAAGGGTCCAACATTCTGTTACTGTTGTCATCACCTCCAGCACTCGCTAGTGATTTCCACTGAATATGTCGATGATTAAAATCACCCATTATAACACATTCCCCTTTACTAATCTCCTTTATAGCATTGTGCAGTTTTACATTATCCTCTTGTCTTATGCTAGGACTAAAATAAACTAGTTCTATTGTTAAAGTTGAGTTTCTGGTAACTGTGTTGCACCAAATAGCTTCCTCGCGATCTGCTTCCCTTTTTTATTTGTACTTCATATGCCTGTATGGATTCTTTAATAATTAATATAGAGAATGAGTCCGCCTCCCCATCTCTCTTGTCTGTCCATTCTAAACATGACATAACCCGATAGAGCTAATTCAGCATCTACCATGTCTTCGTGTGCCCACGATTCTGTGATGCCTATTATATCAGGGTCTGTATCCGCTATCAAGATGTCTAAATCGCTTCTCTTATTTACTTTACTTCTAGCATTTAAGCATACACATCTAAGTTCATTTTATGGATATTTGGTGAACCTTTCCTGGTAGATTTGTTTGTACTATTTCTTTGAGGTGGCTCTACACATCCCCCCTGTGCATCTAGTTTAAATACTCAACTGTGTCTGTACCTTCACCTATGCACCTAATGAATTGTTGCACCATCATTCGTGTTTTAGACGAAAGTGTGAGAAATCACTTCAACTCAATGATATGAACTCCACTGTTCTACAACAAACAGGTTTCGTGTAACGTCTTGTGATAACAACCAAAGTGCATCGTTCACGTGTAGACAAGTTAGGTCAAAACAACAGCTGAAGAGAAAGCAGACCCACGTAAGGCAAGATGCTGAATCAGTCCATGACTTAAGTGTTTAAATATTTGTGTTGCATTTGTAGCCACAGAAGAGGAACGACATGGCGTTTCTGTATGAGGTATGTGGCCATTGATTTAACAACAAAAACAACTGAGAAAATCGTTTTCAAACTTAGCATATTTCTTACTTAATACTAATAGGATAATGTTATCCTAAAGCTAAACGTGGTAAGACTTAATGTGTAAAGTGTGTCAGATCAACATATTGAACACTACATATATGTAAATACCTTCGTTGAATCCAAAGATACGACACCTGCTTTTAAACTGCAAGATTAAAGTAAAATTAGTTAGTGAATTATTACGAATATGTACATATTAAAGAACAACAAAAGGCAAGGTTGTGGTGTTAAGCTCTAAAAGAGTTAGCACAAACTAACCATTTGCATCTACAATCAAAATTTTCAGTTCAGTGGTTTACTCGGAATGTAGTCTTAATGTGGAAGATTCTAACAAAATCTGCGATAACATGTAGACAGCCATCTTACTGATGCCTCGTTCATTTGGCCAAAAGCAACCAATAAACGAGCAGCATTATTTTTGCCGTGTACGACACACAGTCTTGTGTAGTTCGCGTAGTTGGTTCATGTTCATGGGATGCGGTTCGTTATATTAGTATAAGTTGAGCTTACAGTCAAAACGTGACTTGCAGTATGCCACACTGCTCTGCATATGGTTGTAACAATAGTACAGCGAAGGATAATGAGCTGTCTTTTTTGTTTCCCTTTAAAACAACCAGAAGTGAAATAGTGGATTCACAACTGTGGATGGGCTGTTTGGAAGCCTTCGAAATACAACGCATTATGTTCAGATCATTTTGAAGAAACGTACGTGTTTCGAAGGAAATCTATATCGTCAGTTAATGACACAAGATCTGACAAAACGTCGCCGATGTCGATGTTTGAAGCCAGGTGCAGTGCCTACGATATTTAGTCACGGACCTCAGCCATCGAAGCGACGCATATTTTCGGTCAAACGCGCCACCGCCGAGAAATCGATCGCAAGAAGGTTAGTACCGAGTTACTTGGTATCCAATTATAATCTGTTGACATTTGAGATACAAGATATGCTGGAGGCAAGCTAGAACAGTACTATATTGCACCATAAAGAGTTTAGACCGAATAGCAAAAGTTAACGGCAATCAAGTCGCCTGAGCGATATTACAGTAACGGATTAACATGGGTTGGAGTGATTGTCGTTTATAATAACATTGCAAAACTTACTGTATTTTGTGTTAAATGAACAAAACTATGTTCTGCATTCAATAATATTGCATTAGACATTGTCATATATATCGAAATGTTTGGCCTATTATTTATGTCATGATGTTATATAATTGGACTTTGTATATAATTATGTGTGACTACTGTTTATGTGACAAAGAATATCACTATATACTCTATTGTAAAACGTTTAAAATGGCTTTATTTGTATTTAGTAAAATTACATAATGTTACTCAATTTTTTTTAAGGGGATACAACCCAGGTGAAAAGCTAGATTGATGCTGTCTGCCCTGGCGTGGAACTACCGACCACGTCCTGGCCCAGACAAACCTGTTGAGACTGGTATCATGTGGTCCAAAAGACGCAAGCAATGGGTGCTGCATAACAGACCACGGCAGGTGAACCCACGTACCCACCTACAAATGCTCACGGATCGAGTTACAGATGTGTTTATAAAGAAATATCACGCTGCATCGGATCACTGTCACTGGAGCAGATGTCCCAAAACCAGAGAACGAGGATCTGCTGGCAGCAAGAGTCAGTCAATTTGTAAAGAAACAGTAAATACTGCCACCACCAACCTACACCTACACCATCGGGGGCAGGGAACCTTGATCTTATTCCATGGCAGGCGCATGCTGGTAGAACTCTCTGTACCCTTCATCCCAGCTTGCCATGGATCCACCAGGTAAACTGTCTGTATGCAGCCCACCTGAGAGACCTGAAATAAATTAGGCTCAAATAAACATCTGACATTGTAAATAAATGACATATAAAAATCGGTTCGATAACGACACCATTCCTTTATATAAATTGTTTATCATTAAACATGTGTTCATCTGGAATAAGGCAAATATTGATAATTTTGCACTACAGAACAAATTATGACGGTGCAACAAACATTGTATCTATACGTTATGATAACTTAAGTGAAACCATTATAATTTGTTCTGTAGTGAGAGAGTATAACTTTATTCATACAGTAGAATACAATAAAGTGTGAAACGATAACCCGAGTACATGTGTGAATACAGTAAATAGCTATGTATAGTAGTATATTGTAGCAGGCTAATGTAAATAATGACTAACAGTTAAAGTGAGTCATATTGAAAATGAACACATTTATGTATAGGATTACTTGTTGTTGAGGGGAATTTTATTTTGTAATTATTGTCATATTAGGGTGGTGGTCATCATATTTAAATTAGTCTTGGGTCAAACCAGTGTGGTTCGTCTTTACATTTAGAAAGGGTGAATGGTGTTAGCAGGGCTAGTTTAGATAAGCATACGATTGAATTAATTGTTTTGTTGGTGGTTTTATTCCAAGAGATGTTAAGGAGGTTGTCAGTCTTAGATTTGTTGGGTCCAGATACATAGCCTCTGCAACCTATTTCAATGCGTGTTAATTCTGATTTATTCCATTATTGTTTACATCATGGATTAGTGCGACATACTTGTTAGTTTCGAATACATGATCTTTCTTGATGTTAGGTTCAAATGGTAGTCAGTTCAATTATGTGAATTTGCTTAGCATGTGAATGGTAGATGACGTATTGTAAGTCCACTAAGTAATTTCCCTGGAAGATTGTTAATAATTTGGGCATCAGGCATGAGATTGCTGATAAAATTATCTATATATATATATATATTTGTATTGCTAGTGCTACTATGATGTTGTATTGTGTTCATTATTAATACATTTCAATAAATATTTAACAACACATTTCACTGGTCTTGTAACAATGCATGCACATATATACATACTTGTTTGTTGGACGGTCTAATTCCCATTCTGCAGCATCACCTGCTCCAAACAAAGAATTCAAAATCCCCTGCTGTTTGTAATGCACCGCAGTCCACCTGTAACACAGAATTAAGCATTTAAATAATAGTTTTACAAGAATGTTAAGCAAACATGGATTATTATTCTGAACAAATTTCACAAAGAATGCATCACGATCCTCTAACTATATTCATCCCAGTATTATACCTGGGTCCATAGAAATATCATGCAGATTAAGGAAGGCCGTTTTGAAATGTGTCAATATTTGCACGAAACGGTGGTCATTTTCTTTGTCACCAAAACAAATGGGGGCTCTGGCTGAAAAATGTTCAAGGTATATTTTATTCATAAGAGCCAATGTAAACTTTGGGCAGAAAAAATGCAGTATGCATAAAGTTAAAACTAATCTATCTACCTGCCATGTGTTTAAAAAGTAGTACTGCCACATATTGTTCATAATGCATAGCCATTATTGCGAATGTGAAGAATGTCGACGGGGATAGAACAAAAGGGGAGTTAATTCCTGCTTATTTATCATAGCTCTGCCCTGTACAATTTTGGTTCACATTTATTTTAAAAAGTGAGGGTACAGCCATGGGTGGTATTCGAAAATGGACATGTCAAAGTTCAAACACTGAGTCTAGTGGCACTGAGAGTGAGATCTAACTAAGTTAAAAGTCAACCAATCCCAAATGTAAGACGAGTGACGTGTCCCGGCCCGAGCGATCATCTCTCGGTGTTCATAAACAGCCCGGAACTTAGGCTCATCGGTTATTTAAACAATAAACTAAACAGATTAATAATTACCTTCACCAACAGCATTGCTGTTGAGTAGCAACCGCCTCCTGGCAGCAGACATATTCAGTTCTTGTTCCTGAACAAGGAGATCGCTGCAGTATTTTCCACGCCGACACCAGTCAATTTCATGGTATGCACCTCGACATTTCCACTGCCCGTGGGCCTTCCTGTTCGTGCCCACCGGCACGCGCCTCTGCCCTATCTTCCAACACAGGCCCTTGTTTTTGTGGTTCAAACCGGTGTCACGGGCCCCGATTCACTCGTGCCAGGATTCACCGCCTACGTTCGGCCCGCGACTAGCGGGCCCAGAGTAGGTGCGTGCCAGGATTCCGCTTTGTTACTAAGGTGGTTTGCGTTAGTAATACGAAATGTTTTCCAGTATAATTGTTAGTATACATATTAAAAATAAAATGGAATAACTTGCATGATTATTTTCACGCACACAAACATATCGTGTGATTTAGGGCGCTCTTTTTGTTGTTCATGATCTGTAATCTGTAACTAGTATCGAGGCTATCGTGATATGTGGCGCACGGCACTGTCTATATGCATAGCCGCGGTGTCGGGCTATTCTTTTGTGCATACGAAATACATTCTTCTTGAAATGGTGGTAAATTAATCAACATAATTAATTATTTGCTTTAGTAAATAAAAATATAGTAGGCCTACTTATTCTGATTGTAAAAATCTGATTCTTATGTAAAAATGTTATGTTTATTTATCCTTTATTTGATGCATAACTATTTGCACACATTAGGGCACAGCATATTGTGTAATAAAAGTGGCTTTAATTTATATATATATATGTATATATATATAGCTACCTGTATATATATATATATATAAAGCTTAAAAGGGGTGCCAGTGGTTCACATACAAATGAATTACAATATGTAATGACCGGTTTCCTCTAGGTAAATTCCTAAACATGTTATTGAAGTAACTTGAATTATACTAATTACGTTTATTTTAATTACATCATGATTCATCGTCTTCTTTTTAGGAGTAAATATAATAAATTAGTTTTATTTATGTTTAGTGATATTTTGTTACAATGAATCCATGCTGATATCATATTGTGTTCTGAATTTACTTCTTCAATAAGCCTAGTAACATTTGTGTGTAGTGAAACCTATTTGTGCCATCTGTAAATAACATATTTATTGTTTTAACAATGTTGTTTTAATATAACATGAACAGAACTGGACCTAGCATAGATCCTTGTAGAATAACACATGTGGCTGTAACTACTTCTGAATCTGATTGATTATACAAAATAAACTGTTTTCCACTTAATTTCTAAACTACTGTAGACGTACACCTCTTATTCAATAACAACTGAGTTTATTATGTGCAATATCATGTTCTGTGGTGTACAATTTAACAAATCCAGTCCACAAGTCATCTAGGCTAAACAACCAGCCAACCAACCGATATTTGGTATTATTTCAACTGACTGCATTGAACTGTCTTCAGTCATTGCCAGTATATTAATATACCATACATCGACAACTTCATAAAAGAAACATTTAAGCACATTCATAGCCAAACTTGCTGGCTACTAACAAACTAACCTATGCGCACACTCAACATCACATTTTCTTACCTCAAAGACCAACTATACCAACCAACAGCACCTATGAAATATGCATTCTCTCTGTGCTTTGGCTGAATTCATAAATGTAACCCACCATTCCAAAATGAGACACTTCTTACTGATGGTCATTACGAGTTATGAGCCGTCACTGTCACAAATCCCCCGAAAACAGCGACTTCACTCTTCACAATCATTGTTTGCTGGAGATCTTGAACAAAGATGTATTGAGGGAATTGTTATAGAATTAATTCATTTTCTGTTATTTTTAGTATTTTTATTTCGTAATCTTGCAGCCGTTATAATATTGCATTCGCCTTGGATACGGGTATACAATGAATATGGTAATACATCGTATCGTCACTAGTGTTACTCAAACCATCACGTGTTGTTCCCCTAATTTTGATTGTCAGAGCCAACGGCAGTCCCTGCAAACAGTTTTTTTATTGTTACTGTTTCGCATACAGACGTACGTGTAAACATCGACAACTTTACTCTTTACTCTAAAATAAATTGTGCGGTATTGATACCAATCATCGCGTACTTTCTAACATCTGATGGCGTGAAAACAACGACATTTGGCCGTAAACATTATTTTTAGCTAGAATTGCTGTAGATAAAATAATGATTCCATACACTAATGATAGAATATACCATAGTATATTTTTTTTATATAATCAATACATAAGAAGGGTTTTAGCTAAGCGCGATATATCCATTTTATTGGTTTTTGTGTTTCATCATCAAAGTATAAGTAATAATTTGTATATGATGTTGGAATATATTAAGGTTCCAAAATCGAACGGGATGGTAGCAAAGTCTGAACTGTATTTTGGCACATATCTTATGCAGAATGAATCATTTATCTTTTTATGCTGCAAATGAACATATGTGTACTGACTGGTTGGAATCTAGTTAAAATAAAATTAATGCCTGTGTATTGCCTTACATTAGATATGTCGTATGAAGCCGTTTCTCTATCAGATCATAGCCAACAAAGAGAATGGCATCGACGTTGATAAATGGGACTACTTCGCTCGCGACTGTCACAAACTCGGCTTCACCAACAGCTTTGACCATACACGCTTAATGAAATTCGCGCGAGTCATTAGAGCCGAAGATGGAAGAAGACACATCTGCTTCAGAGACAAGGTGGTTGCCTTATGTCAACATCACATACATTGTTTCAGATTTGGTTTCAACAAAATATGTGATTGTGTAAAGTAATTCTCGTTTAGACTAACGTCATTCACATTCGTTCTAATCTCCAGTTTGCAACTGCCGTCAATATTTAGGCGGTCTTGTTAATTTTGAAGTATAATAAAAATGGGCCTAGCAAACAGTTGAAAACAGTTTCCAAGTAGTAATATTAACATCCCATTCATCCCATCCCATTAATTGCGTCATAGAAAAATTGTCTGGTGTCTATTTTCATGGGTCCATCCTAATCAAATATCGGTTAACGAATTTAAAAGTGTGGACTCTTATGTCTTAACAAAAGATATGTAATTCATCTTGATAAGGGTATCCACAAAATGCAATTACCTGTACAATGTACGGGTCCGTGGTTGTAGGAGGTGCACATTATAGTAGTTCGAAATTTCCCATGGAAAATACGGGGTATCCGGAGAGTACAAGTTGGTGATTGGGGTGTTAAAGGCTAAACGTTTAAAGTAGATTTGATGACATATTGACGAAATACCACCACTGTTACAATCAGGGGGAAGTAAACTGTCAAAAACTGAGATCAGCATTAGATAGTGGATGTGAATGTGTGATAAGATATTTACGGTGTGTTTAAAGCAATAATAATTGTAACCTTTATCTGAGTGAAATCGTTGGTTTCAGGAGGAAAAGAATGTGTACGACATGTTCTATACACGGAACCCCTTACACCACAGAGCCTGCCAACATGTTGTAATTCAAACTGTGAACTTCATGTATGTAGACTGCTATTTCTGTATGTAATCTGGAAAAAACTATAAATATTGCTAAAAGCGATTTTCATCTGAAATTGAAATTAGAAGACTCCCTAATCGTTGAGTTGATGGAATAATCAAGAGTGAATTTTCTGGTGGGATATATGCTATTCTATGGGTAGTATAACCTTGATTTTATAATATTTTACCAGTACTTCTAAACTAGTATAACAAATTAAAGGGTATTCAGTATAGTGAGGTAAAATGTATTACATGTATTTCATCGCTTAGTGATATCATCCACTTTAAGTGGTGACCGAAAACTCCAAAAGTAAATCATTCCACATTTTAGTTCATAAGCCAGGTAGGTGGATAGGTGAAAACCTCGCATCTGGTGAATTTATGCTACAATGTTTCTTAAGAAGCAAAAGGATGGTCGATTAGCTTCACAAAGTCAAAAAATAGGTATACAATCAGTAGAGTTATATATATCGATATATATATGTTTTTAAAATACTGTTATTTCAGTAATGGTACGGTTAACGTCGTCATGTTCAAATTGTCACTTCGAAGAACGTATTTAATGTTTTTGGACATGGCTATCGTATCCCGAATGGCGACTATTGAGTTTTCGTTCGAGTGCGGCCGTAATTAAACGTACATATTTTGTATAAATTTCTTACATTTTGAAACAATATAAGAAAATCGAAGTGTGTACAACCTATTCAAATGATTGTATTTTCCCCATACAACGTAATTGGTTATTATGGTTAAGCGAGTTATTCCTTCAATTTGGGCTAGATGGAAATCTTCACCCTCTCCAAGAGGGATATATCTATGCGGCTGCGGGCAACGAACATTTATTTAATAACCTGTCTTCTTTTTGGGAGACGCAGAACCGAAAATGAACACTGCTGTTGTATTGTTATGTCTGTGTTGGTTATACAGGCTGATGGATGCTTTACTAAAAGCCGACAAACATCTGAAATTCTACGGCGAAGACGGGTAAGCAAACATACTCTCACGAGTCCTTCTTTATATATTGTTAATATATTGTTCAGTTAACAGCTTATGCTTTGAAACACAATCAAATGCGGCGGTGTGCATATCTGGGTCATTAACATATTTCGGTTTACGGTCACCTCGGTAATCCGGTCACCTCGCCATTAAGGTCACATTGAGACAGTCCCAAATTATTTATACAGTATAAGATAGGACGATAGTCCTGCTAATTTGGTAACCTAGCTATTCGGGAATACGGTCAGTATCCCAGTGCAAAACGACGAAAGTTCCCGCAGATTACCCCCCACTTACGGTCAGTCACAGCCGGGAAGCCAAGACTGGCGCCTGACGTGGACGATCAGCTGCTGGGCGCCCATCAACCAAAGACGACTTTAGTAATGCGAAGCCATGAACTTGGCGTCTGGATGTTTACTTGGCGACTCGCATTTTGAAAACAATATAAGTGATGCAAGTCCCCTGTTATCTGGTGCCTTGATGTTGCAATTGGAAGCCAAATTCTTAGTGGCTGAGCAGATTTTACAAATAAGTACAGCGGCGCGGAAGCAAATCCGAATTCGGTCAATAGGCTTCATCTTTGCGGTTGACAATATGGCATCGTCTGTTTGGTGTCTCGGTTTTTGTTTAACGATCGAAAAAGTATTTTTGGAGTTACATAGGTGTCGCGATTTTGAATAATAAAACAATGTGTTTGGTATGTCGTTAAACTAAATCATCATGTTATTTTACTTGCGTGATTGGTTGCCCGAAATATCCCGTGGCGCCTCTTGTTGATAATATAAAACTACTTAAAATTAAGAGGTTCGAACTGTTGGCATTTACGACAACGCCTGCTTGATCTTAATCAATATCAAAATAAATATCATGTCAGCAAGTAATATATTGTTATATTTCGTTTAGTGGTATAATTTATGGTTCCATAATTTATAACAAAATCCACAACACTGTGGTGTGGTGCAAGCGTATAAGCGTGTGTTTATTTAAATGCTAATTGTAACTAAATTTCCTGTTGACGAATTCACTAACAAATAACTGTATCCATTAATAAAACACGCTACACCACACAGGACAGTACGTACTACACCACACAGGGCAGTACATACTACACCACACAGGACAGTACATACTACACCACACAGGACAGTACGTACTACACCACACAGGGCAGTACATACTACACCACACATGACAGTACATACTACACCTCACAGGGCAGCACATACTACACCACACAGGGGAGTACATACTACACCTCACAGGGCAGTACATACTACACCACACAGGACAGTACGTACTACACCTCACAGGACAGTACATACTACACCTCACAGGGCAGCACATACTACACCACACAGGGGAGTACATACTACACCTCACAGGGCAGTACATACTACACCACACAGGGCAGTACATACTACACCACACAGGACAGTACATACTACACCTCACAGGGCAGCACATACTACACCACACAGGGGAGTACATACTACACCTCACAGGGCAGTACATACTACACCACACAGGGCAGTACATACTACACCTCACAGGACAGTACATACTACACCACACAGGACAGTACATACTACACCACACAGGACAGTACATACTACACCACACAGAGCAGTACATACTACACCACACAGGGCAGTACATACTACACCACACAGGGCAGTACATACTACACCACACAGGACAGTACATACTACACCACACAGGGGAGTACATACTACACCACACAGGGCAGTACATACTACACCACACAGGACAGTACATACTACACCACACAGGGCAGTACATACACCACACAGGACAGTACATACTACACCACACAGGGCAGTACATACTACACCACACAGGACAGTACATACTACACCACACAGGGGAGTACATACTACACCACACAGGGCAGTACATACTACACCACACAAGGCAGTACATACTACACCACACAGGGCAGTACATACTACACCACACAGGGCAGTACATACTACACCACACAGGACAGTACGTACTACACCTCACAGGGCAGTACATACTACACCACACAGGACAGTACATACTACACCACACAGGGGAGTACATACTACACCACACAGGGCAGTACATACTACACCACACAAGGCAGTACATACTACACCACACAGGACAGTACATACTACACCACACAGGACAGTACATACTACACCACACAGGGCAGTACATACTACACCACACAGGACAGTACATACTACACCACACAGTGCAGTACATACTACACCACACAGGGCAGTACATACTACACCACACAGGACAGTACATACTACACCACACAGGGCAGTACATACTACACCACACTGGGCAGTACATACTACACCACACAGGGCAGTACATACTACACCACACAGGACAGTACATACTACACCTCACAGGGCAGTACATACTACACCACACAGGACAGTACATACTACACCACACAGGGCAGTACATACACCACACAGGACAGTACATACTACACCACACAGGGCAGTACATACTACACCACACAGGGCAGTACATACTACACCACACAGGGCAGTACATACTACACCACACAGGACAGTACATACTACACCACACAGGGCAGTACATACTACACCACACAGGGCAGTACATACTACACCACACAGTGCAGTAATACTACACCACACAGGGCAGTACATACTACACCACACAGGACAGTACATACTACACCACACAGGACAGTATATATTACACCACACAGGGCAGTACATACTACACCACACAGGGCAGTACATACTACACCACACAGGACAGTACATACTACACCACACAGGGCAGTACATACTACACCACACAGGGCAGTACATACTACACCACACAGGACAGTACATACTACACCACACAGGACAGTACATACTACATCACACAGGACAATACATATTACACCACACAGGGCAGTACATACTACACCACACAGGGCAGTACATACTACACCACACAGGACAGTACATACTACACCACACAGGGCAGTACATACTACACCACACAGGGCAGTATATACTACACCACACAGGACAGTACATACTACACCACACAGGACAGTATATACTACACCACACAGGGCAGTACATACTACACCACACAGGGCAGTACATACTACACCACACAGGGCAGTAATACTACACCACACAGGGCAGTACATACTACACCACACAGGACAGTACATACTACACCACACAGGACAGTATATATTACACCACACAGGGCAGTACATACTACACCACACAGGACAGTACATACTACACCACACAGGACAGTATATATTACACCACACAGGGCAGTACATACTACACCACACAGGGCAGTACATACTACACCACACAGGACAGTACATACTACGCCACACAGGGCAGTACATACTACACCACACAGGGCAGTACATACTACACCACACAGGACAGTACATACTACACCACACAGGACAGTACATACTACATCACACAGGACAATACATATTACACCACACAGGGCAGTACATACTACACCACACAGGGCACTACATACTACACCACACAGGACAGTACATACTACACCACACAGGGCAGTACATACTACACCACACAGGGCAGTATATACTACACCACACAGGACAGTACATACTACACCACACAGGACAGTATATACTACACCACACAGGGCAGTACATACTACACCACACAGGGCAGTACATACTACACCACACAGGGCAGTAATACTACACCACACAGGGCAGTACATACTACACCACACAGGACAGTACATACTACACCACACAGGACAGTATATATTACACCACACAGGGCAGTACATACTACACCACACAGGGCAGTACATACTACACCACACAGGACAGTACATACTACACCACACAGGGCAGTACATACTACACCACACAGGGCAGTACATACTACACCACACAGGACAGTACATACTACACCACACAGGACAGTACATACTACATCACACAGGACAATACATATTACACCACACAGGGCAGTACATACTACACCACACAGGGCAGTACATACTACACCACACAGGACAGTACATACTACACCACACAGGGCAGTACATACTACACCACACCGGGCAGTATATACTACACCACACAGGACAGTACATACTACACCACACAGGACAGTATATACTACACCACACAGGGCAGTACATACTACACCACACAGGACAGTACATACTACACCACACAGGACAGTACATACTACACCACACAGGACAGTACATACTACACCACACAGGGCAGTACATACTACACCACACAGGGCAGTACATACTACACCACACAGGGCAGTACATACTACACCACACAGGACAGTACATACTACACCACACAGGGCAGTACATACACCACACAGGACAGTACATACTACACCACACAGGGCAGTACATACTACACCACACAGGGCAGTATATACTACACCACACAGGGCAGTACATACTACACCACACAGGGCAGTACATACTACACCACACAGGGCAGTACATACTACACCACACAGGGCAGTACATACTACACCACACAGGGCAGTACATACTACACCACACAGGGCAGTACATACTACACCACACAGGGCAGTACATACTACACCACACAGGGCAGTACATACTACACCACACAGGACAGTACATACTACACCACACAGGGCAGTACATACTACACCACACAGGGCAGTACATACTACACCACACAGGGCAGTAATACTACACCACACAGGGCAGTACATACTACACCACACAGGACAGTACATACTACACCACACAGGACAGTATATACTACACCACACAGGGCAGTACATACTACACCACACAGGGCAGTACATACTACACCACACAGGACAGTACATACTACACCACACAGGGCAGTACATACTACACCACACAGGGCAGTACATACTACACCACACAGGACAGTACATACTACACCACACAGGACAGTATATACTACACCACACAGGGCAGTACATACTACACCACACAGGGCAGTACATACTACACCACACAGGACAGTACATACTACACCACACAGGGCAGTACATACTACACCACACAGGGCAGTACATACTACACCACACAGGACAGTACATACTACACCACACAGGACAGTACATACTACACCACACAGGACAATACATATTACACCACACAGGGCAGTACATACTACACCACACAGGGCAGTACATACTACACCACACAGGACAGTACATACTACACCACACAGGGCAGTACATACTACACCACACAGGGCAGTACATACTACACCACACAGGACAGTACATACTACACCACACAGGACAGTATATACTACACCACACAGGGCAGTACATACTACACCACACAGGACAGTACATACTACACCACACAGGACAGTACATACTACACCACACAGGGCAGTACATACTACACCACACAGGACAGTACATACTACACCACACAGGGCAGTACATACTACACCACACAGGGCAGTACATACTACACCACACAGGGCAGTACATACTACACCACACAGGGCAGTACATACTACACCACACAGGACAGTACATACTACACCACACAGGGCACTACATACTACACCACACAGGGCAGTACATACTACACCACACAGGACAGTACATACTACACCACACAGGGCAGTACATACTACACCACACAGGGCAGTACATACTACACCACACAGGACAGTACATACTACACCACACAGGACAGTACATACTACACCACACAGGACAGTACATACTACACCACACAGGGCAGTACATACTACACCACACAGGACAGTACATACTACACCACACAGGGCAGTACATACTACACCACACAGTGCAGTACATACTACACCACACAGGGCAGTACATACTACACCACACAGGGCAGTACATACTACACCACACAGGGCAGTACATACTACACCACACAGGGCAGTACATACTACACCACACAGGACAGTACATACTACACCACACAGGGCAGTACATACTACACCACACAGGGCAGTACATACTACACCACACAGGACAGTACATACTACACCACACAGGGCAGTACATACTACACCACACAGGGCAGTACATACTACACCACACAGGACAGTACATACTACACCACACAGGGCAGTACATACTACACCACACAGGGCAGTACATACTACACCACACAGGGCAGTAATACTACACCACACAGGGCAGTACATACTACACCACACAGGGCAGTACATACTACACCACACAGGGCAGTACATACTACACCACACAGGACAGTACATACTACACCACACAGGACAGTACATACTACACCACACAGGACAATACATATTACACCACACAGGGCAGTACATACTACACCACACAGGGCAGTACATACTACACCACACAGGACAGTACATACTACACCACACAGGGCAGTACATACTACACCACACAGGGCAGTATATTCTACACCACACAGGACAGTACATACTACACCACACAGGACAGTATATACTACACCACACAGGGCAGTACATACTACACCACACAGGACAGTACATACTACACCACACAGGACAGTACATACTACACCACACAGGGCAGTACATACTACACCACACAGGGCAGTACATACTACACCACACAGGGCAGTACATACTACACCACACAGGGCAGTACATACTACACCACACAGGACAGTACATACTACACCACACAGGGCAGTACATAATACACCACACAGGACAGTACATACTACACCACACAGGGCAGTACATACTACACCACACAGGACAGTACATACTACACCACACAGGGCAGTACATACTACACCACACAGGGCAGTATATACTACACCACACAGGGCAGTACATACTACACCACACAGGGCAGTACATACTACACCACACAGGGCAGTACATACTACACCACACAGGGCAGTACATACTACACCACACAGGACAGTACATACTACACCACACAGGGCACTACATACTACACCACACAGGACAGTACATACTACACCACACAGGGCAGTACATACTACACCACACAGGGCAGTACATACTACACCACACAGGACAGTACATACTACACCACACAGGACAGTACATACTACACCACACAGGACAGTACATACTACACCACACAGGACAGTACATACTACACCACACAGGGCAGTACATACTACACCACACAGGGCAGTACATACTACACCACACAGGACAGTACATACTACACCACACAGGGCAGTACATACACCACACAGGACAGTACATACTACACCACACAGGGCAGTACATACTACACCACACAGGACAGTACATACTACACCACACAGGGCAGTACATACTACACCACACAGGGCAGTATATACTACACCACACAGGGCAGTACATACTACACCACACAGGGCAGTACATACTACACCACACAGGGCAGTACATACTACACCACACAGGGCAGTACATACTACACCACACAGGACAGTACATACTACACCACACAGGGCAGTACATACTACACCACACAGGGCAGTACATACTACACCACACAGGACAGTACATACTACACCACACAGGGCAGTACATACTACACCACACAGGGCAGTACATACTACACCACACAGGACAGTACATACTACACCACACAGGACAGTACATACTACACCACACAGGACAGTACATACTACACCACACAGGGCAGTACATACTACACCACACAGGGCAGTACATACTACACCACACAGGGCAGTACATACTACACCACACAGGACAGTACATACTACACCACACAGGGCAGTACATACACCACACAGGACAGTACATACTACACCACACAGGGCAGTACATACTACACCACACAGGACAGTACATACTACACCACACAGGGCAGTACATACTACACCACACAGGGCAGTATATACTACACCACACAGGACAGTACATACTACACCACACAGGGCAGTACATACTACACCACACAGGGCAGTACATACTACACCACACAGGGCAGTACATACTACACCACACAGGACAGTACATACTACACCACACAGGGCAGTACATACTACACCACACAGGGCAGTACATACTACACCACACAGGACAGTACATACTACACCACACAGGGCAGTACATACTACACCACACAGGGCAGTACATACTACACCACACAGGACAGTACATACTACACCACACAGGACAGTACATACTACACCACACAGGGCAGTACATACTACACCACACAGGGCAGTACATACTACACCACACAGGGCAGTAATACTACACCACACAGGGCAGTACATACTACACCACACAGGACAGTACATACTACACCACACAGGACAGTACATACTACACCACACAGGGCAGTACATACTACACCACACTGGGCAGTACATACTACACCACACAGGACAGTACATACTACACCACACAGGGCAGTACATACTACACCACACAGGGCAGTACATACTACACCACACAGGGCAGTACATACTACACCACACAGGGCAGTACATACTACACCACACAGGGCAGTACATACTACACCACACAGGGCAGTACATACTACACCACACAGGACAGTACATACTACACCACACAGGGCAGTACATACTACACCACACAGGGCAGTACATACTACACCACACAGGGCAGTACATACTACACTGCTTAGTGGTCATTGCTGTTAAAATGGCATGCATATATAGGCCTATGGCGATGTACCCAATTCAGCATTAAGGTCACCTCGCTATTAAGGTCACTTTTGTTCAGTCCCGTGGGTGGCCGCAATGCCAAGGTTCCACTGTACTTCCGATGTCCCAAAAGTTTCTTCTGCACTTGTTGCCACGGATATGGACAAAACAAACCAGTGTTTGCGTATAGGCTATGCTATGTACCTTTAGTATAACACATAAGCAATTGACATATCTTACTTGATAATAAGTCATGAGAATTAAATTGGATCATTACATGTGCCAACAGTGAGAAGGTTTGCCTGACCCACTCAGAATGCCCTTTTCATCTATCGGGGTAAACGTGAAAAATGGCTCGTAGGTCTCAACCTTCCCCTATTTCTTTAAATTGTTCTTTCTTTCTGCAAAATGCATTAAAATACTACCTACCCTTCGTGTACACAACGTATTTTTAGTAATGAATCAACTAATAATGTTGCCAATTTAGTATCTAGACATGTCACTTACTAGACATATATATATATAGATTCTTTTTTGATGACTTGCGTGATAATAGGGTCATTTACAAGGAAGTTGTAACCTTTAATAAGACGAAATGATCAACTCCTCGACGTTTCTGGAAGATGACTGGGTGCAGGTTCAATATACATTGTTAAGATTAAAATACACGTCCTCAGTCAACACGTAAATAGCTACCTAGACACCACTGCAAATAAGCGTAATAATTTTCATACAACGATGATGCACTCGTTATAACCTTTCGTCAGAATGTGTATTTCTAATGGAAAATGGTTGCGGCATTGACTGGCTAGGCTAATAAAAGATCGTTATGTTGAGGTGTCAGCCAATATGAAAAGTCAAACACGTAAGTGAAATCGGACAATACTTTTATAAAAGAATAAAAATCATGAAAATGTAACCAATCTGATAACGACTCAACCGTCGTAATTTATGCATATACATGTATGCTTGTGTGCGCACGCGCGCACCATAAACCAAATAACGTGCTGTGTGTGTTATAACTTCCTCTTCTTCGTAGTCTTGTGGTGATTCCGATTCCTAGATATTGTCGCACAGCTTTATTTCTTGGTTTCAATAGAGGCACTTCACCTGGGGTATCGAGTTTCTTGGTCGTAGTTTCCTTCCACGAGTCGCCGTGCATATTGTCTTTTTGTGTGTCACAGGAGAACAAAAAGAATGTCGACGTTCGGGAAAGACATGGTGGCCTTCAGCCAGATGACTGACCACGTTTACCACCAGATCCTACACGGCGAGCCCCGCGTTGGTCTACGTGAAGCCAGTGAGATCCTGCGCAGGCTCGAGAGACGTGACCTCTACCGCTGCATCTGTGAGACAAAACCGCGGAGCTGCTCCGAAGCAGTAAGTAGGCCCTTGATGTATTATTAGTTTGCCGACAGTGTTGTCAACAATGCAGTGATGATGCCAATAAAGAGGATAAGATTAGCAATTTGGTGTAACAGTGTATTACAATGATTAACAGCAAAGAAATTATAAATCTGTAAATATGTAGTGGTGGTTTTGGTGGGGTTGTGATTGCGATGGTGGTGGTGGTGGTAGCAGTGGTTGTGATATCTTCTATATGTTGTTTCTTTTTAATAATAATACATACAATTACCAATATTCATATTTAATCTGTACTCGCATTACTGTGTACTCGCGCACGAGTGTTTGTTTACGTATGTGCGTGCGTGCGCACACGTGAGTGAGTGAATGTGTATATTCGTGTGCGAGCATGCGAGCGGGTGTGTACTATCTTACTATTATCGAGATTGCGTATGTATGTGTGTGTTTGTGTGCGTGCGTGCGTGCCTGCGTGCGTGTGCGTGCATGTTTGTGTGCGCGTGTCTTTGCGAGTGAAACGTAACAGCTCTATTTGTCCCCAAAATAACCCATATATGTAATTATATATCTGTGTGGCATTTTAGTTAGTGTTCTTGACAACAGCAAAGCCGGTTCATTGTAATGCCCATCTATACTGTTCATGCAGAAAGAGGTCAACATCCGGGCGATCAAGGCTCGAATTGTCGAGCAACGCATTTGCGGTCGAGGACTTCGAGATTTTGGTAATAAGATAAACGAGATAGTTGATTATGTCCGTCGGTGATGTTACAGCTCAGTTACTTTGTCAATGTCTAGTTCGCTCTGCGTCCCCACAGAACTAGCTGTATATATATATATATCCCATCACTCTACATATATATACAGCTAGTTCTGTGGGGACGCAGAATGAACTAGACATTGACAAAGTAACTGAGCTGTAACATCACCGACGTTAGTCGGGTAATTATTAATGTCATTTTCTGTACACAGATCTATTTTTGACACATGCATATAAATTGTTAAGAAGCAAAGGCTCAAGCTCTTAGTTCTGCTTACGGGTTTGTCTACATCGCCAAACGTCACGCCGTATCTCGATTAACACCTTCGTATATTCAATGTATCTATGCTGGATGTGTTTCGTGCATACACACGGATTGACTTTGTAGGAGGTCACATTCGACTACGGCCAGGGAGAAGAGAATCCGGTTAAAAGTGTCTACTTCTATGAGAAGAGTGCACCCGAAAAGGCTTATAAAATACCAGAAGTGGAAACTGATGCGGTGAGCATGTTAACCTACGAGTGTGTGCATGATGTATTTGTGATCGAGATGAGAAAACTGGCAGTTAGCCGAGACAGACATACAGACAGACTGAGTTGTTTATGTATACAATTGTACAATAAGGTATAATAATAACGATAATAATAATGTGCATTATGGTATAACAGTAGCGATGTGAAATTTCAAATGGGTGTCATATTTAATGTGCAACTTGGATATGGGAGAATCCTATTAAGACTAAAAAATGGCTCTCATAGGAGCCACTCTGAGAGCTATACCAACAGCACGTAAGGTAAAATAAGCTTCCTTGCGCGTGCGTGCGTGTGTGTGGGCGGTGTGCGTGCTTTTGTGTGTTTGTATGCGTGCGTGCGCACATGTGTAACAATACGTCGTGCCATAACCAGTTGTCGTTTTGAAAGCATGTTAGCAAGATTAACAAGCTATAGCAATGTCTTCATAGTCACCAATATATACATAATTATGACGATTATGATGACATGATATTGTCTGTCGTAGGTAACACTGATGCTGCCGTCAATCTTTTGTGAAGTCATCTTGCGGTTCTTCTGGAAGAAAGAGAAAGGAAATGGAGAAACAGTTGCGCGCCAGGCCATCCAGAATTGGATAAAGGAAGACAAAGGATGGCAAGCTAGCAGAAAACGAGGACACCCTCAGTAACAACTGTCATACTGGAAGAGTTCGTTCGCTGAACTTGGCGTCGCAATGCATACGACCTACGCCATGCCTTTGTTGCACTATATTTGACACTTCAGCACGTGATGTCATAGTTGTGCGTAATTTTTGTGCACTGCACAATCTACTGAAGCGTCAAATGATATAAGTAATATAGAGTCAAGACATGTTAATTTGCCAAGTAGCTACAGTAACACACTTTCTTTGCACGGACTATTTAGTAGAGAACGCGAAAACCAATTAAGACATGTCGATTTTCCACGTAACAATAATAACATAATTTCTATACACGGTCTAAAGTAGCATTATTTGTTACAATGCTCTTGCGGTGGTGGTTTTTGTGATGTTTTTGTGCTGATGCTTAATATGCTGTTTTACTTGTTGCTGTGGTCCCTATGATTTACTTCGAATTTCATTTATTTAGGCGTCGGAGACTGGGGCTATAATATTGTGTGGGGGCTGGAGATATGTTTACCTCCACAATATTTTGGAAAGGAGTGAAGTTGGAGGTTTTTGTGAGCTACGAGGAAAGGTGTAGTAGGAGAGTTTTGGTGAGCCACAGCCCAACCCCCCAATATTCACCACTATCCGACGCCTATGGGTAGTGTTATAAACGAATGGATACTTGAGCTGTGCAAACTTGTATGCCTTACCAACGATTGTTATACCGACAGCAAATAAACACATTTTGAATTTTACACTGGTTGAGTTGAAAGACACCAACATACACATTCAGTTTACGTTTGACCTGTACTTGCCATGGACCTTTATCAGCAGCTAGACGCTACAAGCCGCCAGTAGCACCTTCAGCACGATTCCACTGTCGCGCTGTCGGATCATTCATGGCATTGGAAGACTGGGGGGAAGTTGAAATATTTCGCCACCAAGTCTACCATCATGCAATATAGCATAGAAATACGAATATTATTGGACAATTCTACACTATGTCGACTAGGGCGTATCGATATCGTGAATTTGACATTATATCTGACCTTCGTCATTTTGGAAACAACGAGTATCCGCGAGCGCGTTATGGTGTTTATGCAACGATTGTTACAATCGGTAATGTAATAATCGACAAGTAATGTAATAAAGACCAGTAATGTAATAAAAACAATGAAAACGTTTATGATGACGATGCTGGCGGAGGTTATGGTGATGTTGTTAGTAGTGATGATGAAGGTGGTGGTGATGAGGATATAACTGATAATGACGATGACGACGAGAAAAATGAAAACAATTAAAGGGTCATATCAGTGATGATGATGATCCTAACGATGATGATTATGATGACCGTGTTGTTGTTGATGATGATGATATTAGGAATAATGATGGAGACGGTGATAATGAGGATAGTAGTAGAGTAGGTCCCTTTCGTTGGGATGTTGAAGGGAAGTGGTATATTATGTTAAAAGATAGGAAGAAAATCCACCTTCACTTCAGGTGGAAGGTCAAGATTCATGGTCGGAGGAAGGTCAAGGTCAAGAAGCGCCCCTGGTGAATAGGTCAAGGTCAAATAACGCTCACTGGCGAATAGGTAATGAACTAAATAACTGGGTCAGATAGGTAGATAACATTATTAAATAGTTCAATGCGCAATGGGGTGTTTTCTTATGTCGCATAGGTGGTGAACCAATTCGGGAATAGCGCCCCCTATCGTATACATTTAGAACTAAAAAAATAGGTAAAATCCTGACGAATAAGTAGTGAATTAGAAAATAGGTCAAATTATGTAATTACCAGTTACCGTACAGGTCTCCGACCGTCCCAATACCCTACTTCCGGTTACCGTACAGGTTCACGATGTCTTTTTAGGCCTATTTCCGGTTATCGTACAGGTCTACGACCTTCTAATCACCCTACTTCCGGTTACCGTACAAGTATACGACCTTCCCATCACCCTACTTCTGGCTACCGTACAGGTCTACGACTTTCCCATCACTCTACTTCTGCTTACTGTACAGGTTCATTATGTATTTTTAAGCCTACTTCCGGTTACCGTATACGTTCACGATGTCTTTTTAAGCCTACTTCCGTTTATTCTACAGCAAAGCGATGTCATTTTTAGCCTACTTCCGGTTACCGTACAGTTTCACTATGTCTTTTAAGCCTACTTACGGTTACCGTACACGTTCATGATGTCTTTTTAAGCGTACTTCCGCTTACCCTACAGTTTATCGATGTCTTTTTAGGCATACTTCCGGTTACCGTACATATTCACCATGTCCTGATCATACTTTTCCGTCCTAATTTCGGTCAAGTCAACCCTACTTTCATCAATATGTTCCAATCATATGACTTCCGTTATACCTTCACGTTACTTCTTGTCATCATGACGCCATTTGCCCTTCCTCTTCATTAACCAAAAATACCTATAAACTCTAACACCCTAATTTATAACCCAAAACCATTTACGTTTCACGTTCACGGTGTCTTTTTAAGCCTACTTCCGGTTACACTACAGGTTAACAATTGTTAAGCCTACTTCCGGCTACCTCACAGATTCACGATGTCCTTAAAGCCTACATCGGGTCACCCTACACCTTAAACTGAATCGGAGAGAGCAAATATGATCCGTGGAGCCATGCAAATCTGAACTTGTCCACGATGTACAATCTAATACATTGTAACTACATCTCGTCGGGGTTGTGTCATGTGAAGTATGTGCTATTAATAGTACTGCATGCCACGAAACCTGTTTCAACTAGAATACACACCAGCTACAGAGAGACAAGATTACAAAGAAAAAAGAGCTACAACTGGTTTGAACCGGTTAGAACCAGTTACAGCCGGCTGCCTGTAAGTGGGTAGAACCGGTTAGAACCGCTTAAACTCCATTAGAACCGGTTACAATCAGAACAAAATTAAACCATTAAAAAACAGTTATAACCGGGTAGAACTGGTTAATACCTTGTCGAACCTGTTAGAACATGGCTGATCCAGTTAGAACAGGTAATCAATTAAAACCGTTTATAACCAGACACAAAGACAAAACACAACACACTACGTTAGAAATAGTTAGGTCCTTTTACAATACACAGCACACACACAAACACACGCAAAGCACCCGAAAACACAACACTCACACACGTACACACACACAACACAAAGACAAAACACTCACACAACACAACAGGATCGCGAGGGGGACCCTGACAAGGGCAGCATCGCCGACAATATGGCACTTATTGAGAACAGCGGGTACGGGATGACAATAACAAGCGATCGGGTCGTCACGTACTGCACGAACGTCAACGCGTCGATTCTCATCAACGACCGACGCTTCCTTCAATTCGATGTCGTCGTCGACGACCGCGTCTACAGCTGAACAAAAGGACCGTCACCTACGACCTACCCATCCAGATCGGCTTCTTTGTGTACCAGTATGCCAAGCTACGCATGCTGGAATTCATCGACGCGTACGTACCCCTTCCCCTCTTCGAGTACTGCGGTATGGACATGGAAAACGCCTATCTCGCGCTGGCTGGGCGGTGCGTGGACGACCTCACCAAACTAACCAAGCGCGAGCACTACCATCGACACAGAGCCGAGTGGCGACGCTCACCTGGAGGCCTACGTGCAGTGCGAACTCGCCGAGCGAACGCGGGATACCGCCGACAAGAAGTGCTTCGCGGCACGTTGGGCGTACGACAAGAGATGGCCCGGACTTTTTAAGGAGGAGTGGCCCGCGCGTGGAATGATCGCTCTCCGCAGCAAGACGAACTACAGCTTCCGGTCGACCGATAATTATAGCACGAAGGGTCAAAACAAACGCCAGAACGACACCAACAAGGACACCTTCCTCAACGTTCTGACGGGCCGGCGGAACTGCCGCGGGTGGATCAGGGGCTTCAAGTGAAAGACTCGTCCGTGTTGACGTACGTCCAGGATCGAGCCGCGCTCACGCACTTTTACACAAAACGCCGCGCGCTCAACGACGGGGTCTGCTCGGCGCCGATTCTCGTCTAGACGGTCGCCTTGTTGTAGCGCCACTGACGCTTTGTAATACGGCGTATATCAACTTATTGTAGAGCGATTTGTGCTTTGTAATACAGTGAATAAAGAAAATGGAACACCAACACAGAAACGCGTTTTCATCTTTTATTACGTCTACAAGCGTACACCAAAGGCCTCCCCCAACGTAACATCTTACTAGCATATAAGCACGCTTCTCTCCATCAATCATCTACAAGCACTCATCTCTAATTTTAAGCCCGTCGAATACACAACAATGGTTGTTTACAGAGTCCGACGCATTTTCATATTTTTATTACGTCTACAAACGTACATCAAAGACCTGTCTCAACACATCATCTTACTAACATACAAGCATGATTCTCTCTCTATATATCAACTACAAACACGCATCTCTACCTTTATACTTTGAAGCCAGTCAAATACACGACACTCGTTGTTTACAAAGTCCAACCTGAACAGGTTCTTCAAAAGTTTCAGTGGCATACCCCACTATCGGTGCATCAGATATGCGACGCAGTATCTATCAAACACATTAGACAGTCCGTTCTGCAGTCTACAGTTGTTGTACGTCCAGTCGTCTTCATAGTTGCGGCGCGGAAGGTCGCGTGTCGTGGCGGCAGGCCGTACGAAGCGAAGTATTTGCCGCACTGGGTGCTGTCTACGTGCAGCAAACCCACTACCCTCCCTATTAGTCCGACGGGTAGGTATCGATCGTCTTTGGTAGCCTGTCTTTCGCCATCACGCCGACTACTACATGTTTAGTATATGGATCGGTGGCTAGTAGACGTCCAATCTCTTGCGTATCCGTCATCCGTAATCGAACATGTCAATTTCCAGCACCGTTTCGAACTCGCCGTACACGACGACTTTCACCGTAACCGGAAGCGTCTCGGCGAAGTGGATCTCTTGTCGCAGATTGCCGTTGCGCACGACGTTTATATGGTAATCGTGGCAGAGGTGTGATGAAAAGTCGAATCCAAAGAAGGTGTAGCCGTTGCCCAATTCCGCACCTGTCACGCAATTGACCTCATTTTCGAAAGCTTTGCCGGTCTACTCGAACAGTTCCAGGTAGCTTCTGACATACGCGCCTCCGGCGAAGTTCGGTTGAATCGGCTTGCTCGGGACCTGTCGACAGCCCACATAGAGGACGAGGAAGTTTACGTCATTGTGCTTTGTGTTGAACGGGTTTTTATTGTAGGCCCAGTTGTAGGCGTCGGTGTCGATGATTTCAGGATCACCCGTTTCGGCAGCACGTAGACATTTTCGTGAGTGTGAGATATGGACGGTGAACACCTTGCATTCGACTCGTTGTAGCGGGTACTTGGCCATCCCCTTTGTTAACGGTTTGACGTGACCGAGCTGTACAGTCGGGTTCAGTTTGGCCTTTCGCATATGCAGGGACGTCTCGAGCAGTTTTATTTTAAATCCTTTGTTGGCGCCATCAGCCATCAGCTCGAACGCGTCCATGCTTCGCACCAGACGGAGCTTAACGTCGACCCCATTCAGCAGGTAACGGTCTTATATGAATACGTCCGCGTGCACTCGCCCCAACAGCTCCACCTCGCGTGTCATCATGATATACCCGCGTCGGTATTGGAATCCTCCGTTACCAGCGCTGACCGACCCCATCAACCCCGTGGTGTCCTTACACCACAGGCAGCACTCGAGCTGCGTATTCTTGGCTTCGGCACCGTAAGTCTACAGTGTTTCGATGTAGGCGCGGTAGGGTTACGTGTTCGTCGACTCGGTCACCAGCGTACCGTTCTTCGGTACATCGACCTGACTAAACAGCTTGTGCAGCCAGTTGTTGACCGGAGCCGCAATACTGGCATCTTCGAGGTCCATACCGTCCCCATTCACTACACGCGCTGTCACGTACAGACGAACGCTAGGCAGATCCAGGTATCCGTCTCCCGAACCCGGTATGAGAAACTCGATGGGACCCCTCGTGTCGATTTGTGCTCCACCCGTTGACCGTTCTCAATGTTCGTCTGCACGCTGAACAGGTCCAGTTTGCTCTTTAGACTTCGTACGACTGTTGGTGCACGAACGTGTTCACAGTGACTTTTCAAAAGAAACGCATTTGATTTTATGTAGAACAAACTTTCAGACATCTAGAATGTATTGGCGTGCACCGCGAGAACTTTAGCAGTTCTTATATGACTAACTGATTTGTTTTGCTTCCGCAGGCCCGGGTTGAAGAGATCAGTGACCGTGTCGTGGAGATGTCACACGGAACGTTGTCGCCAGAAGACTTTGAGATTTCGGTTACCAGCGATATTACAGCACCCTCAGTCTGTCCGTGATTAAAGTAGATATACGTAGTAAAAGCTATCACTCTTAAGACTGAACACATAATTTACATTTGAAACTTAAAATACTATATAGGTACGTTTGATTATTCACGCGAAAAGACATAGGCTGATGGCCATGTACAAATATAAAAATGCTAGAATTGTTCATGTGACCGCCCGTGTGTGAACTGTTCTGGACAAAAACGTCTAACAGATACAAGTATGTCTCGATGAAGTATCAATATTTGCTTAAACTAGTTATCAAAGGACACTATACGAATTACAGTATATTGTCTGTACAGTGTTTATGCCGGGCAAGCACCAGTATAGTATATGTAGCACCTCCTTGGCTCACTGGTCTGTGTTTCTAGGTAGTAAAATTCGACTATAGCATGCGCGAGTAGAATCCGGTTGAATCGGTGTTGTTCTATAAGAAGAACGAACTCGAAAGAGCCGTGTCAAGAGTGACAAAAGAAACGGTAAGTATGAGCATTAATTCTGTGTTACTTACACCGAACAGTATATTATACAGGTGCCGTTATTTGGAGAGACGTAGATCTATGTGTTGATGTGAGTACATTTTGGAGAAACTGAAGTGTCAGTCTATCAATATATGAACAATACTTTCGCACACTTTCTGTGCCACTCTTTCAGTCCTTCACTCCGTCCATCCGTCTGTTTGTCTGTCAGTCACTGTCTTTGTCTGTCTCTATCTCTCTCTGTCCCTATCTCTGTGTGTCAGTCTCTTCTCCATCTCTCTCTCATCATCATCATGAGTTTCTCCTGCGGTTCTTCTGGAAGAAGTCTGGCTCAGACCCGGACGACGGGCGTCGGACCTTTAAAGCTTGGTTACAAGAAGACGGAGGGTGGCAGAGGAGTTGATGCTGATGACAGAGATCGTAGCAAAATCCAGCACGGTGCCAAGTATTCATTCGCTTTGCAGATGCCGAATTCCACGTGGTAATGCCGGGTTGGAATCATCTCCTGGGCAGTATCGACACATTACACATGTTCCGGAAAAATTCCTGGCGAAGCCCGAAGCGTGTATAGTGTGAATACCACGTGGGTGGTGGTGATGCCTTGTAAACGAGAAGACATCACGTAGAGGTCTATAAAACAATTTGAAAAATAATTTGTGATGTATGTGTGTATCTGTTTCGCTCAAATCCTTGTATTACTATATTTGGTTTATTGTATATTTTATTCCACTTGGTACTACCGTGTTAGAATCATCGTTAAGCACGTCGTACACATCAGTATAAAATAATTTGTGATGTCCGTATGTAACTATTTCGCTCAAATCCTTTTATTAATACATTTATGTTTTACGTGTTTTATTTAAATAAGCAAAATCAGTGCAAATATGTTTCGTTTTTGAAACAAAAATGATATTACGTTAGCGTTTACATAAAATGGAACGTCTTTGAGTTTTTCCGCTACATTAATTACCAACCTCTGTAATGTATAATTTCGCATATAATGTTTGCGTGATTCGTTTACATTATATGCTTTAGTTTTATAAGTTTGTTCTTGTGTAACCTGATTTTCAGCTTATTAGTTTGTTAGGATTGTGAAATAAAAGTAAGTTGTTTTTGTATACCGTTTACTTCCGTGTACATAAACAATAAACTACCTCACGAGGCATTCTGCTATGTGCTTTGACGAATTCTGCAAATATAGCAATAGTAGTAGTAGAAGTAGTAGTAGTAGTAGTAGTAGTAGTAGTAGAAGTAGTAGTAGTAGTAGTAGTAGTAGTAGAAGTAGTAGTAGTAGTAGTAGTAGTAGAAGTAGTAGTAGTAGTAGTAGAAGTAGTAGTAGTAGTAGTAGTAGTAGAAGTAGTAGTAGTAGTAGTAGTAGTAGAAGTAGTAGTAGTAGTAGTAGTAGTAGTAGTAGTAGAAGTAGTAGTAGTAGTAGTAGTAGTAGAAGTAGTAGTAGTAGTAGTAGAAGTAGTAGTAGTAGTAGTAGTAGTAGTAGAAGTAGTAGTAGTAGTAGTAGTAGTAGTAGAAGTAGTAGTAGTAGTAGTAGTAGTAGAAGTAGTAGTAGTAGTAGTAGAAGTAGTAGTAGTAGTAGTAGTAGTAGAAGTAGTAGTAGTAGGTAGTAGTAGTAGTAGTAGTAGTAGTAGAAGTAGTAGTAGTAGGTAGTAGTATAGTGGTTAGTAGTAGTAATAGTAGTATTAACAGTAGTAGTAGTAGAAGTAGTAGCTAGTAGTAGTCGCGAGTTGTAGTAGTAATAGTAGTAGTAGTAGTAGTAATATAAGTAGTAGTTGCAGCTAGTAGTAGTCGTTAATAATGGTAGTAGTCGTAGTAGTAGTAGTAGTAGTAGTAGTAGTAGTAGAAGTCGCAGTAGTAGTAGTAGTAATAGTAGTAGTAGTAGTAGTAGTAGTAGTAGTAGTAGTACTAGTCGTAGTAGTAATAGTAGTAGTAGTAGTAGTAGTAGTAGTAGTAGTATAAGTAGTGGTAGTGCTTGTTCTTCATCTACATGAAAACTAGGGCCGGAACGATATACCGGTGTATCGCGATATACATCGCACGATACGTTACACGATATATAATATATGTATCGCAATACACTACGATATATATGTGTGTGTGTGTGTGTGAGTGTGTGAGTGTGTGTGTGTGTTTGTGTTTTACTACTCACGATTACATCATCTATGTACACAAAGTTAACGAATGGTAGATCTTTGAGTAATTGGTGTACATTGTGTTGGAAACACTGGGTTGCGTTCTTTAAACCATATGGCATCCGGAGAAATTTGAACACGCTGAGGGTTGTAATAATGGCTGTTTTATCCTGAGACGCCTCATCGACATACATTTGTTGAAACGTTTGCCGCAGGCCAAATTTACTGATGATCGTGCATCCAGCGAGGCGTTCGTTGAAAGACGTCAACGCTGGAAGTGGATATCTGTCAAGAGTGGTAATGGCATTCAAACGTCGAAAGTCCCCGAATATACGCCACGAGCCATCTGGTTTAGGCACTGCGTGTATCGGTGACGCCCAATTTCATTCAAATCTCTCTATAACGTTGTCACGTTCCCATTGTCGAAGTTGTTTTTCCACTTGTATCTTCTTGTCGCCGTGTAATTTTTGGCACGGCGAGTGGACCTTCTGTAACAATGTGGAGAGGCGTCGTCATAGTAACCAATTTGCTCAAGCTGGGCTCAGTAACCTCAGGAATCTCCGTCCAGAGTTTATCGTAGTCATCATCAATGTTATGTATAATATTGTGATTAGCGCATCGCGTAATGTTCGATTGTGTATTTTTAAACGAACCGTGTGAGTGAACCAATGAAAAGAGTGATGCAATGCGATCTGTAAGAAAACGTTTCAATGGATCAATCAGAAAACGTTTTCCGTCACCATCTAGGTAGAAGTCCATGCCTAAAATGGGATGGCCAACGTCGGCTACGATTATTTTGTGAGAGTATGATTGACCAAAGAGTGTGAAACACACTCTGCGTCGGCCAAAGGTGCGGAGGCGTTGTCCGCTAGCAGAAGAGAGATTGTGCTTGGTGGGTTTGGGATTACGTTTATTCGCAGGAGTCGGTGGTATAATGGAAACCACCGAGCCACAGTCCACCAAGTAACCTACAGTAAAGAGGGGTCGTTTTTTCTAGATGATCTGGCAAATCAGATACGACACCAATCACTGACTGCTCTTGGCGTTTTCCGACTGTGGTTGTCGACCTCTTGACAGGAATGAACGATAATGCGGGCAGGGTGGTCCAGCAAAGCACCTCGACTCATCACCGAATGTTGCATGGTACCAACATTGTTCTCATCCTCGACTTGCCTCCGGTACATCAACGACAGCGGATAGCGTTGGTGGTAGCGTGACTTACAGTGTGTCTGCCTTTCGCAGAAGCTCGTCCATGGAGAGTTGGGGGAAGGTAGTTCGATAACTGTACGCAAAGTCAGCGGCAGGGTTCTAAGGAGAGCCCAGCGTATAATAATAATACTCGCGATCCCAGTCACAACCAATGTGTCTAAACCGCGCCATCCATTGCGATGGTTTTTCGTCAGCATCTATGCCGCCCATGACAAGTGCACGCGTGAGTCTTTTATGAATCGTAAATTCGTATCGTTCAAAAAGCGATCACTTCCCAAGACAGTTAGGTCACGAACCACACACGCTTTCTCCTCCGTTAGCAGGGAGGTTAATGCCGCGAATTTGTTTGTCTGTGACATTAATCGCTATGCCGTAAACATATCTTCTAATTGCCTAAACCACAGCCTGCAGTCATCGTGTGTCACTGGACGGAATGAAATCAGGTGTGTTTTTGAAAGGTGACGGAGTGGGAGGAAGTGACGGAGTGGGAGGAAGTGACGGAGTGGGAGGAAGTGACGGAGCAGGATGAATTTCAAGATCTCTACTTGCCTCAAAAATAATGTATTCTGCTTTAGTTACATATTCATCTGAATCTGCAATGTCCTCATTCACTGAGCGTGACGTTGGTTTGTCTGTGCCGTTCACCTCCGGCGTCTCTAATAGAGGTAGCAGTTGAATGTCAATAAGACGTACGTTGTCTAGTGCGCCAACCATGTGTTCGCGAAAGTTGGCCACAGTTTGAAGCGCATTGACTTCTCCCCGTTACTTGAGCAAATCGTTTTGCTATATTTGTCATTCGCCTCTTGGCTGACATGCGACGTGAAAGGGTAGCTTGTAAACGTTCTGACAGAACTAAATATCTCACCTTTTCAAAAACGCAATTTTAGATCTGTTATATCACATAGATTGATTAGACGGTTGTTTGTTCATTCAATATCACGTCAGGGTCACCAATTGTAGTGTGTTGTCTTAAGGTATCAACAACTACAAAAAAATATGACGAGCATAAACATACTTCTTTATTCATAAAGTTCTCGTTACTCGTGACGTCACATCACAACGCGACGTTATGTCACTGCGTACTCGCAGTTGCTTTGACCATACACCACCCTCCCCTGAGAAGGTTGTTGTTGTTGATGTTATTCGTGCGATTGTGCATCTTAGAAAATGTAAGATATAATGACCACAAAAGCAGACGCAACCTTTTTATAAAAATTCCACAAAACATAAAAGTCACGTAAGCGTGCCAAAACGTCACATGAGCGTTCCGAATAAGGATGCACCTCAGAGTAGAAATGACCGTACCGAATGAGCACGGACCTCAGAGTAGAAATGACCGTACCGAATGAGCACGGGTCTCAGAGTAGAAACTACACGCGTGGACTGTAGAGTAGACAATACCATCTTTCTGTACGCCCATCTTCCTGCAGGAAAAATACATCATTACGGAAGCGCAATGACCTATTTGTACAGTTCACCACATTAGAGGAACGAATTTAAACAGTACCATCAGGAAACAGCATCGTGACGCATGCCTATTTAATGACGTTATTGACCTATTTGTATAGTTCACCACATAATCACCAGGGGACGCATATTGACATACTTTTGTAGTGTACAACAAAAAGTCGCGCACTTAGAATTAATGCTTGGGCAGATTGCCAACTTCTGTCCGATCATATCGCGAAATACCATCGTCAAAAACTCGACATCCGTCAACTCCATATGGCAGGCAATCAGACTTCACTTCGGGTTTCAGACAAGCGGCGCTCACTTCATAGATTTCGCCGACATAAAACTTGAATCAGACGAAAACCACGAGGACCTATTCCAACGCCTCATGGGCCCGCTTGCCTCCAAAGCTACCAACGAACCCAACGAGCAAAACAATGCCCACTCTGTAAGCAGGCTGGTAGACCGATAGTAGACCACTATCTAAGCGCTTGCAAGTACTTGCCCGAGCAGGACAGACTGTTCATGACTAAGGCACGCAACGTGACAGGACTAAACTGCGAAGATAGCGGAGACGATGAACCACCAGTGAATGATGACTACGTCAATGACGTACAAAACGTGTCGGCGACTTGTCGCGTAAATACGAAACAGTCTCCATTCTTCAAGGCGTTCCATCGTCACCACCCAATACGTCTTACCCTCGACACTGGGGCAGAAACCAACATGATTAGAGAGACAGTGGCCAGGTCAATTGGTGCAAAAATCACCAAAAGCTCCCAGCTCGCAAGACAAGCTGATGGTGTAACCCCACTCAATGTAGTCGGAGAAACAAGGCTCGTGTTATCGCGGGATAATCTTGACCTACACCTCGATGCCCTTGTCGTTAAAGACTTGGATGTCGATGTACTTGCGGGAACACCATTCATGACAACCAATGACATATCCGTTCGTCCCGCCAAAAATCAGATCAGCATTGACGAAACTGTGATATATTACGGGATGGAGAACATCAACCGTTCCCGATATCACACGATTCGCAGAGCGCAGGCCTACGTGTTGCGTGCGCCACCCGCGTCCACTACTGTTTGGCCAGGCGACTACATAGAATTGTCTATTCCATCAGCACTCGACGATCTTGTAGTGTAACCTGCCATTGTCGAGGCAGTCGGGGACAAAATCCGTTTACTAAACACGTGTACACATCCCTTGAAAATAGGACGCAACGGGCACTTTTGCCAAGTGCGTGGTACCACAGCATGTGACACCAACTACGTGGAAGACATCGTAGTCAAAAACACAAGCACACACGCAGCAGACGTGCAATTTTCAGACACTATCGAACTAGACAGTGGCAACCTCTTGTCTAAAGACTTGCGCAACCAGTTCCGCAATCTGCATCAACAATTTGACACCGTGTTCAACTCGAAAATCATAGGATACAACGGGCATGCGGGCCCATTCACAACAACTGTAAACATGGGACCAATCCAATCCCCGCAGCGAAAGGGGAGATGTCCGCAATACGCTCGCGACAAACTCGTCGAACTTCAGGAAAAGTTTGATGATTTGGAGGCGGCCGGTGTATTCCGTCGTCCAGAAGATATCGGGGTGGTGATCGAATACCTTAACCCGTCATTTCTCGTACGCAAAGCTAATGGAGGATCACGACTCGTCACTGCCTTCACGGAAGTAGAACGTTACAGCAAGCCGCAGCCTTCTCTCATGCCAGACGTGGATTCGACACTAAGATCCATAGCTTGCTGGAAGTACATCGTTGTATCAGACTTGACGAATGCATTCTATCAGATCCCTCTAACGAAGGACTCACTCAAATACTGCGGAGTTACGACACCCTTTCGTGGAGTTCTCGTGTACACACGATGTGCCATGGGCATGCCCGGCTCGGAGACGGCATTGGAAGAACTCATGTGCCGAGTCTTTGGTGATCTGTTACAAGAGGGCGTCGTCGCCAAGTTGGCTGACGATTTGTACTGCGGGGGCAACTCGCCACAAGAGCTACTAGACAACTGGAGTCGTGTCCTTGATGCCCTTGCTCGATGCGACTTACGACTTTCAGCAAAGAAGACCAGGGTTTGCCCCAAATCAACGACCATCCTAGACTGGGTGTGGTCAGAAGGTACACTACATGCCAGTCCTCACCGCATCGCTACTCTGGCATCGTGCACACCGCCACAAACCGTTCTGGGACTTCGTTCCTTCGTTGGAGCATATAAAGTGTTGGGACGCGTCATCTCTCAGTGTTCCAAAGTACTTGCACCCCTCGAGTCGTACATTGTGGGCTTGAAATCACAGGAGACATTGACATGGACTGATGACATCCGCGAGGCGTTCCGTGTAGCCCAAAACACTCTCCACCAACAGATCGATCACATTACCGCGGCCCAGTGACCAACTATGGATCGTTATCGACGGTTCGGTTACCAAACGTGGCATCGGATCCACACTATACGTTTCGCGAAATTGACAGACCCGTCTTGCCGGGTTTTTCAGCGCCAAACTAAAGAAACACCAAGTTACATGGCTACCCTGCGAAATCGAAGCGTTAGGCATTGCTGCAGCAGTCAAACACTTCAGCCCGTACATCATACAATCAAAGTCGAAGCCGTGTCTACTCACCGACAGCAAACCGTGTGTGCAGGCCATTGACAAACTATGCCGTGGCGAATTTTCATCTAGCCCTCGCGTGACATCGTTTCTGTCAGTTGTCGCCCGATACCAAGTCACAGTGCGCCACCTGGCGGGTTCATCAAACATACCATCCGACTTCGCAAGCAGAAACGCACCGGACTGCCATGAACCGCATTGCCAGATATGCTCTTTCATATCGCAAATCGAAAAAAACTGTCGTTATGAGTGTTGCTGTGGAAGATATCATATCCGGCTCCTCTCGCCTTCCGTTCACGAGCAGGTCCGCATGGCTCTCTACACAATCAGAGTGCCCTGACCTACGGCGCGTCAGAGCTCACCTAAAACAAGGCACACGTCCATCCAAAAAAGTAACCAACGCCAAGGACGTAAAACGTTACTTATCTACTACAACATTGGCTCGCGACGGCGTCATCGTTGTCAAGTGCGACATACCATTCGCGCCAACCAAAGAACTTATCGTAGTTCCACGACAAGTGTTAGATGGCTTACTAACAGCGATCCACCTAAAGCTGAGCCACCCATCAAAACACCAACTCAAACTCGTAGTTTGTCGTAACTTCTTCGCATTGGACATCGACAACGCGATTGAACGAGTGATCGACGCATGCCATACATGCATGTCACTAAAAAATATCCCGACTACACTCATCGAACAAACAACGACCGACGCTCCCGAAGCGATTGGTGTTTCGTTCGCAGCAGATGTTATCAAGCGTAACCGACAACTCATATTTGTCGTCCGCGAAACCGTTAGCTCATACACTTCTACGTGCATCATCGAGAGCGAACGCCATGACGCGTTAAGTGACTGCCTCGCTCGACTCTGCGTAGAGTTTCGACCCCTCGACGGGCCTCCTGCGATCATCCGCGTGGATCCAGCCCGAGGGTTCATCGCTCTCGTGAACGACCCAACTCTGCTACGTTTGGGTATTCGTTTGGAGATAGGGGGAATCAAAAACTCTAACAAAAACCCCATAGCCGAGAAAGCTGTGTCAGAGGTTGAAGATGAGCTGCTACGACAGGAGCCTGGCGGGGGACCGGTGTCACCTCTTATACTGGCAATTGCTACCTCTCAACTCAACTCCAGAATCCGCGGTCGCGGCCTATCGGCACGCGAAATATGGTTCCAACGAGACCAGTTTTCCAACGCGCAGTTGCCTATTTTAGATCGTGCCATCATCGCTGAACAACATCAGTCTCGCCTACAAAATCACGCACACAGCCAGACGTCGAAGGCTCCTCGCGGCAAAGAGGCGCCTGTACCGATAATTCATGTCGGTGACTTGGTTTACGTACTATCCGACCGCAATAAGTCGCAAGCTCGAGACCGCTATCTAGTCACCTCTATCGAAGATAGCTGGTGCTACATTCGCAAGTTTAGCGGATCTCAACTACGCACTTCATCATACAAGGTGCGACTATCCGAGTGCTATTTAGTACCCGGTCATGTGTCGACCACAATACCCACGCGCCATCGTGAGGATGGAGATGACACGGAAGACGTCCCGCCATACGAAGACGACACCCCGTCTGATGTCCAAGCGAATGCAACTCCACCCGAAACCCATTAGTGATCGCAGCACCGCCCGAAGCTCCACTGACGATCACAGCGCCACCTGAGGCCCCTACAACCGCGCTACCGAAACCACAAACCACACCCAGTGACAACGTGAGGCCCACTCGGCCCATCCGCAGACGTAATAAACCTGCATATCTACAAGACTATGAGTTATAATACATGTGCCATGGACCTATTGACTCTACTGCATATTTTGGTGGCATATGCCCATATTGACTCTACTGCATATTTGTATGTCATATGGACTATCACGTTATAACCTTACAAGCTTATGTGCTATTATTAGATCAGTGAAGGAGAAAAGAAAGTGGTCACGTCTGTTCAATAAATGTTCTCGTCGTTATCGAGTCTTTCCCTTCTATATTGGCGCCCTGCGTCATGGACTAGGGCCACTAGACAACATGAAATAGACACACAATGAAATAGACACACAAAATGATGCTTGTGTCTACCCTTATGCCAATAGCATATCAATACTAATATTGTTTGACAATTCTACACGATCGCGACTAGGACGTATCGGTGAATGTGAACCTCTGACATTTTGCACATACAACGCGCGGTATGGTGTTTATGTGGTGATGCAGGGTGTTTTCTGACATTAGGCAAACAGTATTATCACGAC
Organism: Escarpia spicata; assembly: GCA_963995525.1. Classification (NCBI taxonomy): domain Eukaryota; kingdom Metazoa; phylum Annelida; class Polychaeta; order Sabellida; family Siboglinidae; genus Escarpia; species Escarpia spicata. Next base: position 8,055,275 of record OZ023214.1, on the reverse strand, counting down.
TGTCATATGACCAAGGCATCCCGTCAGGTGAACGGACATTTTTGTTAGTATTCATGAACGAAGAACATACATGGTCGGTTTAAGTTTGTGTATAACGTCGGCATACCAATATGGGTTGGATATGGTGGTGTGTACAGAGCAGCAACTACTGAAGTGGAACGTTTTTGAGAACAATTATGTTCGGGGAATTACAAAGACAAAGCGAGTGGATGATTTGTTGGGACAGTTTGGAAGCAACTGAGCTCAAAAATAAGAATAGTAAGAAACCACACATGTGTGGAACTTTATGATGCCGATCGATACAGGCCATCTATCAAACGAAGGCGGCGAAACAGCGTGGCCGCTGGAACGCAGGATAAGAGCAGACAATAGAATATTCTCTCTCTCTCTCTCTCTCTCTCTCTCTCTCTCTCTCTCTCTCTCTCTCTCTCTCTCTCTCTCTCTCTCTCTCTCTCTCTCTCTCTCTCTCTCTCTCTCTCTCTCTCTCTCTCTCTCTCTCTCTCTCTCTCTCTCTCTCTCTCTCTCTCTCTCTCTCTCTCTCTCTCTCTCTCTCTCTCTCTCTCTCTCTCTCTCTCTCTCTCTCTCTCTCTCTCTCTCTCTCTCTCTCTCTCTCTCTCTCTCTCTCTCTCTCTCTCTCTCTCTCTCTCTCTCTCTCTCTCTCTCTCTCTCTCTCTCCCTCTCTATATATATACATATGTACACACACACACATATATAACTGAATAGGCAAATTAACAAACAATAACCACATATGTGCCACAGCTGGGTAGATTTTGCATTGTCCGGGTGTGGAAAGTCATGGGCAGAAACCATGGAGGAAGGATTCACCTTTCAGTGCATTGGATGTTGGAAGGTGGAGTGTCTGCAGAAGGAGATAGTTAGGCTGACAGATATTGTGAAGGGAATGGAGATGGGAATTAGCAAGGAGGCAGGTCGAATGGAGAGAGACGACAAGGAAAGAGGCGAGAATACTGCAAGACTGAAGGAGAATAGCAATGGCAAGAAAACTGAGGAAAGGAGACTGAGAGGAGGGAAGGTGATTGGAGGGGAAGAAATTGGAAAATCGACAACAGAAAACGTGACAAGCGTGAAGGTGACATGGAAGAAAGTGACCGTAGAGAAGGAGGGAGGGAAGATGGAACGGGAAAGGAGAGAGGAAAATGAGATAGGACGAAAGAAGAAGGGACGAAAGGAAGTGAGAGCAAATGTGATAGAAGAGAAGTCGATAAAAGGGACGCTGACAGGAGGAAAGGTGACAAGAGAAAAAGCGACAGGAAAGAATGGATCGGAAGAGAATGTGACAGGAGAGAAGACGACAGGGGGGAAAGACAACAACCAGACAGATGCAAACCGAAGAAGGAGCTATTCTAAGGCAGTGATTGAGGGGGCAATGAGGAAAGAGAGGGTGTTTATGGGTGACTCCATTATGAGAAAGACGGACAAGACACTGAGCGAGGGGAAGGACATCGTTGTTTGTTTACCGGGGGCTAAGATTGAACATGTAACTGACAGGGTAGAGAAGGTATTGGGACATGGCAAGGGGGGGTCTATACTGGTACATGTAGGAACAAATAATGCAGACAGGGAGGGAACAACTGCGATAGTACAGAAGTATAGACAGTTAGTGAGGAAGCTAAAGAAGACGAGAGTCGAGCAGGTTATTTTGTCAGGAATTTTGCCAGTAATGGGAGGAAGGGGGGCAACGTATAGAAACTGCAAGAGGATGGCGATCAATGCACTAGCTGAGCAGATGTGTGAAGAAGAGGGGGTGGGATTCACCGATTTATGGGGATACTTTGTTGGGAGGGAAGATATGTACATGAGAGATGGCCTCCATCTTAGTGGAAAGGGGGCAGCAGTTTTTTCAGAGAATCTGCTGCAATCTGTTGACAGTGGGACAGGTTGCATCTATTTAAACTAGATTCGCAGGGGGGACTCACAGAAAAGCCTGAAAATGGAGGCATAGATAAAGACAGCACAAATAAATCAGCAAATAACAGTCTGGAAAACTCTTCTGAAGCTGGATATAAATGTGCTTGTTTAAATGCAAGGAGTATAGTAAACAAACGAAATGAACTAAACATTATGGTAGAAGATATTGACCCTCATATAATAGGTATAACCGAATCCTGGACCACCACCGATATATCAGATGCTGAATTGGGACTGACAGGATATGTAATGTTTAGAAAAGATAGAATAGGAAGAAAGGGAGGTGGAGTTATTTTATATATTAAAGAATCTATTCAGGCTTATGAAATAAAATTAGAAAGAGAAGCAGATTGCGAAGAAGCTGTTTGGTGTAACATAGTTACAGGAAACTCAACGTTAACAGTTGGGTTAGTTTATCGAAGTCCAAACATAAGCATAGAAGAGAATGAAAAAATACAAAACGCTATAAGGGAAGTAAGCAAACGGGACTGTATTATTATGGGGGATTTTAACCATGGGAATATACAATGGAAATCTCTACAGAGTATGGGGAGAGAGGACCAAAAGTTTTTAGTTTTAGTTCAAGATACATTCCTTTCTCAACATGTGCTAGAACCAACCAGGGGTGAGAATGTGTTAGACATAGTTTTGTCCTCACAGAATGAATTAGTTGACAATGTCAAGATATGTGAGCCACTGGGGAATAGCGATCACAACCAGATACATTTTACCATCAAAGTAAAATCAGAAAGGAATAGTAAAAAGCAGTATAGGAGAAATTTCCACAAAGGAAGGTATAAGGAGATGAGGAAATATTTAGCAAAGATAGACTGGAATAAGACACTGAAAAATAAGACGGCAACAGAATGCTGGAATATATTAAAGAGTGAAATTAAGTGCATAGTCGATAAATTTGTACCCTTCAAAAAACAAGGAAAACGGTCCAAAAAGAAACACTTATCGAAAGAAGCCATTAGAAAAATTAAGTATAAACAAATGATGTGGAAGTCATATAGATGTACTGAAAATGATGAAGACTACAACAGTTATAAAGAAGCACTTAACCAAGCTACAGCTGAAATTAGATATTCAAAGAGAAGCTATGAACAACACTTAGCTAGTAATATAAAACATGACAGCAAGAGTTTTTATGCGTATGTTCGAAGCAAACAGAAAGTTCAAGATAAGGTCGGTCCTCTAGAAGATAGTGCTGGAAATATAATATCAGAGGGATTCTTAATGGCAGAAGACCTGAATGAGTACTTTAGTTCAGTGTTTACCAGGGAAGATATTAGTTCACTGCCAATACCAGAGGCTAAGTTCAAGGGGGCAGAATCAGACTATTTAGGACAATTAATTGTAACCCCGGAAATGGTAGCTAAGAAAATAAGGGCTATGAAGGATAATAAATCACCTGGAGTGGATGGTATTCCACCCAAACTACTATTGGAAATTGTAGAACAAATTAGCATACCACTTGCAACAGTTTTCAACTTGTCATTAGAAGAGGGAGTGGTTCCTTTAGAATGGAAAGAAGCAAACATTATACCGTTATTCAAAAAAGGTTCGAGAAACAAGTCAGAGAACTATAGACCAGTGAGTTTAACATCAGTGATTTGTAAATTATTAGAAAGACTAATTAAAAATCACTTGGTGGATTTTTTTGTTAAACAAAACTTGATAAACCCATCTCAACATGGTTTTTTTAAAGGGAGGTCATGCTTAACAAATATGTTATGTTTTTTGGAAGACATCACTAAGTGGGTAGATGAGGGATCACCAGTAGATATCGTCTACTTAGATTTTCAAAAAGCTTTTGACAAAGTACCACATCAAAGATTACTGCTTAAACTAAAGACCCATGGCATAGGAAATGGTATAATAAACTGGATAGAACAATGGCTGATTGACAGAAGACAACGTGTAGTAGTTGATGGGGAGGCTTCAAACTGGAAATCGGTATTGAGTGGGGTACCACAGGGATCAGTATTAGGTCCTATATTATTCTTAATATATATCAACGATTTGGATGATGAAATAACAAGCAAGGTGTTGAAATTTGCGGATGATACAAAAGTGTTTAGAAGGATTAAAAGTGATGGAGATATACAGCATTTACAAGATGATCTTGACAGGTTGATCAAATGGTCTGAAAAGTGGCAAATGCTGTTCAATTTTGGGAAATGTAAATGCCTCCACATAGGACATGGGAACGAAGAAGTAGAATATACAATGGGGGGCACTGTACTAAGTACTACTGTAAAAGAAAAGGACTTAGGGTTAACCATTAGTGCTGATATGAAGATTTCAGAGCAGTGCGGAATTGCAGCTTCAAAGGGAAATCAAATCCTTGGATTAATTAGGCGAAACATAACGTATAAGGAAAAAGAGCTAATAATACCGCTGTACAAAACAATAGTTAGGCCTCATTTAGAATATTGTATTCAAGCATGGAGGCCATATCGCAGGAAGGACATAGATATGCTAGAAAGAGTGCAGAGGAGAGCAACTAAAATGATACAAAATCTGAGGGATCTTAGTTACGAAATACGCCTAAAAAAATGCGGTTTAACAACACTAGAGACCAGGAGATTGAGAGGAGATCAGATAGAAGTGTTTAAAATATTGAAGGGTTATGAAAATATTGATAGAAATATGTTTTTCTCAGTTAAGAAAGATAGAAGGACTAGAGGACATGAACTTGCATTAGCAAAGGAGCAGAGTAAATTGGATATAAGAAAGTTTTCTTTTTCACAAAGGACTGTAAATGAATGGAACAGATTACCTGCTGATTGTGTGGGTGCTAGTAGCGTGAATATGTTTAAAAATTAAATCGACACATACCTCAGACGGGCGGGATACACATAGATAAAAGGGTCGGACTCTCGATAAGCCAAAGGGCTTCCTTGTCCACCTGCCACCTAGAGTTAATTCGCTAGGTGGCAATCTTGTTAAATCTTGTTAAATGTACCACTGATTTATTGCGCTCGTTTTCCACTTAGTGGAGGCCTCTCTCAATTGCTTTATTGCGACACTTGGCTCTCTGTCACAGTATTTCTGCTAGCCTACGTCCCATTTGTTAACTTACGGCCACGTCAAGTCGGGTCACTAAATGCAATAAGTATTACATGTATAGCGAGAAGAGTATTGGCAGCGAAGACAACCATATGTTTTACATTTATAGGTTACTGTGCGTTGTTTTTTGCATACTTCGTTGTTGAATTTTGGTCTTAATGGTAATAATTACCTTCACCAACAGCATTGCTGTTGAGTAGCAACCGCCTCCTGGCAGCAGACATATTCAGTTCTTGTTCCTGAACAAGGAGATCGCTGCAGTATTTTCCACGCCGACACCAGTCAATTTCATGGTATGCACCTCGACATTTCCACTGCCCGTGGGCCTTCCTGTTCGTGCCCACCGGCACGCGCCTCTGCCCTATCTTCCAACACAGGCCCTTGTTTTTGTGGTTCAAACCGGTGTCACGGGCCCCGATTCACTCGTGCCAGGATTCACCGCCTACGTTCGGCCCGCGACTAGCGGGCCCAGAGTAGGTGCGTGCCAGGATTCCGCTTTGTTACTAAGGTGGTTTGCGTTAGTAATACGAAATGTTTTCCAGTATAATTGTTAGTATACATATTAAAAATAAAATGGAATAACTTGCATGATTATTTTCACGCACACAAACATATCGTGTGATTTAGGGCGCTCTTTTTGTTGTTCATGATCTGTAATCTGTAACTAGTATCGAGGCTATCGTGATATGTGGCGCACGGCACTGTCTATATGCATAGCCGCGGTGTCGGGCTATTCTTTTGTGCATACGAAATACATTCTTCTTGAAATGGTGGTAAATTAATCAACATAATTAATTATTTGCTTTAGTAAATAAAAATATAGTAGGCCTACTTATTCTGATTGTAAAAATCTGATTCTTATGTAAAAATGTTATGTTTATTTATCCTTTATTTGATGCATAACTATTTGCACACATTAGGGCACAGCATATTGTGTAATAAAAGTGGCTTTAATTTATATATATATATGTATATATATATAGCTACCTGTATATATATATATATATAAAGCTTAAAAGGGGTGCCAGTGGTTCACATACAAATGAATTACAATATGTAATGACCGGTTTCCTCTAGGTAAATTCCTAAACATGTTATTGAAGTAACTTGAATTATACTAATTACGTTTATTTTAATTACATCATGATTCATCGTCTTCTTTTTAGGAGTAAATATAATAAATTAGTTTTATTTATGTTTAGTGATATTTTGTTACAATGAATCCATGCTGATATCATATTGTGTTCTGAATTTACTTCTTCAATAAGCCTAGTAACATTTGTGTGTAGTGAAACCTATTTGTGCCATCTGTAAATAACATATTTATTGTTTTAACAATGTTGTTTTAATATAACATGAACAGAACTGGACCTAGCATAGATCCTTGTAGAATAACACATGTGGCTGTAACTACTTCTGAATCTGATTGATTATACAAAATAAACTGTTTTCCACTTAATTTCTAAACTACTGTAGACGTACACCTCTTATTCAATAACAACTGAGTTTATTATGTGCAATATCATGTTCTGTGGTGTACAATTTAACAAATCCAGTCCACAAGTCATCTAGGCTAAACAACCAGCCAACCAACCGATATTTGGTATTATTTCAACTGACTGCATTGAACTGTCTTCAGTCATTGCCAGTATATTAATATACCATACATCGACAACTTCATAAAAGAAACATTTAAGCACATTCATAGCCAAACTTGCTGGCTACTAACAAACTAACCTATGCGCACACTCAACATCACATTTTCTTACCTCAAAGACCAACTATACCAACCAACAGCACCTATGAAATATGCATTCTCTCTGTGCTTTGGCTGAATTCATAAATGTAACCCACCATTCCAAAATGAGACACTTCTTACTGATGGTCATTACGAGTTATGAGCCGTCACTGTCACAAATCCCCCGAAAACAGCGACTTCACTCTTCACAATCATTGTTTGCTGGAGATCTTGAACAAAGATGTATTGAGGGAATTGTTATAGAATTAATTCATTTTCTGTTATTTTTAGTATTTTTATTTCGTAATCTTGCAGCCGTTATAATATTGCATTCGCCTTGGATACGGGTATACAATGAATATGGTAATACATCGTATCGTCACTAGTGTTACTCAAACCATCACGTGTTGTTCCCCTAATTTTGATTGTCAGAGCCAACGGCAGTCCCTGCAAACAGTTTTTTTATTGTTACTGTTTCGCATACAGACGTACGTGTAAACATCGACAACTTTACTCTTTACTCTAAAATAAATTGTGCGGTATTGATACCAATCATCGCGTACTTTCTAACATCTGATGGCGTGAAAACAACGACATTTGGCCGTAAACATTATTTTTAGCTAGAATTGCTGTAGATAAAATAATGATTCCATACACTAATGATAGAATATACCATAGTATATTTTTTTTATATAATCAATACATAAGAAGGGTTTTAGCTAAGCGCGATATATCCATTTTATTGGTTTTTGTGTTTCATCATCAAAGTATAAGTAATAATTTGTATATGATGTTGGAATATATTAAGGTTCCAAAATCGAACGGGATGGTAGCAAAGTCTGAACTGTATTTTGGCACATATCTTATGCAGAATGAATCATTTATCTTTTTATGCTGCAAATGAACATATGTGTACTGACTGGTTGGAATCTAGTTAAAATAAAATTAATGCCTGTGTATTGCCTTACATTAGATATGTCGTATGAAGCCGTTTCTCTATCAGATCATAGCCAACAAAGAGAATGGCATCGACGTTGATAAATGGGACTACTTCGCTCGCGACTGTCACAAACTCGGCTTCACCAACAGCTTTGACCATACACGCTTAATGAAATTCGCGCGAGTCATTAGAGCCGAAGATGGAAGAAGACACATCTGCTTCAGAGACAAGGTGGTTGCCTTATGTCAACATCACATACATTGTTTCAGATTTGGTTTCAACAAAATATGTGATTGTGTAAAGTAATTCTCGTTTAGACTAACGTCATTCACATTCGTTCTAATCTCCAGTTTGCAACTGCCGTCAATATTTAGGCGGTCTTGTTAATTTTGAAGTATAATAAAAATGGGCCTAGCAAACAGTTGAAAACAGTTTCCAAGTAGTAATATTAACATCCCATTCATCCCATCCCATTAATTGCGTCATAGAAAAATTGTCTGGTGTCTATTTTCATGGGTCCATCCTAATCAAATATCGGTTAACGAATTTAAAAGTGTGGACTCTTATGTCTTAACAAAAGATATGTAATTCATCTTGATAAGGGTATCCACAAAATGCAATTACCTGTACAATGTACGGGTCCGTGGTTGTAGGAGGTGCACATTATAGTAGTTCGAAATTTCCCATGGAAAATACGGGGTATCCGGAGAGTACAAGTTGGTGATTGGGGTGTTAAAGGCTAAACGTTTAAAGTAGATTTGATGACATATTGACGAAATACCACCACTGTTACAATCAGGGGGAAGTAAACTGTCAAAAACTGAGATCAGCATTAGATAGTGGATGTGAATGTGTGATAAGATATTTACGGTGTGTTTAAAGCAATAATAATTGTAACCTTTATCTGAGTGAAATCGTTGGTTTCAGGAGGAAAAGAATGTGTACGACATGTTCTATACACGGAACGCCTTACACCACAGAGCCTGCCAACATGTTGTAATTCAAACTGTGAACTTCATGTATGTAGACTGCTATTTCTGTATGTAATCTGGAAAAAACTATAAATATTGCTAAAAGCGATTTTCATCTGAAATTGAAATTAGAAGACTCCCTAATCGTTGAGTTGATGGAATAATCAAGAGTGAATTTTCTGGTGGGATATATGCTATTCTATGGGTAGTATAACCTTGATTTTATAATATTTTACCAGTACTTCTAAACTAGTATAACAAATTAAAGGGTATTCAGTATAGTGAGGTAAAATGTATTACATGTATTTCATCGCTTAGTGATATCATCCACTTTAAGTGGTGACCGAAAACTCCAAAAGTAAATCATTCCACATTTTAGTTCATAAGCCAGGTAGGTGGATAGGTGAAAACCTCGCATCTGGTGAATTTATGCTACAATGTTTCTTAAGAAGCAAAAGGATGGTCGATTAGCTTCACAAAGTCAAAAAATAGGTATACAATCAGTAGAGTTATATATATCGATATATATATGTTTTTAAAATACTGTTATTTCAGTAATGGTACGGTTAACGTCGTCATGTTCAAATTGTCACTTCGAAGAACGTATTTAATGTTTTTGGACATGGCTATCGTATCCCGAATGGCGACTATTGAGTTTTCGTTCGAGTGCGGCCGTAATTAAACGTACATATTTTGTATAAATTTCTTACATTTTGAAACAATATAAGAAAATCGAAGTGTGTACAACCTATTCAAATGATTGTATTTTCCCCATACAACGTAATTGGTTATTATGGTTAAGCGAGTTATTCCTTCAATTTGGGCTAGATGGAAATCTTCACCCTCTCCAAGAGGGATATATCTATGCGGCTGCGGGCAACGAACATTTATTTAATAACCTGTCTTCTTTTTGGGAGACGCAGAACCGAAAATGAACACTGCTGTTGTATTGTTATGTCTGTGTTGGTTATACAGGCTGATGGATGCTTTACTAAAAGCCGACAAACATCTGAAATTCTACGGCGAAGACGGGTAAGCAAACATACTCTCACGAGTCCTTCTTTATATATTGTTAATATATTGTTCAGTTAACAGCTTATGCTTTGAAACACAATCAAATGCGGCGGTGTGCATATCTGGGTCATTAACATATTTCGGTTTACGGTCACCTCGGTAATCCGGTCACCTCGCCATTAAGGTCACATTGAGACAGTCCCAAATTATTTATACAGTATAAGATAGGACGATAGTCCTGCTAATTTGGTAACCTAGCTATTCGGGAATACGGTCAGTATCCCAGTGCAAAACGACGAAAGTTCCCGCAGATTACCCCCCACTTACGGTCAGTCACAGCCGGGAAGCCAAGACTGGCGCCTGACGTGGACGATCAGCTGCTGGGCGCCCATCAACCAAAGACGACTTTAGTAATGCGAAGCCATGAACTTGGCGTCTGGATGTTTACTTGGCGACTCGCATTTTGAAAACAATATAAGTGATGCAAGTCCCCTGTTATCTGGTGCCTTGATGTTGCAATTGGAAGCCAAATTCTTAGTGGCTGAGCAGATTTTACAAATAAGTACAGCGGCGCGGAAGCAAATCCGAATTCGGTCAATAGGCTTCATCTTTGCGGTTGACAATATGGCATCGTCTGTTTGGTGTCTCGGTTTTTGTTTAACGATCGAAAAAGTATTTTTGGAGTTACATAGGTGTCGCGATTTTGAATAATAAAACAATGTGTTTGGTATGTCGTTAAACTAAATCATCATGTTATTTTACTTGCGTGATTGGTTGCCCGAAATATCCCGTGGCGCCTCTTGTTGATAATATAAAACTACTTAAAATTAAGAGGTTCGAACTGTTGGCATTTACGACAACGCCTGCTTGATCTTAATCAATATCAAAATAAATATCATGTCAGCAAGTAATATATTGTTATATTTCGTTTAGTGGTATAATTTATGGTTCCATAATTTATAACAAAATCCACAACACTGTGGTGTGGTGCAAGCGTATAAGCGTGTGTTTATTTAAATGCTAATTGTAACTAAATTTCCTGTTGACGAATTCACTAACAAATAACTGTATCCATTAATAAAACACGCTACACCACACAGGACAGTACGTACTACACCACACAGGGCAGTACATACTACACCACACAGGACAGTACATACTACACCACACAGGACAGTACGTACTACACCACACAGGGCAGTACATACTACACCACACATGACAGTACATACTACACCTCACAGGGCAGCACATACTACACCACACAGGGGAGTACATACTACACCTCACAGGGCAGTACATACTACACCACACAGGACAGTACGTACTACACCTCACAGGACAGTACATACTACACCTCACAGGGCAGCACATACTACACCACACAGGGGAGTACATACTACACCTCACAGGGCAGTACATACTACACCACACAGGGCAGTACATACTACACCACACAGGACAGTACATACTACACCTCACAGGGCAGCACATACTACACCACACAGGGGAGTACATACTACACCTCACAGGGCAGTACATACTACACCACACAGGGCAGTACATACTACACCTCACAGGACAGTACATACTACACCACACAGGACAGTACATACTACACCACACAGGACAGTACATACTACACCACACAGAGCAGTACATACTACACCACACAGGGCAGTACATACTACACCACACAGGGCAGTACATACTACACCACACAGGACAGTACATACTACACCACACAGGGGAGTACATACTACACCACACAGGGCAGTACATACTACACCACACAGGACAGTACATACTACACCACACAGGGCAGTACATACACCACACAGGACAGTACATACTACACCACACAGGGCAGTACATACTACACCACACAGGACAGTACATACTACACCACACAGGGGAGTACATACTACACCACACAGGGCAGTACATACTACACCACACAAGGCAGTACATACTACACCACACAGGGCAGTACATACTACACCACACAGGGCAGTACATACTACACCACACAGGACAGTACGTACTACACCTCACAGGGCAGTACATACTACACCACACAGGACAGTACATACTACACCACACAGGGGAGTACATACTACACCACACAGGGCAGTACATACTACACCACACAAGGCAGTACATACTACACCACACAGGACAGTACATACTACACCACACAGGACAGTACATACTACACCACACAGGGCAGTACATACTACACCACACAGGACAGTACATACTACACCACACAGTGCAGTACATACTACACCACACAGGGCAGTACATACTACACCACACAGGACAGTACATACTACACCACACAGGGCAGTACATACTACACCACACTGGGCAGTACATACTACACCACACAGGGCAGTACATACTACACCACACAGGACAGTACATACTACACCTCACAGGGCAGTACATACTACACCACACAGGACAGTACATACTACACCACACAGGGCAGTACATACACCACACAGGACAGTACATACTACACCACACAGGGCAGTACATACTACACCACACAGGGCAGTACATACTACACCACACAGGGCAGTACATACTACACCACACAGGACAGTACATACTACACCACACAGGGCACTACATACTACACCACACAGGGCAGTACATACTACACCACACAGGACAGTACATACTACACCACACAGGGCAGTACATACTACACCACACAGGGCAGTACATACTACACCACACAGGACAGTACATACTACACCACACAGGACAGTACATACTACACCACACAGGACAGTACATACTACACCACACAGGGCAGTACATACTACACCACACAGGACAGTACATACTACACCACACAGGGCAGTACATACTACACCACACAGTGCAGTACATACTACACCACACAGGGCAGTACATACTACACCACACAGGGCAGTACATACTACACCACACAGGGCAGTACATACTACACCACACAGGGCAGTACATACTACACCACACAGGACAGTACATACTACACCACACAGGGCAGTACATACTACACCACACAGGGCAGTACATACTACACCACACAGGACAGTACATACTACACCACACAGGGCAGTACATACTACACCACACAGGGCAGTACATACTACACCACACAGGACAGTACATACTACACCACACAGGGCAGTACATACTACACCACACAGGGCAGTACATACTACACCACACAGGGCAGTAATACTACACCACACAGGGCAGTACATACTACACCACACAGGGCAGTACATACTACACCACACAGGGCAGTACATACTACACCACACAGGACAGTACATACTACACCACACAGGACAGTACATACTACACCACACAGGACAATACATATTACACCACACAGGGCAGTACATACTACACCACACAGGGCAGTACATACTACACCACACAGGACAGTACATACTACACCACACAGGGCAGTACATACTACACCACACAGGGCAGTATATTCTACACCACACAGGACAGTACATACTACACCACACAGGACAGTATATACTACACCACACAGGGCAGTACATACTACACCACACAGGACAGTACATACTACACCACACAGGACAGTACATACTACACCACACAGGGCAGTACATACTACACCACACAGGGCAGTACATACTACACCACACAGGGCAGTACATACTACACCACACAGGGCAGTACATACTACACCACACAGGACAGTACATACTACACCACACAGGGCAGTACATAATACACCACACAGGACAGTACATACTACACCACACAGGGCAGTACATACTACACCACACAGGACAGTACATACTACACCACACAGGGCAGTACATACTACACCACACAGGGCAGTATATACTACACCACACAGGGCAGTACATACTACACCACACAGGGCAGTACATACTACACCACACAGGGCAGTACATACTACACCACACAGGGCAGTACATACTACACCACACAGGACAGTACATACTACACCACACAGGGCACTACATACTACACCACACAGGACAGTACATACTACACCACACAGGGCAGTACATACTACACCACACAGGGCAGTACATACTACACCACACAGGACAGTACATACTACACCACACAGGACAGTACATACTACACCACACAGGACAGTACATACTACACCACACAGGACAGTACATACTACACCACACAGGGCAGTACATACTACACCACACAGGGCAGTACATACTACACCACACAGGACAGTACATACTACACCACACAGGGCAGTACATACACCACACAGGACAGTACATACTACACCACACAGGGCAGTACATACTACACCACACAGGACAGTACATACTACACCACACAGGGCAGTACATACTACACCACACAGGGCAGTATATACTACACCACACAGGGCAGTACATACTACACCACACAGGGCAGTACATACTACACCACACAGGGCAGTACATACTACACCACACAGGGCAGTACATACTACACCACACAGGACAGTACATACTACACCACACAGGGCAGTACATACTACACCACACAGGGCAGTACATACTACACCACACAGGACAGTACATACTACACCACACAGGGCAGTACATACTACACCACACAGGGCAGTACATACTACACCACACAGGACAGTACATACTACACCACACAGGACAGTACATACTACACCACACAGGACAGTACATACTACACCACACAGGGCAGTACATACTACACCACACAGGGCAGTACATACTACACCACACAGGGCAGTACATACTACACCACACAGGACAGTACATACTACACCACACAGGGCAGTACATACACCACACAGGACAGTACATACTACACCACACAGGGCAGTACATACTACACCACACAGGACAGTACATACTACACCACACAGGGCAGTACATACTACACCACACAGGGCAGTATATACTACACCACACAGGACAGTACATACTACACCACACAGGGCAGTACATACTACACCACACAGGGCAGTACATACTACACCACACAGGGCAGTACATACTACACCACACAGGGCAGTACATACTACACCACACAGGACAGTACATACTACACCACACAGGGCAGTACATACTACACCACACAGGGCAGTACATACTACACCACACAGGGCAGTACATACTACACTGCTTAGTGGTCATTGCTGTTAAAATGGCATGCATATATAGGCCTATGGCGATGTACCCAATTCAGCATTAAGGTCACCTCGCTATTAAGGTCACTTTTGTTCAGTCCCGTGGGTGGCCGCAATGCCAAGGTTCCACTGTACTTCCGATGTCCCAAAAGTTTCTTCTGCACTTGTTGCCACGGATATGGACAAAACAAACCAGTGTTTGCGTATAGGCTATGCTATGTACCTTTAGTATAACACATAAGCAATTGACATATCTTACTTGATAATAAGTCATGAGAATTAAATTGGATCATTACATGTGCCAACAGTGAGAAGGTTTGCCTGACCCACTCAGAATGCCCTTTTCATCTATCGGGGTAAACGTGAAAAATGGCTCGTAGGTCTCAACCTTCCCCTATTTCTTTAAATTGTTCTTTCTTTCTGCAAAATGCATTAAAATACTACCTACCCTTCGTGTACACAACGTATTTTTAGTAATGAATCAACTAATAATGTTGCCAATTTAGTATCTAGACATGTCACTTACTAGACATATATATATATAGATTCTTTTTTGATGACTTGCGTGATAATAGGGTCATTTACAAGGAAGTTGTAACCTTTAATAAGACGAAATGATCAACTCCTCGACGTTTCTGGAAGATGACTGGGTGCAGGTTCAATATACATTGTTAAGATTAAAATACACGTCCTCAGTCAACACGTAAATAGCTACCTAGACACCACTGCAAATAAGCGTAATAATTTTCATACAACGATGATGCACTCGTTATAACCTTTCGTCAGAATGTGTATTTCTAATGGAAAATGGTTGCGGCATTGACTGGCTAGGCTAATAAAAGATCGTTATGTTGAGGTGTCAGCCAATATGAAAAGTCAAACACGTAAGTGAAATCGGACAATACTTTTATAAAAGAATAAAAATCATGAAAATGTAACCAATCTGATAACGACTCAACCGTCGTAATTTATGCATATACATGTATGCTTGTGTGCGCACGCGCGCACCATAAACCAAATAACGTGCTGTGTGTGTTATAACTTCCTCTTCTTCGTAGTCTTGTGGTGATTCCGATTCCTAGATATTGTCGCACAGCTTTATTTCTTGGTTTCAATAGAGGCACTTCACCTGGGGTATCGAGTTTCTTGGTCGTAGTTTCCTTCCACGAGTCGCCGTGCATATTGTCTTTTTGTGTGTCACAGGAGAACAAAAAGAATGTCGACGTTCGGGAAAGACATGGTGGCCTTCAGCCAGATGACTGACCACGTTTACCACCAGATCCTACACGGCGAGCCCCGCGTTGGTCTACGTGAAGCCAGTGAGATCCTGCGCAGGCTCGAGAGACGTGACCTCTACCGCTGCATCTGTGAGACAAAACCGCGGAGCTGCTCCGAAGCAGTAAGTAGGCCCTTGATGTATTATTAGTTTGCCGACAGTGTTGTCAACAATGCAGTGATGATGCCAATAAAGAGGATAAGATTAGCAATTTGGTGTAACAGTGTATTACAATGATTAACAGCAAAGAAATTATAAATCTGTAAATATGTAGTGGTGGTTTTGGTGGGGTTGTGATTGCGATGGTGGTGGTGGTGGTAGCAGTGGTTGTGATATCTTCTATATGTTGTTTCTTTTTAATAATAATACATACAATTACCAATATTCATATTTAATCTGTACTCGCATTACTGTGTACTCGCGCACGAGTGTTTGTTTACGTATGTGCGTGCGTGCGCACACGTGAGTGAGTGAATGTGTATATTCGTGTGCGAGCATGCGAGCGGGTGTGTACTATCTTACTATTATCGAGATTGCGTATGTATGTGTGTGTTTGTGTGCGTGCGTGCGTGCCTGCGTGCGTGTGCGTGCATGTTTGTGTGCGCGTGTCTTTGCGAGTGAAACGTAACAGCTCTATTTGTCCCCAAAATAACCCATATATGTAATTATATATCTGTGTGGCATTTTAGTTAGTGTTCTTGACAACAGCAAAGCCGGTTCATTGTAATGCCCATCTATACTGTTCATGCAGAAAGAGGTCAACATCCGGGCGATCAAGGCTCGAATTGTCGAGCAACGCATTTGCGGTCGAGGACTTCGAGATTTTGGTAATAAGATAAACGAGATAGTTGATTATGTCCGTCGGTGATGTTACAGCTCAGTTACTTTGTCAATGTCTAGTTCGCTCTGCGTCCCCACAGAACTAGCTGTATATATATATATATCCCATCACTCTACATATATATACAGCTAGTTCTGTGGGGACGCAGAATGAACTAGACATTGACAAAGTAACTGAGCTGTAACATCACCGACGTTAGTCGGGTAATTATTAATGTCATTTTCTGTACACAGATCTATTTTTGACACATGCATATAAATTGTTAAGAAGCAAAGGCTCAAGCTCTTAGTTCTGCTTACGGGTTTGTCTACATCGCCAAACGTCACGCCGTATCTCGATTAACACCTTCGTATATTCAATGTATCTATGCTGGATGTGTTTCGTGCATACACACGGATTGACTTTGTAGGAGGTCACATTCGACTACGGCCAGGGAGAAGAGAATCCGGTTAAAAGTGTCTACTTCTATGAGAAGAGTGCACCCGAAAAGGCTTATAAAATACCAGAAGTGGAAACTGATGCGGTGAGCATGTTAACCTACGAGTGTGTGCATGATGTATTTGTGATCGAGATGAGAAAACTGGCAGTTAGCCGAGACAGACATACAGACAGACTGAGTTGTTTATGTATACAATTGTACAATAAGGTATAATAATAACGATAATAATAATGTGCATTATGGTATAACAGTAGCGATGTGAAATTTCAAATGGGTGTCATATTTAATGTGCAACTTGGATATGGGAGAATCCTATTAAGACTAAAAAATGGCTCTCATAGGAGCCACTCTGAGAGCTATACCAACAGCACGTAAGGTAAAATAAGCTTCCTTGCGCGTGCGTGCGTGTGTGTGGGCGGTGTGCGTGCTTTTGTGTGTTTGTATGCGTGCGTGCGCACATGTGTAACAATACGTCGTGCCATAACCAGTTGTCGTTTTGAAAGCATGTTAGCAAGATTAACAAGCTATAGCAATGTCTTCATAGTCACCAATATATACATAATTATGACGATTATGATGACATGATATTGTCTGTCGTAGGTAACACTGATGCTGCCGTCAATCTTTTGTGAAGTCATCTTGCGGTTCTTCTGGAAGAAAGAGAAAGGAAATGGAGAAACAGTTGCGCGCCAGGCCATCCAGAATTGGATAAAGGAAGACAAAGGATGGCAAGCTAGCAGAAAACGAGGACACCCTCAGTAACAACTGTCATACTGGAAGAGTTCGTTCGCTGAACTTGGCGTCGCAATGCATACGACCTACGCCATGCCTTTGTTGCACTATATTTGACACTTCAGCACGTGATGTCATAGTTGTGCGTAATTTTTGTGCACTGCACAATCTACTGAAGCGTCAAATGATATAAGTAATATAGAGTCAAGACATGTTAATTTGCCAAGTAGCTACAGTAACACACTTTCTTTGCACGGACTATTTAGTAGAGAACGCGAAAACCAATTAAGACATGTCGATTTTCCACGTAACAATAATAACATAATTTCTATACACGGTCTAAAGTAGCATTATTTGTTACAATGCTCTTGCGGTGGTGGTTTTTGTGATGTTTTTGTGCTGATGCTTAATATGCTGTTTTACTTGTTGCTGTGGTCCCTATGATTTACTTCGAATTTCATTTATTTAGGCGTCGGAGACTGGGGCTATAATATTGTGTGGGGGCTGGAGATATGTTTACCTCCACAATATTTTGGAAAGGAGTGAAGTTGGAGGTTTTTGTGAGCTACGAGGAAAGGTGTAGTAGGAGAGTTTTGGTGAGCCACAGCCCAACCCCCCAATATTCACCACTATCCGACGCCTATGGGTAGTGTTATAAACGAATGGATACTTGAGCTGTGCAAACTTGTATGCCTTACCAACGATTGTTATACCGACAGCAAATAAACACATTTTGAATTTTACACTGGTTGAGTTGAAAGACACCAACATACACATTCAGTTTACGTTTGACCTGTACTTGCCATGGACCTTTATCAGCAGCTAGACGCTACAAGCCGCCAGTAGCACCTTCAGCACGATTCCACTGTCGCGCTGTCGGATCATTCATGGCATTGGAAGACTGGGGGGAAGTTGAAATATTTCGCCACCAAGTCTACCATCATGCAATATAGCATAGAAATACGAATATTATTGGACAATTCTACACTATGTCGACTAGGGCGTATCGATATCGTGAATTTGACATTATATCTGACCTTCGTCATTTTGGAAACAACGAGTATCCGCGAGCGCGTTATGGTGTTTATGCAACGATTGTTACAATCGGTAATGTAATAATCGACAAGTAATGTAATAAAGACCAGTAATGTAATAAAAACAATGAAAACGTTTATGATGACGATGCTGGCGGAGGTTATGGTGATGTTGTTAGTAGTGATGATGAAGGTGGTGGTGATGAGGATATAACTGATAATGACGATGACGACGAGAAAAATGAAAACAATTAAAGGGTCATATCAGTGATGATGATGATCCTAACGATGATGATTATGATGACCGTGTTGTTGTTGATGATGATGATATTAGGAATAATGATGGAGACGGTGATAATGAGGATAGTAGTAGAGTAGGTCCCTTTCGTTGGGATGTTGAAGGGAAGTGGTATATTATGTTAAAAGATAGGAAGAAAATCCACCTTCACTTCAGGTGGAAGGTCAAGATTCATGGTCGGAGGAAGGTCAAGGTCAAGAAGCGCCCCTGGTGAATAGGTCAAGGTCAAATAACGCTCACTGGCGAATAGGTAATGAACTAAATAACTGGGTCAGATAGGTAGATAACATTATTAAATAGTTCAATGCGCAATGGGGTGTTTTCTTATGTCGCATAGGTGGTGAACCAATTCGGGAATAGCGCCCCCTATCGTATACATTTAGAACTAAAAAAATAGGTAAAATCCTGACGAATAAGTAGTGAATTAGAAAATAGGTCAAATTATGTAATTACCAGTTACCGTACAGGTCTCCGACCGTCCCAATACCCTACTTCCGGTTACCGTACAGGTTCACGATGTCTTTTTAGGCCTATTTCCGGTTATCGTACAGGTCTACGACCTTCTAATCACCCTACTTCCGGTTACCGTACAAGTATACGACCTTCCCATCACCCTACTTCTGGCTACCGTACAGGTCTACGACTTTCCCATCACTCTACTTCTGCTTACTGTACAGGTTCATTATGTATTTTTAAGCCTACTTCCGGTTACCGTATACGTTCACGATGTCTTTTTAAGCCTACTTCCGTTTATTCTACAGCAAAGCGATGTCATTTTTAGCCTACTTCCGGTTACCGTACAGTTTCACTATGTCTTTTAAGCCTACTTACGGTTACCGTACACGTTCATGATGTCTTTTTAAGCGTACTTCCGCTTACCCTACAGTTTATCGATGTCTTTTTAGGCATACTTCCGGTTACCGTACATATTCACCATGTCCTGATCATACTTTTCCGTCCTAATTTCGGTCAAGTCAACCCTACTTTCATCAATATGTTCCAATCATATGACTTCCGTTATACCTTCACGTTACTTCTTGTCATCATGACGCCATTTGCCCTTCCTCTTCATTAACCAAAAATACCTATAAACTCTAACACCCTAATTTATAACCCAAAACCATTTACGTTTCACGTTCACGGTGTCTTTTTAAGCCTACTTCCGGTTACACTACAGGTTAACAATTGTTAAGCCTACTTCCGGCTACCTCACAGATTCACGATGTCCTTAAAGCCTACATCGGGTCACCCTACACCTTAAACTGAATCGGAGAGAGCAAATATGATCCGTGGAGCCATGCAAATCTGAACTTGTCCACGACGTACAATCTAATACATTGTAACTACATCTCGTCGGGGTTGTGTCATGTGAAGTATGTGCTATTAATAGTACTGCATGCCACGAAACCTGTTTCAACTAGAATACACACCAGCTACAGAGAGACAAGATTACAAAGAAAAAAGAGCTACAACTGGTTTGAACCGGTTAGAACCAGTTACAGCCGGCTGCCTGTAAGTGGGTAGAACCGGTTAGAACCGCTTAAACTCCATTAGAACCGGTTACAATCAGAACAAAATTAAACCATTAAAAAACAGTTATAACCGGGTAGAACTGGTTAATACCTTGTCGAACCTGTTAGAACATGGCTGATCCAGTTAGAACAGGTAATCAATTAAAACCGTTTATAACCAGACACAAAGACAAAACACAACACACTACGTTAGAAATAGTTAGGTCCTTTTACAATACACAGCACACACACAAACACACGCAAAGCACCCGAAAACACAACACTCACACACGTACACACACACAACACAAAGACAAAACACTCACACAACACAACAGGATCGCGAGGGGGACCCTGACAAGGGCAGCATCGCCGACAATATGGCACTTATTGAGAACAGCGGGTACGGGATGACAATAACAAGCGATCGGGTCGTCACGTACTGCACGAACGTCAACGCGTCGATTCTCATCAACGACCGACGCTTCCTTCAATTCGATGTCGTCGTCGACGACCGCGTCTACAGCTGAACAAAAGGACCGTCACCTACGACCTACCCATCCAGATCGGCTTCTTTGTGTACCAGTATGCCAAGCTACGCATGCTGGAATTCATCGACGCGTACGTACCCCTTCCCCTCTTCGAGTACTGCGGTATGGACATGGAAAACGCCTATCTCGCGCTGGCTGGGCGGTGCGTGGACGACCTCACCAAACTAACCAAGCGCGAGCACTACCATCGACACAGAGCCGAGTGGCGACGCTCACCTGGAGGCCTACGTGCAGTGCGAACTCGCCGAGCGAACGCGGGATACCGCCGACAAGAAGTGCTTCGCGGCACGTTGGGCGTACGACAAGAGATGGCCCGGACTTTTTAAGGAGGAGTGGCCCGCGCGTGGAATGATCGCTCTCCGCAGCAAGACGAACTACAGCTTCCGGTCGACCGATAATTATAGCACGAAGGGTCAAAACAAACGCCAGAACGACACCAACAAGGACACCTTCCTCAACGTTCTGACGGGCCGGCGGAACTGCCGCGGGTGGATCAGGGGCTTCAAGTGAAAGACTCGTCCGTGTTGACGTACGTCCAGGATCGAGCCGCGCTCACGCACTTTTACACAAAACGCCGCGCGCTCAACGACGGGGTCTGCTCGGCGCCGATTCTCGTCTAGACGGTCGCCTTGTTGTAGCGCCACTGACGCTTTGTAATACGGCGTATATCAACTTATTGTAGAGCGATTTGTGCTTTGTAATACAGTGAATAAAGAAAATGGAACACCAACACAGAAACGCGTTTTCATCTTTTATTACGTCTACAAGCGTACACCAAAGGCCTCCCCCAACGTAACATCTTACTAGCATATAAGCACGCTTCTCTCCATCAATCATCTACAAGCACTCATCTCTAATTTTAAGCCCGTCGAATACACAACAATGGTTGTTTACAGAGTCCGACGCATTTTCATATTTTTATTACGTCTACAAACGTACATCAAAGACCTGTCTCAACACATCATCTTACTAACATACAAGCATGATTCTCTCTCTATATATCAACTACAAACACGCATCTCTACCTTTATACTTTGAAGCCAGTCAAATACACGACACTCGTTGTTTACAAAGTCCAACCTGAACAGGTTCTTCAAAAGTTTCAGTGGCATACCCCACTATCGGTGCATCAGATATGCGACGCAGTATCTATCAAACACATTAGACAGTCCGTTCTGCAGTCTACAGTTGTTGTACGTCCAGTCGTCTTCATAGTTGCGGCGCGGAAGGTCGCGTGTCGTGGCGGCAGGCCGTACGAAGCGAAGTATTTGCCGCACTGGGTGCTGTCTACGTGCAGCAAACCCACTACCCTCCCTATTAGTCCGACGGGTAGGTATCGATCGTCTTTGGTAGCCTGTCTTTCGCCATCACGCCGACTACTACATGTTTAGTATATGGATCGGTGGCTAGTAGACGTCCAATCTCTTGCGTATCCGTCATCCGTAATCGAACATGTCAATTTCCAGCACCGTTTCGAACTCGCCGTACACGACGACTTTCACCGTAACCGGAAGTGTCTCGGCGAAGTGGATCTCTTGTCGCAGATTGCCGTTGCGCACGACGTTTATATGGTAATCGTGGCAGAGGTGTGATGAAAAGTCGAATCCAAAGAAGGTGTAGCCGTTGCCCAATTCCGCACCTGTCACGCAATTGACCTCATTTTCGAAAGCTTTGCCGGTCTACTCGAACAGTTCCAGGTAGCTTCTGACATACGCGCCTCCGGCGAAGTTCGGTTGAATCGGCTTGCTCGGGACCTGTCGACAGCCCACATAGAGGACGAGGAAGTTTACGTCATTGTGCTTTGTGTTGAACGGGTTTTTATTGTAGGCCCAGTTGTAGGCGTCGGTGTCGATGATTTCAGGATCACCCGTTTCGGCAGCACGTAGACATTTTCGTGAGTGTGAGATATGGACGGTGAACACCTTGCATTCGACTCGTTGTAGCGGGTACTTGGCCATCCCCTTTGTTAACGGTTTGACGTGACCGAGCTGTACAGTCGGGTTCAGTTTGGCCTTTCGCATATGCAGGGACGTCTCGAGCAGTTTTATTTTAAATCCTTTGTTGGCGCCATCAGCCATCAGCTCGAACGCGTCCATGCTTCGCACCAGACGGAGCTTAACGTCGACCCCATTCAGCAGGTAACGGTCTTATATGAATACGTCCGCGTGCACTCGCCCCAACAGCTCCACCTCGCGTGTCATCATGATATACCCGCGTCGGTATTGGAATCCTCCGTTACCAGCGCTGACCGACCCCATCAACCCCGTGGTGTCCTTACACCACAGGCAGCACTCGAGCTGCGTATTCTTGGCTTCGGCACCGTAAGTCTACAGTGTTTCGATGTAGGCGCGGTAGGGTTACGTGTTCGTCGACTCGGTCACCAGCGTACCGTTCTTCGGTACATCGACCTGACTAAACAGCTTGTGCAGCCAGTTGTTGACCGGAGCCGCAATACTGGCATCTTCGAGGTCCATACCGTCCCCATTCACTACACGCGCTGTCACGTACAGACGAACGCTAGGCAGATCCAGGTATCCGTCTCCCGAACCCGGTATGAGAAACTCGATGGGACCCCTCGTGTCGATTTGTGCTCCACCCGTTGACCGTTCTCAATGTTCGTCTGCACGCTGAACAGGTCCAGTTTGCTCTTTAGACTTCGTACGACTGTTGGTGCACGAACGTGTTCACAGTGACTTTTCAAAAGAAACGCATTTGATTTTATGTAGAACAAACTTTCAGACATCTAGAATGTATTGGCGTGCACCGCGAGAACTTTAGCAGTTCTTATATGACTAACTGATTTGTTTTGCTTCCGCAGGCCCGGGTTGAAGAGATCAGTGACCGTGTCGTGGAGATGTCACACGGAACGTTGTCGCCAGAAGACTTTGAGATTTCGGTTACCAGCGATATTACAGCACCCTCAGTCTGTCCGTGATTAAAGTAGATATACGTAGTAAAAGCTATCACTCTTAAGACTGAACACATAATTTACATTTGAAACTTAAAATACTATATAGGTACGTTTGATTATTCACGCGAAAAGACATAGGCTGATGGCCATGTACAAATATAAAAATGCTAGAATTGTTCATGTGACCGCCCGTGTGTGAACTGTTCTGGACAAAAACGTCTAACAGATACAAGTATGTCTCGATGAAGTATCAATATTTGCTTAAACTAGTTATCAAAGGACACTATACGAATTACAGTATATTGTCTGTACAGTGTTTATGCCGGGCAAGCACCAGTATAGTATATGTAGCACCTCCTTGGCTCACTGGTCTGTGTTTCTAGGTAGTAAAATTCGACTATAGCATGCGCGAGTAGAATCCGGTTGAATCGGTGTTGTTCTATAAGAAGAACGAACTCGAAAGAGCCGTGTCAAGAGTGACAAAAGAAACGGTAAGTATGAGCATTAATTCTGTGTTACTTACACCGAACAGTATATTATACAGGTGCCGTTATTTGGAGAGACGTAGATCTATGTGTTGATGTGAGTACATTTTGGAGAAACTGAAGTGTCAGTCTATCAATATATGAACAATACTTTCGCACACTTTCTGTGCCACTCTTTCAGTCCTTCACTCCGTCCATCCGTCTGTTTGTCTGTCAGTCACTGTCTTTGTCTGTCTCTATCTCTCTCTGTCCCTATCTCTGTGTGTCAGTCTCTTCTCCATCTCTCTCTCATCATCATCATGAGTTTCTCCTGCGGTTCTTCTGGAAGAAGTCTGGCTCAGACCCGGACGACGGGCGTCGGACCTTTAAAGCTTGGTTACAAGAAGACGGAGGGTGGCAGAGGAGTTGATGCTGATGACAGAGATCGTAGCAAAATCCAGCACGGTGCCAAGTATTCATTCGCTTTGCAGATGCCGAATTCCACGTGGTAATGCCGGGTTGGAATCATCTCCTGGGCAGTATCGACACATTACACATGTTCCGGAAAAATTCCTGGCGAAGCCCGAAGCGTGTATAGTGTGAATACCACGTGGGTGGTGGTGATGCCTTGTAAACGAGAAGACATCACGTAGAGGTCTATAAAACAATTTGAAAAATAATTTGTGATGTATGTGTGTATCTGTTTCGCTCAAATCCTTGTATTACTATATTTGGTTTATTGTATATTTTATTCCACTTGGTACTACCGTGTTAGAATCATCGTTAAGCACGTCGTACACATCAGTATAAAATAATTTGTGATGTCCGTATGTAACTATTTCGCTCAAATCCTTTTATTAATACATTTATGTTTTACGTGTTTTATTTAAATAAGCAAAATCAGTGCAAATATGTTTCGTTTTTGAAACAAAAATGATATTACGTTAGCGTTTACATAAAATGGAACGTCTTTGAGTTTTTCCGCTACATTAATTACCAACCTCTGTAATGTATAATTTCGCATATAATGTTTGCGTGATTCGTTTACATTATATGCTTTAGTTTTATAAGTTTGTTCTTGTGTAACCTGATTTTCAGCTTATTAGTTTGTTAGGATTGTGAAATAAAAGTAAGTTGTTTTTGTATACCGTTTACTTCCGTGTACATAAACAATAAACTACCTCACGAGGCATTCTGCTATGTGCTTTGACGAATTCTGCAAATATAGCAATAGTAGTAGTAGTAGTAGTAGAAGTAGTAGTAGTAGTAGTAGTAGTAGTAGTAGAAGTAGTAGTAGTAGTAGTAGTAGTAGTAGAAGTAGTAGTAGTAGTAGTAGTAGTAGAAGTAGTAGTAGTAGTAGTAGAAGTAGTAGTAGTAGTAGTAGTAGTAGTAGTAGAAGTAGTAGTAGTAGTAGTAGTAGTAGTAGAAGTAGTAGTAGTAGTAGTAGTAGTAGAAGTAGTAGTAGTAGTAGTAGAAGTAGTAGTAGTAGTAGTAGTAGTAGAAGTAGTAGTAGTAGGTAGTAGTAGTAGTAGTAGTAGTAGTAGAAGTAGTAGTAGTAGTAGTAGTAGTAGAAGTAGTAGTAGTAGGTAGTAGTAGAAGTAGTAGTAGTAGTAGTAGTAGTAGTAGTAGTAGTAGTAGTAGTAGTAGAAGTAGTAGTAGTAGTAGTAGTAGTAGAAGTAGTAGTAGTAGTAGTAGAAGTAGTAGTAGTAGTAGTAGTAGTAGAAGTAGTAGTAGTAGGTAGTAGTAGTAGTAGTAGTAGTAGTAGAAGTAGTAGTAGTAGTAGTAGTAGTAGAAGTAGTAGTAGTAGGTAGTAGTAGAAGTAGTAGTAGTAGTAGTAGTAGTAGAAGTAGTAGTAGTAGTAGTAGTAGTAGTAGTAGAAGTAGTAGTAGTAGTAGTAGTAGTAGAAGTAGTAGTAGTAGTAGTAGAAGTAGTAGTAGTAGTAGTAGTAGTAGTAGAAGTAGTAGTAGTAGTAGTAGTAGTAGTAGAAGTAGTAGTAGTAGTAGTAGTAGTAGAAGTAGTAGTAGTAGAAGTAGTAGCTAGTAGTAGTCGCGAGTTGTAGTAGTAATAGTAGTAGTAGTAGTAGTAATATAAGTAGTAGTTGCAGCTAGTAGTAGTCGTTAATAATGGTAGTAGTCGTAGTAGTAGTAGTAGTAGTAGTAGTAGTAGTAGTAGAAGTCGCAGTAGTAGTAGTAGTAATAGTAGTAGTAGTAGTAGTAGTAGTAGTAGTAGTAGTAGTACTAGTCGTAGTAGTAATAGTAGTAGTAGTAGTAGTAGTAGTAGTAGTAGTAGTATAAGTAGTGGTAGTGCTTGTTCTTCATCTACATGAAAACTAGGGCCGGAACGATATACCGGTGTATCGCGATATACATCGCACGATACGTTACACGATATATAATATATGTATCGCAATACACTACGATATATATGTGTGTGTGTGTGTGTGAGTGTGTGAGTGTGTGTGTGTGTGCGTTGTGTGTGTGTGTGTGTGTGTGTGTGTGTGTGTGTGTGTGTGTGTGTGTGTGTGTGTGTGTGTGTGTGTGTGTGTGTGTGTGTGTGTGTGTGTGTGTGTGTGTGTGTGTGTGTGTGTGTGTGTGTGTGTGTGTGTGTGTGTTTGTGTTTTACTACTCACGATTACATCATCTATGTACACAAAGTTAACGAATGGTAGATCTTTGAGTAATTGGTGTACATTGTGTTGGAAACACTGGGTTGCGTTCTTTAAACCATATGGCATCCGGAGAAATTTGAACACGCTGAGGGTTGTAATAATGGCTGTTTTATCCTGAGACGCCTCATCGACATACATTTGTTGAAACGTTTGCCGCAGGCCAAATTTACTGATGATCGTGCATCCAGCGAGGCGTTCGTTGAAAGACGTCAACGCTGGAAGTGGATATCTGTCAAGAGTGGTAATGGCATTCAAACGTCGAAAGTCCCCGAATATACGCCACGAGCCATCTGGTTTAGGCACTGCGTGTATCGGTGACGCCCAATTTCATTCAAATCTCTCTATAACGTTGTCACGTTCCCATTGTCGAAGTTGTTTTTCCACTTGTATCTTCTTGTCGCCGTGTAATTTTTGGCACGGCGAGTGGACCTTCTGTAACAATGTGGAGAGGCGTCGTCATAGTAACCAATTTGCTCAAGCTGGGCTCAGTAACCTCAGGAATCTCCGTCCAGAGTTTATCGTAGTCATCATCAATGTTATGTATAATATTGTGATTAGCGCATCGCGTAATGTTCGATTGTGTATTTTTAAACGAACCGTGTGAGTGAACCAATGAAAAGAGTGATGCAATGCGATCTGTAAGAAAACGTTTCAATGGATCAATCAGAAAACGTTTTCCGTCACCATCTAGGTAGAAGTCCATGCCTAAAATGGGATGGCCAACGTCGGCTACGATTATTTTGTGAGAGTATGATTGACCAAAGAGTGTGAAACACACTCTGCGTCGGCCAAAGGTGCGGAGGCGTTGTCCGCTAGCAGAAGAGAGATTGTGCTTGGTGGGTTTGGGATTACGTTTATTCGCAGGAGTCGGTGGTATAATGGAAACCACCGAGCCACAGTCCACCAAGTAACCTACAGTAAAGAGGGGTCGTTTTTTCTAGATGATCTGGCAAATCAGATACGACACCAATCACTGACTGCTCTTGGCGTTTTCCGACTGTGGTTGTCGACCTCTTGACAGGAATGAACGATAATGCGGGCAGGGTGGTCCAGCAAAGCACCTCGACTCATCACCGAATGTTGCATGGTACCAACATTGTTCTCATCCTCGACTTGCCTCCGGTACATCAACGACAGCGGATAGCGTTGGTGGTAGCGTGACTTACAGTGTGTCTGCCTTTCGCAGAAGCTCGTCCATGGAGAGTTGGGGGAAGGTAGTTCGATAACTGTACGCAAAGTCAGCGGCAGGGTTCTAAGGAGAGCCCAGCGTATAATAATAATACTCGCGATCCCAGTCACAACCAATGTGTCTAAACCGCGCCATCCATTGCGATGGTTTTTCGTCAGCATCTATGCCGCCCATGACAAGTGCACGCGTGAGTCTTTTATGAATCGTAAATTCGTATCGTTCAAAAAGCGATCACTTCCCAAGACAGTTAGGTCACGAACCACATACGCTTTCTCCTCCGTTAGCAGGGAGGTTAATGCCGCGAATTTGTTTGTCTGTGACATTAATCGCTATGCCGTAAACATATCTTCTAATTGCCTAAACCACAGCCTGCAGTCATCGTGTGTCACTGGACGGAATGAAATCAGGTGTGTTTTTGAAAGGTGACGGAGTGGGAGGAAGTGACGGAGTGGGAGGAAGTGACGGAGTGGGAGGAAGTGACGGAGCAGGATGAATTTCAAGATCTCTACTTGCCTCAAAAATAATGTATTCTGCTTTAGTTACATATTCATCTGAATCTGCAATGTCCTCATTCACTGAGCGTGACGTTGGTTTGTCTGTGCCGTTCACCTCCGGCGTCTCTAATAGAGGTAGCAGTTGAATGTCAATAAGACGTACGTTGTCTAGTGCGCCAACCATGTGTTCGCGAAAGTTGGCCACAGTTTGAAGCGCATTGACTTCTCCCCGTTACTTGAGCAAATCGTTTTGCTATATTTGTCATTCGCCTCTTGGCTGACATGCGACGTGAAAGGGTAGCTTGTAAACGTTCTGACAGAACTAAATATCTCACCTTTTCAAAAACGCAATTTTAGATCTGTTATATCACATAGATTGATTAGACGGTTGTTTGTTCATTCAATATCACGTCAGGGTCACCAATTGTAGTGTGTTGTCTTAAGGTATCAACAACTACAAAAAAATATGACGAGCATAAACATACTTCTTTATTCATAAAGTTCTCGTTACTCGTGACGTCACATCACAACGCGACGTTATGTCACTGCGTACTCGCAGTTGCTTTGACCATACACCACCCTCCCCTGAGAAGGTTGTTGTTGTTGATGTTATTCGTGCGATTGTGCATCTTAGAAAATGTAAGATATAATGACCACAAAAGCAGACGCAACCTTTTTATAAAAATTCCACAAAACATAAAAGTCACGTAAGCGTGCCAAAACGTCACATGAGCGTTCCGAATAAGGATGCACCTCAGAGTAGAAATGACCGTACCGAATGAGCACGGACCTCAGAGTAGAAATGACCGTACCGAATGAGCACGGGTCTCAGAGTAGAAACTACACGCGTGGACTGTAGAGTAGACAATACCATCTTTCTGTACGCCCATCTTCCTGCAGGAAAAATACATCATTACGGAAGCGCAATGACCTATTTGTACAGTTCACCACATTAGAGGAACGAATTTAAACAGTACCATCAGGAAAAAGCATCGTGACGCATGCCTATTTAATGACGTTATTGACCTATTTGTATAGTTCACCACATAATCACCAGGGGACGCATATTGACATACTTTTGTAGTGTACAACAAAAAGTCGCGCACTTAGAATTAATGCTTGGGCAGATTGCCAACTTCTGTCCGATCATATCGCGAAATACCATCGTCAAAAACTCGACATCCGTCAACTCCATATGGCAGGCAATCAGACTTCACTTCGGGTTTCAGACAAGCGGCGCTCACTTCATAGATTTCGCCGACATAAAACTTGAATCAGACGAAAACCACGAGGACCTATTCCAACGCCTCATGGGCCCGCTTGCCTCCAAAGCTACCAACGAACCCAACGAGCAAAACAATGCCCACTCTGTAAGCAGGCTGGTAGACCGATAGTAGACCACTATCTAAGCGCTTGCAAGTACTTGCCCGAGCAGGACAGACTGTTCATGACTAAGGCACGCAACGTGACAGGACTAAACTGCGAAGATAGCGGAGACGATGAACCACCAGTGAATGATGACTACGTCAATGACGTACAAAACGTGTCGGCGACTTGTCGCGTAAATACGAAACAGTCTCCATTCTTCAAGGCGTTCCATCGTCACCACCCAATACGTCTTACCCTCGACACTGGGGCAGAAACCAACATGATTAGAGAGACAGTGGCCAGGTCAATTGGTGCAAAAATCACCAAAAGCTCCCAGCTCGCAAGACAAGCTGATGGTGTAACCCCACTCAATGTAGTCGGAGAAACAAGGCTCGTGTTATCGCGGGATAATCTTGACCTACACCTCGATGCCCTTGTCGTTAAAGACTTGGATGTCGATGTACTTGCGGGAACACCATTCATGACAACCAATGACATATCCGTTCGTCCCGCCAAAAATCAGATCAGCATTGACGAAACTGTGATATATTACGGGATGGAGAACATCAACCGTTCCCGATATCACACGATTCGCAGAGCGCAGGCCTACGTGTTGCGTGCGCCACCCGCGTCCACTACTGTTTGGCCAGGCGACTACATAGAATTGTCTATTCCATCAGCACTCGACGATCTTGTAGTGTAACCTGCCATTGTCGAGGCAGTCGGGGACAAAATCCGTTTACTAAACACGTGTACACATCCCTTGAAAATAGGACGCAACGGGCACTTTTGCCAAGTGCGTGGTACCACAGCATGTGACACCAACTACGTGGAAGACATCGTAGTCAAAAACACAAGCACACACGCAGCAGACGTGCAATTTTCAGACACTATCGAACTAGACAGTGGCAACCTCTTGTCTAAAGACTTGCGCAACCAGTTCCGCAATCTGCATCAACAATTTGACACCGTGTTCAACTCGAAAATCATAGGATACAACGGGCATGCGGGCCCATTCACAACAACTGTAAACATGGGACCAATCCAATCCCCGCAGCGAAAGGGGAGATGTCCGCAATACGCTCGCGACAAACTCGTCGAACTTCAGGAAAAGTTTGATGATTTGGAGGCGGCCGGTGTATTCCGTCGTCCAGAAGATATCGGGGTGGTGATCGAATACCTTAACCCGTCATTTCTCGTACGCAAAGCTAATGGAGGATCACGACTCGTCACTGCCTTCACGGAAGTAGAACGTTACAGCAAGCCGCAGCCTTCTCTCATGCCAGACGTGGATTCGACACTAAGATCCATAGCTTGCTGGAAGTACATCGTTGTATCAGACTTGACGAATGCATTCTATCAGATCCCTCTAACGAAGGACTCACTCAAATACTGCGGAGTTACGACACCCTTTCGTGGAGTTCTCGTGTACACACGATGTGCCATGGGCATGCCCGGCTCGGAGACGGCATTGGAAGAACTCATGTGCCGAGTCTTTGGTGATCTGTTACAAGAGGGCGTCGTCGCCAAGTTGGCTGACGATTTGTACTGCGGGGGCAACTCGCCACAAGAGCTACTAGACAACTGGAGTCGTGTCCTTGATGCCCTTGCTCGATGCGACTTACGACTTTCAGCAAAGAAGACCAGGGTTTGCCCCAAATCAACGACCATCCTAGACTGGGTGTGGTCAGAAGGTACACTACATGCCAGTCCTCACCGCATCGCTACTCTGGCATCGTGCACACCGCCACAAACCGTTCTGGGACTTCGTTCCTTCGTTGGAGCATATAAAGTGTTGGGACGCGTCATCTCTCAGTGTTCCAAAGTACTTGCACCCCTCGAGTCGTACATTGTGGGCTTGAAATCACAGGAGACATTGACATGGACTGATGACATCCGCGAGGCGTTCCGTGTAGCCCAAAACACTCTCCACCAACAGATCGATCACATTACCGCGGCCCAGTGACCAACTATGGATCGTTATCGACGGTTCGGTTACCAAACGTGGCATCGGATCCACACTATACGTTTCGCGAAATTGACAGACCCGTCTTGCCGGGTTTTTCAGCGCCAAACTAAAGAAACACCAAGTTACATGGCTACCCTGCGAAATCGAAGCGTTAGGCATTGCTGCAGCAGTCAAACACTTCAGCCCGTACATCATACAATCAAAGTCGAAGCCGTGTCTACTCACCGACAGCAAACCGTGTGTGCAGGCCATTGACAAACTATGCCGTGGCGAATTTTCATCTAGCCCTCGCGTGACATCGTTTCTGTCAGTTGTCGCCCGATACCAAGTCACAGTGCGCCACCTGGCGGGTTCATCAAACATACCATCCGACTTCGCAAGCAGAAACGCACCGGACTGCCATGAACCGCATTGCCAGATATGCTCTTTCATATCGCAAATCGAAAAAAACTGTCGTTATGAGTGTTGCTGTGGAAGATATCATATCCGGCTCCTCTCGCCTTCCGTTCACGAGCAGGTCCGCATGGCTCTCTACACAATCAGAGTGCCCTGACCTACGGCGCGTCAGAGCTCACCTAAAACAAGGCACACGTCCATCCAAAAAAGTAACCAACGCCAAGGACGTAAAACGTTACTTATCTACTACAACATTGGCTCGCGACGGCGTCATCGTTGTCAAGTGCGACATACCATTCGCGCCAACCAAAGAACTTATCGTAGTTCCACGACAAGTGTTAGATGGCTTACTAACAGCGATCCACCTAAAGCTGAGCCACCCATCAAAACACCAACTCAAACTCGTAGTTTGTCGTAACTTCTTCGCATTGGACATCGACAACGCGATTGAACGAGTGATCGACGCATGCCATACATGCATGTCACTAAAAAATATCCCGACTACACTCATCGAACAAACAACGACCGACGCTCCCGAAGCGATTGGTGTTTCGTTCGCAGCAGATGTTATCAAGCGTAACCGACAACTCATATTTGTCGTCCGCGAAACCGTTAGCTCATACACTTCTACGTGCATCATCGAGAGCGAACGCCATGACGCGTTAAGTGACTGCCTCGCTCGACTCTGCGTAGAGTTTCGACCCCTCGACGGGCCTCCTGCGATCATCCGCGTGGATCCAGCCCGAGGGTTCATCGCTCTCGTGAACGACCCAACTCTGCTACGTTTGGGTATTCGTTTGGAGATAGGGGGAATCAAAAACTCTAACAAAAACCCCATAGCCGAGAAAGCTGTGTCAGAGGTTGAAGATGAGCTGCTACGACAGGAGCCTGGCGGGGGACCGGTGTCACCTCTTATACTGGCAATTGCTACCTCTCAACTCAACTCCAGAATCCGCGGTCGCGGCCTATCGGCACGCGAAATATGGTTCCAACGAGACCAGTTTTCCAACGCGCAGTTGCCTATTTTAGATCGTGCCATCATCGCTGAACAACATCAGTCTCGCCTACAAAATCACGCACACAGCCAGACGTCGAAGGCTCCTCGCGGCAAAGAGGCGCCTGTACCGATAATTCATGTCGGTGACTTGGTTTACGTACTATCCGACCGCAATAAGTCGCAAGCTCGAGACCGCTATCTAGTCACCTCTATCGAAGATAGCTGGTGCTACATTCGCAAGTTTAGCGGATCTCAACTACGCACTTCATCATACAAGGTGCGACTATCCGAGTGCTATTTAGTACCCGGTCATGTGTCGACCACAATACCCACGCGCCATCGTGAGGATGGAGATGACACGGAAGACGTCCCGCCATACGAAGACGACACCCCGTCTGATGTCCAAGCGAATGCAACTCCACCCGAAACCCATTAGTGATCGCAGCACCGCCCGAAGCTCCACTGACGATCACAGCGCCACCTGAGGCCCCTACAACCGCGCTACCGAAACCACAAACCACACCCAGTGACAACGTGAGGCCCACTCGGCCCATCCGCAGACGTAATAAACCTGCATATCTACAAGACTATGAGTTATAATACATGTGCCATGGACCTATTGACTCTACTGCATATTTTGGTGGCATATGCCCATATTGACTCTACTGCATATTTGTATGTCATATGGACTATCACGTTATAACCTTACAAGCTTATGTGCTATTATTAGATCAGTGAAGGAGAAAAGAAAGTGGTCACGTCTGTTCAATAAATGTTCTCGTCGTTATCGAGTCTTTCCCTTCTATATTGGCGCCCTGCGTCATGGACTAGGGCCACTAGACAACATGAAATAGACACACAATGAAATAGACACACAAAATGATGCTTGTGTCTACCCTTATGCCAATAGCATATCAATACTAATATTGTTTGACAATTCTACACGATCGCGACTAGGACGTATCGGTGAATGTGAACCTCTGACATTTTGCACATACAACGCGCGGTATGGTGTTTATGTGGTGATGCAGGGTGTTTTCTGACATTAGGCAAACAGTATTATCACGACTGTCATATGACCAAGGCATCCCGTCAGGTGAACGGACATTTTTGTTAGTATTCATGAACGAAGAACATACATGGTCGGTTTAAGTTTGTGTATAACGTCGGCATACCAATATGGGTTGGATATGGTGGTGTGTACAGAGCAGCAACTACTGAAGTGGAACGTTTTTGAGAACAATTATGTTCGGGGAATTACAAAGACAAAGCGAGTGGATGATTTGTTGGGACAGTTTGGAAGCAACTGAGCTCAAAAATAAGAATAGTAAGAAACCACACATGTGTGGAACTTTATGATGCCGATCGATACAGGCCATCTATCAAACGAAGGCGGCGAAACAGCGTGGCCGCTGGAACGCAGGATAAGAGCAGACAATAGAATATTCTCTCTCTCTCTCTCTCTCTCTCTCTCTCTCTCTCTCTCTCTCTCTCTCTCTCTCTCTCTCTCTCTCTCTCTCTCTCTCTCTCTCTCTCTCTCTCTCTCTCTCTCTCTCTCTCTCTCTCTCTCTCTCTCTCTCTCTCTCTCTCTCTCTCTCTCTCTCTCTCTCTCTCTCTCTCTCTCTCTCTCTCTCTCTCTCTCTCTCTCTCTCTCTCTCTCTCTCTCTCTCTCTCTCTCTCTCTCTCTCTCTCTCTCTCTCTCTCTCTCTCTCTCTCTCTCTCTCTCTCTCTCTCTCTCTCTCTCTCTCTCCCTCTCTATATATATACATATGTACACACACACACATATATAACTGAATAGGCAAATTAACAAACAATAACCACATATGTGCCACAGCTGGGTAGATTTTGCATTGTCCGGGTGTGGAAAGTCATGGGCAGAAACCATGGAGGAAGGATTCACCTTTCAGTGCATTGGATGTTGGAAGGTGGAGTGTCTGCAGAAGGAGATAGTTAGGCTGACAGATATTGTGAAGGGAATGGAGATGGGAATTAGCAAGGAGGCAGGTCGAATGGAGAGAGACGACAAGGAAAGAGGCGAGAATACTGCAAGACTGAAGGAGAATAGCAATGGCAAGAAAACTGAGGAAAGGAGACTGAGAGGAGGGAAGGTGATTGGAGGGGAAGAAATTGGAAAATCGACAACAGAAAACGTGACAAGCGTGAAGGTGACATGGAAGAAAGTGACCGTAGAGAAGGAGGGAGGGAAGATGGAACGGGAAAGGAGAGAGGAAAATGAGATAGGACGAAAGAAGAAGGGACGAAAGGAAGTGAGAGCAAATGTGATAGAAGAGAAGTCGATAAAAGGGACGCTGACAGGAGGAAAGGTGACAAGAGAAAAAGCGACAGGAAAGAATGGATCGGAAGAGAATGTGACAGGAGAGAAGACGACAGGGGGGAAAGACAACAACCAGACAGATGCAAACCGAAGAAGGAGCTATTCTAAGGCAGTGATTGAGGGGGCAATGAGGAAAGAGAGGGTGTTTATGGGTGACTCCATTATGAGAAAGACGGACAAGACACTGAGCGAGGGGAAGGACATCGTTGTTTGTTTACCGGGGGCTAAGATTGAACATGTAACTGACAGGGTAGAGAAGGTATTGGGACATGGCAAGGGGGGGGTCTATACTGGTACATGTAGGAACAAATAATGCAGACAGGGAGGGAACAACTGCGATAGTACAGAAGTATAGACAGTTAGTGAGGAAGCTAAAGAAGACGAGAGTCGAGCAGGTTATTTTGTCAGGAATTTTGCCAGTAATGGGAGGAAGGGGGGCAACGTATAGAAACTGCAAGAGGATGGCGATCAATGCACTTGCTGAGCAGATGTGTGAAGAAGAGGGGGTGGGATTCACCGATTTATGGGGATACTTTGTTGGGAGGGAAGATATGTACATGAGAGATGGCCTCCATCTTAGTGGAAAGGGGGCAGCAGTTTTTTCAGAGAATCTGCTGCAATCTGTTGACAGTGGGACAGGTTGCATCTATTTAAACTAGATTCGCAGGGGGGACTCACAGAAAAGCCTGAAAATGGAGGCATAGATAAAGACAGCACAAATAAATCAGCAAATAACAGTCTGGAAAACTCTTCTGAAGCTGGATATAAATGTGCTTGTTTAAATGCAAGGAGTATAGTAAACAAAAG
Source organism: Escarpia spicata (assembly GCA_963995525.1). Classification (NCBI taxonomy): domain Eukaryota; kingdom Metazoa; phylum Annelida; class Polychaeta; order Sabellida; family Siboglinidae; genus Escarpia; species Escarpia spicata. Next base: position 8,018,131 of record OZ023214.1, on the reverse strand, counting down.
AAATGAACTAAACATTATGGTAGAAGATATTGACCCTCATATAATAGGTATAACCGAATCCTGGACCACCACCGATATATCAGATGCTGAATTGGGACTGACAGGATATGTAATGTTTAGAAAAGATAGAATAGGAAGAAAGGGAGGTGGAGTTATTTTATATATTAAAGAATCTATTCAGGCTTATGAAATAAAATTAGAAAGAGAAGCAGATTGCGAAGAAGCTGTTTGGTGTAACATAGTTACAGGAAACTCAACGTTAACAGTTGGGTTAGTTTATCGAAGTCCAAACATAAGCATAGAAGAGAATGAAAAAATACAAAACGCTATAAGGGAAGTAAGCAAACGGGACTGTATTATTATGGGGGATTTTAACCATGGGAATATACAATGGAAATCTCTACAGAGTATGGGGAGAGAGGACCAAAAGTTTTTAGTTTTAGTTCAAGATACATTCCTTTCTCAACATGTGCTAGAACCAACCAGGGGTGAGAATGTGTTAGACATAGTTTTGTCCTCACAGAATGAATTAGTTGACAATGTCAAGATATGTGAGCCACTGGGGAATAGCGATCACAACCAGATACATTTTACCATCAAAGTAAAATCAGAAAGGAATAGTAAAAAGCAGTATAGGAGAAATTTCCACAAAGGAAGGTATAAGGAGATGAGGAAATATTTAGCAAAGATAGACTGGAATAAGACACTGAAAAATAAGACGGCAACAGAATGCTGGAATATATTAAAGAGTGAAATTAAGTGCATAGTCGATAAATTTGTACCCTTCAAAAAACAAGGAAAACGGTCCAAAAAGAAACACTTATCGAAAGAAGCCATTAGAAAAATTAAGTATAAACAAATGATGTGGAAGTCATATAGATGTACTGAAAATGATGAAGACTACAACAGTTATAAAGAAGCACTTAACCAAGCTACAGCTGAAATTAGATATTCAAAGAGAAGCTATGAACAACACTTAGCTAGTAATATAAAACATGACAGCAAGAGTTTTTATGCGTATGTTCGAAGCAAACAGAAAGTTCAAGATAAGGTCGGTCCTCTAGAAGATAGTGCTGGAAATATAATATCAGAGGGATTCTTAATGGCAGAAGACCTGAATGAGTACTTTAGTTCAGTGTTTACCAGGGAAGATATTAGTTCACTGCCAATACCAGAGGCTAAGTTCAAGGGGGCAGAATCAGACTATTTAGGACAATTAATTGTAACCCCGGAAATGGTAGCTAAGAAAATAAGGGCTATGAAGGATAATAAATCACCTGGAGTGGATGGTATTCCACCCAAACTACTATTGGAAATTGTAGAACAAATTAGCATAGTTTTCAACTTGTCATTAGAAGAGGGAGTGGTTCCTTTAGAATGGAAAGAAGCAAACATTATACCGTTATTCAAAAAAGGTTCGAGAAACAAGTCAGAGAACTATAGACCAGTGAGTTTAACATCAGTGATTTGTAAATTATTAGAAAGACTAATTAAAAATCACTTGGTGGATTTTTTTGTTAAACAAAACTTGATAAACCCATCTCAACATGGTTTTTTTAAAGGGAGGTCATGCTTAACAAATATGTTATGTTTTTTGGAAGACATCACTAAGTGGGTAGATGAGGGATCACCAGTAGATATCGTCTACTTAGATTTTCAAAAAGCTTTTGACAAAGTACCACATCAAAGATTACTGCTTAAACTAAAGACCCATGGCATAGGAAATGGTATAATAAACTGGATAGAACAATGGCTGATTGACAGAAGACAACGTGTAGTAGTTGATGGGGAGGCTTCAAACTGGAAATCGGTATTGAGTGGGGTACCACAGGGATCAGTATTAGGTCCTATATTATTCTTAATATATATCAACGATTTGGATGATGAAATAACAAGCAAGGTGTTGAAATTTGCGGATGATACAAAAGTGTTTAGAAGGATTAAAAGTGATGGAGATATACAGCATTTACAAGATGATCTTGACAGGTTGATCAAATGGTCTGAAAAGTGGCAAATGCTGTTCAATTTTGGGAAATGTAAATGCCTCCACATAGGACATGGGAACGAAGAAGTAGAATATACAATGGGGGGCACTGTACTAAGTACTACTGTAAAAGAAAAGGACTTAGGGTTAACCATTAGTGCTGATATGAAGATTTCAGAGCAGTGCGGAATTGCAGCTTCAAAGGGAAATCAAATCCTTGGATTAATTAGGCGAAACATAACGTATAAGGAAAAAGAGCTAATAATACCGCTGTACAAAACAATAGTTAGGCCTCATTTAGAATATTGTATTCAAGCATGGAGGCCATATCGCAGGAAGGACATAGATATGCTAGAAAGAGTGCAGAGGAGAGCAACTAAAATGATACAAAATCTGAGGGATCTTAGTTACGAAATACGCCTAAAAAAATGCGGTTTAACAACACTAGAGACCAGGAGATTGAGAGGAGATCAGATAGAAGTGTTTAAAATATTGAAGGGTTATGAAAATATTGATAGAAATATGTTTTTCTCAGTTAAGAAAGATAGAAGGACTAGAGGACATGAACTTGCATTAGCAAAGGAGCAGAGTAAATTGGATATAAGAAAGTTTTCTTTTTCACAAAGGACTGTAAATGAATGGAACAGATTACCTGCTGATTGTGTGGGTGCTAGTAGCGTGAATATGTTTAAAAATTAAATCGACACATACCTCAGACGGGCGGGATACACATAGATAAAAGGGTCGGACTCTCGATAAGCCAAAGGGCTTCCTTGTCCACCTGCCACCTAGAGTTAATTCGCTAGGTGGCAATCTTGTTAAATCTTGTTAAATGTACCACTGATTTATTGCGCTCGTTTTCCACTTAGTGGAGGCCTCTCTCAATTGCTTTATTGCGACACTTGGCTCTCTGTCACAGTATTTCTGCTAGCCTACGTCCCATTTGTTAACTTACGGCCACGTCAAGTCGGGTCACTAAATGCAATAAGTATTACATGTATAGCGAGAAGAGTATTGGCAGCGAAGACAACCATATGTTTTACATTTATAGGTTACTGTGCGTTGTTTTTTGCATACTTCGTTGTTGAATTTTGGTCTTTGTGAAATTGTATGTCCGTTGAAGTCGTCCGATGACTTACTGGGTTACTACTCTCATTTGCAGTGACGATTGACACGTAACAATGATACTACAAAATAAACTGCTTCAACATTTCCCAAACGTCGTGGAAACTCGAGAAACTGGCAGCTGTGGTACGGTAGCAATAGTTTCCATATACAATACAAATGTATTTTTGTAATAAACAGTTATGTTTCTCACATACTGTTTAAACGAAAAAAGCAGCCTTTACACAATGTATACCGTGACCAAAAGAAGAGAGGAATTGTCTGTTTGAGAAAGATTCCGCTATTTTGAAGTGAACCTGTTGTACAATGTTCCAGTACAGTGCACTTTTATAAAAACAATACCTTAATGCTCTTTGCGGATCTTATCTCTAAGTTGTTGCTCTTTCTTGCATTGAAAGGAGATTACCATAACATATGTAAAACGTGTACATGGTGTACCGTGAATAGTATAACTGCGCGATATGTGTCACTGCTAGTTATCTATCTTATCTTATACCCACTCGAATGATTGACACGCAAGTGACAGGACAAGAGGCAATGATTTTTATGCTAAAATAGGGGTAGGTTTCAGGTGCTGCTTACCTTGATATCCGTGTACCTAACGTGGAGCGTCATTCATAATCGTACTGCAAAACACCGTAGGTTAGTGAACAAAATAACGAACAGCATAGCCGCTTATCGAGGAATTGGCGTCACGGGGACGGGCACTGGTGGAGCGTATGTCGTCATCAGAGATGAGATATACCCCAAAGACGACGGGAAAAATGTGATATTCTTGTTGGCTACAGACACACAGGGATGGGCAACTGCAGCGGACAGGCGTGCGTGCTCAACGACGGACGGGAGCCAATCAAGGCTGCTGTTTTATTTAGTGTGTGTGTGTGTGTGTGTGTGTGCTCGTGTGTATACATATTTCTCAATAACGCCATGCCATGCGCTACGCTACACAAATGATAAAAGGTCGTATTGTAATATCAGGTTGCAGGAATAGGGGATGCGAGGTTAATTTACACGAACAGCGTAAACAGAAAGTTTGGGTGAAATTAAGTCAACATCACTCCCCTTTAGTCCATCAGCTTACGTAAAGAAACAAAATGTTTGGGTTGAATATTGACAAGAGTGCTTAAAATTAGCTAATTATTGTTGCGAAAAAAAAACGATTTTTGCCATTTTCTGTGGTGTTTTAGTATGATTTTGTGCAAGTCTGAAGGAAAATATGAAGTAATTCATTAAACATTTAAAATAAATATCAACATAATAATAGTAAGGGACCATTGACCATCTTTATTCGGTGCAGTGTCGTGAATGTGTAGCAGTAGGTGCATGTGTAGTAATGTTGGTGTTGTGTAGTAAGCTGCGTTGTAAATGTGTAGTCAGAGTTTTCATAATTTCCAACTGTTTTGCAATGCTGTGATCGAACAGTAATAAAAGGACAAGACAATCTCCCCAGTGTGCATCAGTCACTGGCACCAGACTGTCACCTAGTCATTTTCCAAGCTAAAGGCGGCTGACAGATTTTGGGTACATGACAAGGTTGTGAGACCACAAGCTTGGCTGCACACAAATATAATATGTTCCTTCCCAGCACCTGCCTGTGTAGTTGGGAGTTTACCCACACATTGGAACAAATGCCATCGCAGTAGCTTGTATGATTTCGAGTTTCTGTTGGCTGAACTGTGTGCATAGGAATTCTCCACACAAGTTTAACACACTTCAGATAACGATTTCTGCCCTACTCCGCTAGACCTTGCACTGGGTAGTGCACGACTTGAAGCTGGGAAACATTACGTAATGTTACGTAATCAACGAGCAAAGTAGCGTTGGACCAACCAAAATTGCTAACGTTGCACCAACGGTTGGCATATGGTTGGGTGGTGGTCGCTGTGCTAGCTGAGGTATTTGGCATAACATACCCTAGTAGTCCTAAAATTAAAAATATAATTGTTCAAGACAATGCTGTCAGTGTCAGACTGGTTTTAAGGTACACTAATTTAATGTTTCTCCAAACACATGCGCTCCATTGCTATGTTATGAATCGAATTTGTAAGTGAAATACGAGTCTTTCCTCAGATGGCGCCCAACAGAAAGCCGAGCCACTGCACCGATGTGTCCGAATGTGTAACGATTACCGTGAAAACGAATGGGAAACTACGGCAAATCAAATGCATTGTTGAGGCAGCCAGACTGCGCTATCACAATATCAAATTTCAATGCCAAAGGAGAATGATAATCGCCCTCTGGCGTCGTCTGCGTTTTAAGACGTTAAGATGAAATCAAGATGGCGCTCATGTTGGTAGAAACGAAATACGCGTTGGTGATAGACCACGATTTCGTTTTTACTAACCGCACGAAGATATTCGACCTGTTGGAGCGATCAAATATAGACATCGTCAGCGGAAATGTAGGTGACAGCGTTTCTTTCGAAGGAATATTTCGTGTAGCAAACAGATGCGTGTCTGATAAATGCTACCCAAATCTGTTTACTGGAGTGGAGTAACTACGCCGGCGCCTTCTACGAACAATTAAGTGCCGCTCTTCAACCTTTGCTTCGTCGCCGACCGCGTCAAGAACTTCTTCCTCGCCGACCAACAGGCCGTGCAGGCTGCCGGCGCGTGGGACACGTCTCGTCCGTTCTTTGAGCACGAAGACTTCTTCGTTCAGATGCGACGCGGCGGTATAAGAGTCGCTTTTTGCAAAGACGTCCATATTAAGCACGTACCGGTAAATCGCTACCTGGTGGGACTTCGGTTCCCACACAAGAAGGCGATGGAGCGACATCTCCTGCTCAAGTGGGGCTTCGCGGCTAAACATAATTGCAGTCCACGCAAGAACTCGTTACAGTCTTGCTGCGAGACATGCAAACAGGTGGGGCGACCGCTCGATCCACAAGACGGAAACCCCGCAAAAGCGTTCAACCAAATGATCAGTTCTGCTGGGAAGCCATAAACCAATCGGTCCACAATTCGTCACACAAGACAGGAACCCCACAACGGCTTTGCATAAAACCCAGATTTTAATTAATTAAATTGCCTTGTGTCTTTCATATACCCCCATTTTGTTGAGTATATATCGATATGTAGTACAGCGGCTAAGGGATATGATCGTGCACCTTTTGACAAAAGCATGTAGTTTATGTTATATAAATTAATTTCAAGCTAGGTACCCATTGGTGATCGCTATCAACGTGGTACCTAGCCACCATCTTGATATTTAAAATGGCCGCCACGGAAATCAATTATCCAGACACCTCACCTTCTAAGTAACACAAAAACATGTTCTTTGTGTCTAAACCAAAATTTTCAAGGTCAAACAATCCATTTCTGCTATATGCTCAGATGACAGCTATATTGAAATTCAAGATGACTGCCCTGCGTATGCATTTTACGAACATGATCTTAGTGCCTCTGGAGGTTGAGGAATCCATGTGTGGTTCATATGTGAATATATTATTATTCTCGAGTATATCAATTATCAATGCCACCAGTATATTATACTCGTGAAGAGAAATATATAATTGATTAAGAATGGACAACACAAATGGTTACGTTTCGAGTTCATGTCAGCGAGATGGAAAACATATTCAACATTGTGTTGACACGTCTTGAGGTTTACTGGCAACCTACGAATGTACATTTTGTTTGGTAGAAACCACATGTTTTCTCAGAAGTAACACTGCTGGCATCACCATCAAGTCAATCACCCACAAAGTGTGACGGTTGTGCTGTAAGTTTGATAGAAAATCCACAATCCTGGGATAAGTGGATGGTGAAAGAGCCAGACATATCACAGGTATATAGGTGAAGTTGGAAGATACTGTTCAAACTGCCAATTAAAAACCTCCCAGCCATGACTTCACTCCTACTAACCCTCTGACCACCGGCCGTACGTCAGTCCGACGTTGACTCCAGCTCTTCGCTTGAAGAAGCAGTTCATGTCGTCACAGACTATATAAAGTTTTGTGAAGAGATGATTGTCCCCACAAAGACTGTCAAAAATATTCTCAAATAACAAACCGTGGGTGAGTAAAGAACCGAAAAATATAATCAACGAGAAGAAGAGGGCTTTCATGTCTAACAACCGCATTGAAGCAAAAAGGATCCAGACTACTCTAAAAAAAGCAGATCAGGACCGCTAAACTAGAATACAAGGACAAAATTTAACGCCTGTTCCAATACCCCAATATGCGCAGAGCATGGCAGGGACTGAAAACTCTGTCTGATGTTGAGTCCGGCAAACGTGTCATACAAACCTCAGAGTCAGCAGAAGAGAGTCTCAAGTTCGCTGAGGACTTGAATTCCTTCTTTGGGCGTTTTGACCGGCTTGACTTCTCACGTGTGCGTCAGGAGCCCGTTGACGATATTGAGTCTCAGCGCACTGACGATGATACCTCAGAAACAACTCCTGATGACGTCAGTAAGATCTCCAAACACGTTAATCCTCACAAGGAAACTGGGCCTGACAACGTCAGTGGTCGGGTCCTCAAGGAGTACCATGCTCAGCTGGGTGCAGTGTTCAGCATCCTGTTCAACTGGTCTCTGAAGCAGCATCGCATCCCCCGGCCTGGAAATCGTCAGTTATATGTCCTGTCCCCAAGAAACCTGTGCCATCAGTTTTCAACGACTACCGCCCAGCGGCGCTTACCTCGATCGTCATGAAGTGCTTTGAGCGACTCGTATTTCGTCCTCTCCTGCTGCATGTTGGGAATAAACTGGATCCCCTCCTATTTGCGTATAAACGCGATCGAGGTGTGGATGATGCTGTCCTCACTCTATGTCATAGTGTGTATATTCACCTGGAAAAGACCAAGTCGTTTGCCACGATAGTTTTATTGACTTTTCGTCGGTTTTCAACACCATCCAGCCACACACATGAAGAGTAAACTTGTCAATATGCATGTGAAACCACACGTCATCTTGAGGGTAAACAACACGAAAAGCAAGTCATATTAGTGATCGACCCGAAACCGGCGCCATTCAATCAACGCATGCGAACGGGCTATCGTCGCCGTTTTATCGTCTCTCTATACGATGGCAACTTCCATCTTTGCACGCAATGGCAACGGCGATTTACCGGATTTCCTTTACTTATATTGTGTTCACAGCAACTGTGATAATCTTTCTCTTCCACCGTGTCCATGCTTATACGCGAAAGCGTGTTTAGCGCACGCTTCGTTCCTGGATGATTTGAAGGCTAGACGAATGATCTACAGTTTACTGGACTCGGCTTAGCCAAGTTGTCATCACCGATCTTGATCGCAATTCGTCTTTGATACAGGTAAGCCAGTATGTACTATGTATAATAGTTGTTTGGTTATGGCACGTGAAGGCGTTTTAATATAAACAAAAAATATAAGTTGTAGGAAAATTAAGACAAATCTTACAGATAAAGTTGTAGGCCCATGTCTTGGGCTTGGCAAACCGGGCTAATAAGGGATTTATAATACTATAATATTGACATTATTATCCTATAACAATTATCATATAGCCTAGGCCAGTGGTTCTCAAACTGGGGGTCACAGCCCTCTGGGCCTGGGGGTCGTTTGGCAATTTCAGGGATCTCTTCTGATGGTATAGTCATGTATAATTGAGGATCAGCTGATTGTACTTTTTGCCTAAGCCAAGGCATGATCAACCATGTTTTGGAGAAGTGTTAAAAAACTGACATTTCTATTGCAAAGGATACTGTCTTGAAGCTGAAAGGTGGGAGTATGGAAAGAGGATATCCCATGGAAACAAATGCCCTCAAGTTGCATCATTTTAAGGACCTATGACTGGATACAAACTCTGTTCATGATATATTTCTGTTCTACACACAAGTCGATTAGCTGACATTGTGACAAGTACAAAGGCCGTCAGAGAGGAAATCTAGCTTTTACGGATATCACAGACAAAATGAAACTTCTCTCAACTTGGCCAAAACATGGTTGAGAATTACAACTGACCTGCCTCATTGATATGTTCGGCTGCTCAAATCTAGGAACTTTTAACTCCAATGGAAATTTTTGATAATAGATTTCTTTTTGAGAAATTCAAAACCATAATTCATAAAATTGGAGGCGCACTTTATTTGGGTATCTTTGTCATGCTGGAAACAATATTAGAACTCGGAGTCAGAGTTTGTAAGATAATTCTGTGAAACACTGAGTCAAACATATAGGCTACTACTAAATGGTCCATTCAATGTCCCACTGACACCTACTCCTGATGACAATGATACTGCTCAGATAGAGCTTCTGGGACTCCAGCAACATTCAGGTGCTATGGTGAATTTCTATCCTGAAACTGTAACAATAATGACACAAACAAGTTTGAGAACTACTGGTCTAGGCGTACAGTCTAGCTACAGTATAGTGTGTACAGAGTCAGAAATGGGTTTACATAATGGCTTCAACAACTACAAGATTTATTCAACATATACATTTATTAGTACACAAGAAAAAACATAATCGTAAATGAGAATGAAAAAATACAGAAAACATACACTTGTAAACTGTTGTACAATAGTTATGATAATTTGAGGCCAAGCAAAAAGAAACACTCTTGGTTGTATTTAAAAAAAATAGACATGCCCTTATGATTTAATAGTAAGTGTTTTGGATGATGGTCACCACGTCTTAGATCATCTAAATAATCATGGTGGCTGATTTATGTAATTACTACAGCCATAGACATTGAATTATAATGACATCTAAAGCATGACTTAAAATAATCAAGCAGTACACTGCATGACAAGTTTGGGATCAGGATTTCTTGACAAAAAACTGTTTCTTTTTTCATTCACATATATAATAAAAGAGGCTGTGGTACCCAGAAATGTTCCATTTGTATATGGCATCATGTAAGTGAAGTCATAGAAAATAATATGTGATGATGTTTCATTCTGTTTTGTTCATTATATATATTTTGTATGCTCTATTGTATATTGTTTAAATATATATTATAATAATGTGTGTTATTATGTTTAAAATGTTGTTATATGGTTTATCTATGTCAACAAAACAAGGCTTGTATTAATTCATCTATATATACAAGTAAATCCTCCTTCCACTGCTGACTGGTATCTAAGGCTTTCATTGTTTGCCTAATGCTTAATACCACAAAATCCTGATTCATTCCTATCCGGAGTAGAAATTGGTGGCAGCACATTGCAGTATGCATTTCACTTTAAATTATCCCTGTCTGTTGGTAACAACACATTGCAATAGATGTATGGCAGTATATTACCCCTGTCTGTTGGTGACAACACATTGCAATAGATGTATGACAGTATATTATCCCTGTCTGTTGGTGACAACACATTGCAATAGATGTATGACAGTATATTACCCCTGTCTGTTGGTGACAACACATTGCCGTGGACATATGACAGTACATTATCCCTGTCTGTTGTTGACAACACATTGCAGTGGACGTATGACAGTACATTATCCCTGTCTGTTGTTGACAACACATTGCCGTGGACATACGACAGTACATTATCCCTGTCTGTTGTTGACAACACATTGCAGTGGACGTATGACAGTACATTATCCCTGTCTGTTGTTGACAACACATTGCCGTGGACATACGACAGTACATTATCCCTGTCTGTTGTTGACAACACATTGCAGTGGACGTATGACAGTACATTATCCCTGTCTGTTGTTGACAACACATTGCCGTGGACATACGACAGTACATTATCCCTGTCTGTTGTTGACAACACATTGCAGTGGACATACGACAGTACATTATCCCTGTCTGTTGTTGACAACACATTGCAGTGGACATACGACAGTACATTATCCCTGTCTGTTGTTGACAACACATTGCAGTGGACGTATGACAGTACATTATCCCTGTCTGTTGTTGACAACACATTGCAGTGGACGTATGACAGTACATTATCCCTGTCTGTTGTTGACAACACATTGCAGTGGACGTATGACAGTACATTATCCCTGTATGTTGTTGACAACACATTGCCGTGGACATTGACAGTACATTATCCCTGTCTGTTATTGACAACACATTGCAGTGGACGTATGACAGTAAATTATCACTGTCAGTTGGTGACAAAACATTGTAGTAGGTGAATGACAATAAATTACCATTGTCAATTGGTGACAACACATTGCAGTGACGTATGACAGTACATTATCCATGTCAATGACCATTACACAAAAATCAACAATGGTGTCCTTTTTGGTATAGCAAATTATTTTGTTATTGCAGTCGAAAAAGAATATGGCCAGATGATGGAAGCGCAACTGGTTGCAGCAATGGAGGTGATCCCATCTGCAGCAGGACCATGGGTAGCTGCTTCAACAAGTCTTCCATCGGATTTACATCCAATTCATGGAGCTCATTTTCCTGAATTTAAGACTCGATGCAACTGTTTCGAGATATGCACAACCATATTGCTTTACTTTTCTGTTGGGTTGTCGAGTACATGTGAACCAAGTCCTAGCAACTTGTCCCGTAATCATTCGGACAGAGATGATGAGTCCAATGTGGAGTGTGAGGGTGAGGAGGAGGATGTCCACAGTATAGTCATTCATTGTGCTGGCAGTTTTTTTTATCACTTTCAGCTGCTGCTCCAGAAAGTCTGTATGTTTGGCGAGAAAATGGGAGACCTTACATCTTTTTGGAACCAGAGCCAGAAAATGTGAAGGACAAGAATGCTATTCTTATCAAAGTATATATGCCTGGTGTCTCTCAGTCTATTGGCTATATACCAGTGCCAGATTTGCCTAGAGTGCACAAAGGGTATTTTAACAAAACACTGCTCCACAAAAAATTAAAAAAATTATTGCTCAATACCGACCTCAGCAGGGAAAGTCTTTGCTGACAGCTTATATCTGCCTTTTGAAAACTGTGAAATGGCCACCGAAAGATCCTTCTTTTTCTTACAATCAAAAACTGAAGTGCTCATTCATTATGGCCAACATGTAATATTTCTACACCAGTAATTTTATTTAACAGATGCATTTTGGTAACATTTATGGACCAAATTTAGAAATTCATAAACTATTATTAAAGAAAATAGTACAGAGTCAATTGACAAAAGGCACCACACACTTAAATATGTTATATATATAGATGCTTGTTTACATTAACAAAATTAAGAAATATCAGTGTTAAGGGCTTGTCTTACTACTTTCTGAAATGTTGTAATGATGTTTGTTAACTTATTTATTTACTATATCAGTGACTGCAATCTGTGTTCAAACTAGTTTGGAAGAAAATCGCTTCATGGTTATATTAGAGAATAGCATTCTTGTCCCATACAAATAGTTTTCATACAGTTTTATATGGTTTTTAAGTTGAACATGTTTTTCCGAATGTTTGGCATGTTAACATTGTAAAGAAAAACATTAATTTTGAAACGCTATACAATTGACGTATTCCTCTTTACCTTCACACTCCTGTTTTCCATGCTCATACACTCTAATAATACACCTGGTATCTTTTAAACTGTTGTGTCTTATCATGTCTTTTGCACTTTAATTTACTTATAGCAATCTTAAGACACCCTACTACATAGGGTGAACCCTACTGAACATGCCCTTGTCACATTTGCTGATCATGAATGTTAATATATAACTGTAAGATAGCTTCGCTTATGATGTTTGTGATTTAAGTTTAACATGATAATGTCTTAATATGTAAACTTGGGGTTAGTGCTCAGATGTTATTAAAACTACAATATTATCACACTGCTGTGCAAAAACATTGTTAAGCTACCAAAATGTGAAACACCCCCAGGTTAGTTGCTCCTGTCCAATATGTAATACAGTAATACACAGAAACATAACCGATAGTACTGTATCATGTTACATGAACCTGCCACAACGACCTATTTTTGTGGCACTCGATTTCCTGTAGATGTGGTTGCTGTAACCATTTATTGCTGTTTGTGTTACATGTATTTGATTATTTGAAGAACTTGAAACATTTATTAAACAGTAATTTGTAATTAAAATATCTTGTATTATATATCATTATATAAGGTACTTAATTTAATTTAAGGTAACAAGCAATATTAAATCATTCATACCCAAGTACTAATGGCGCAGTTGTTGAGGTAACATGTGTTCAGGCACAGGGGGAGGTCAGCAACTGAGGAAATCGCATGGAACTTCTGCCGAATTGCCAAGAAGATTGAGCCAACTTCCTGTCTGTTGCACACCGGTCGGTGTAGTCGCCGAGGATGATTCTTGGGTGTTACATTCACAGGAACATTTACTTCAGCGTTGAAGTCTACCTCTTCCTCTCGATACCGCTCATTTGCAGTCTTATAGTAAAACTGCAGCTGTGGGTCTATTTTCTTACAAAACTCGCTGAAAATATGAAAGTATAACAAACATATTAAGTATGGTTAAGGATGACTACAAAACATCTTTAAGAAACAATGTCTTTTAACAAAACTCATCCCCTCAACTCGTTAGTCCGTAGCTTACAATGAATTATCATTAGGAAACCTGTGGGAATTTTTGTCATCTCTTATGGTAAAATATATATGTAGTGTTGTACATCAGTGTTTTCAAATCACCCCCAACTTGTTATGTATAAACGAATTGATGCTAGTCAAGTTTACATGTTAGCGTTCAACATAATTTATCATTTTATGTACATTCATAGTGTCATATTACAAAATACAATCTAAAGCAAGGTTGTCTTTTCCATTACTCAGAAACAATGTGTTTTATTACCATGAATTTTTGTATATTTTGTTTATATTATGCAATTACATATCAAAGCTCATACAGGGAATGAGCAATGTCACATAGGCAAAATGTTCTCTCATAAAAAATTAACTTGATATGAATATAAAATTATTATATCATACCAGTACATCCTAATGTTATGTACTTTTTCTACTTAAAAATAAACAATTACTATCCAAATTGTGTACATTTTAACTTTAACATAAAATATTTATTACTTAAAATCCATACAGCCGATCACAGATCAAATTGCTGAAGAGATTTTGAACTACAATTTTCGGAAGATTTATTTTCGTATAATTTTGTTTCCAAAAATTACTAAGAATACTTTAATATTAAATGGCAAATTTGTGCATATCAAAGTTCTTACTAAACAGCTTTGTCGTAATACAGTTGAACCTCGCTTTATGGTCACCTCGGTAATACAGCCACCTCGCAAGTAAGGTCAACATAGGATAGTCAAAAATTATTTTTATAACAGTAAAGTATAGGAAATTAGTCTCGCTAACATGGTCACCTCGTCACTCAGGTTACCTATTGCCCAGTCCCAAGGATGACCTTAATAGCAAAGTTCCGATGTAGTAGCCTCAGTGTTGTAGTTGTTTTCTTCCATGAAGGATGCAACTCCATGGGACAGGAGTCGTTCTGCATCCACAACTGAATATTATAAGTTTAACATGTTGTTTATTTAAAATCAATTTCCAATGTATAGCGGTAATAAATATTTAATTAGATTCCTTTTGTCAATCATATGCCCTGTGCTTAATGCATGTATATTATAAATCTGTGCAACGTTATATATGCAATACCGTATTCAATATGATGAACTTTATTAAAAGTAATAAATGAAAAATAATTAAAATAATAGACATGCAAATTAATTTACATTACTGTCACATTTTGGTGTAGAAGTATCCATTCCGTAGAACTACCCTAGGGCTACAGACTAGATTTGATGATATCGACAGCTACGCAACTTCGATTCCTTCCGACTCCGTGTAGGCCTACTGTTGTGTTGACCCTTTGGCTTTGTAATGCAGTGTAAACCGTGTACTGTAGGCCTTGCCATACGTTCATGTTCACTGTTATGAATGAAAATTACAAATTCACTCAGTAATTTCACTATGCATAGTACAACATCTAGTGTCAACCACGTGAAAACAACGTCTATTACTTGCAACAATAATCATATAACAAATATTTTCCAAATACGAAACGCCGCGCTAGTGAACGTGGGCGATAAAGGGGAAATGCCCAGAATGCACTTGCCAAATTGATAACTAAAAGTTCTGGTTCTTTTGGGTTCTTTTGAAAACTTAGATTCTACAGTTTATAAAGAATGTGAGGACGCTTAAATGGCGTTTGTATATCTAACAATAGATGAGTATTTTGCAATTTGATTTTTTTCGAAAATTTCCGTGCTCTCGCGTCATTCAAATTCAACTTACGAATATTAACTATTTAGATCCTAAAAAACATGACGGTTACACTGGTGCGCTACCTTGGTTATTAATAAGTGAATTCGTCACCAGGTATCAATAGAAAACGACATAAATGTATAACATGCAACAACCGAGTGGGCGGAGCTGAACTTGTCAACATTTAGTGCGCATGACCAGAGCCTGCCAACCTCCTATGGACGACAGCGAAGTGTGCCGAAGCTCAGAAGTCAGAGGTTAAGTGCCGAGGTTGAGAGGTTGCCGTTAACCAATCACGTGTCGCGTTATAACTGAATTCTGCCTGGGCACATGACAGCAAACATTGTTTGAAAATGGCGCTGACAATCTCGGAAGAGTGGATTCGTGAAAGAGTTCAATTAAAACATAATAATTTGGGTAAGTATGTAACGTTGTTCACGCCTAAAAGTTTAACACAAGAAGCTAAGTGAAAGTCTGCCTTACATACTGTTTAAGAATATTGAAAGCAACAACACTGAATATACTGTGCCAACATTTCCTTGCAGTTGCAGCCTACTTGGCTTGGGCCTGGCAGTGTGCGTTGTAATGTTGATGTTCAGACTTCGGCATTCGTTTGACTTTCGCCAATTGAAAAATAACTTTGTTTATGATGCAACAGTGTCAACAATGCGCAGGGGGCAAACTGTAATAGCATAGTATGCTACGCAAATGTTAAAAGTGAAATAGTATCTCTGATTTACGTTTGATTTTGAGGTCTACGCCTACGGCCTAGTCAACTAAAAAAACAAACGCTTAGTTTTCGCGGCATTGACCGTAACGTGTTACAGCATGTTCGCAGCTGGTATTTATTCGCTGGTAATCCACACGCTGATTCTTGTGATTAACAGTCTGCATCTGATTATAGCATCCCCGATCTGCTGGCTGCCAATGTTAAAGAGTGAAGTCATCCGTGACTTCCCTCACAATCACAAGCGTTGCCGTTGGGATTAATTACAATTAAGTCGGGCTGCTTATTAGTAGACCTTGTCCATTGTGCAAGCCATTAAATTCCAGCATTGTTCATTTGCAACACTGAATGGTTGTCATTGTTAACAGTAGTGCAGTAATCCCACATACTGCTGACACAATGAGAATGGATCAAAGGTACCCAGCCCCAAGGCCAATAAAAGTCTATAATTTATTTTTATGCACATGAATACAGCAGAACGTTCTGAAAAAGCCTGAAATTATAACTGATATATTTTACACATTGCAGGCCTCGACATTACCACTGGCCCGATGGCCCGGTGCCTTTTTTGAAGCTGTCGGGCCACCAGTTCTTATATTTTACTGGCCTGACTGGCCATTGGATTCCGGTTCTCGAACGCCGCCGAGACGAAGTGGCAGTGACTGCACGACCGCATCGTTTATCAGATGCAGTTCGCCAGTATTCTTAAATCCGACTCAGTTATAGGACATTGTAAACATAACGTAGATACTAATTTTGATCAATAACGAGTCCAAACTCCAACACTTATCATGCAGACGATGGCGTGCAAAGCCATCGAATAAATTTTCTAACCACCGGCAGCACAGGTTTTTATGACGAGAGACACCATTTTTTAAGTCCCGCTGCGTCCCTTGGACACACTTTGTATGGCGGTTGGAAGCTGCCTCGACTTTAGAATTATGCACGCTTTTTCTTCTCTAGGTATATGAAAGGAATACAGCTTAAATCCAAATTTAACTAGTGGCTAAATTGACAGAAACCAAATGTAACGCTGCGTCAGCAAGGGAAAGGTGAAGGCCACCTATTTTGGATGGTATCACCTAGCGAATGAGCCATGCAATAGTCTAATGCCTTGATAGACCTGTACATGAAAGCAGCGTCAACTCAACTACCGACTCGGACTGACCAGCTGTCGTCAAACTGGTCACACTTTATTTAAACTTGGCAAATACTGTATATATGCATCTGAGTACACACTTGAACAATATTACAATATTGTTAGCTTTGAATAATCAATATGTGTATAGTAACTTCTAACAACTAAAATTATAAAAAAGACTAATAATGTTTTGCACCTCAGATTGAGCGTATTTTTGATGGTAACAAAAAATCCGGGCCAGTAACTTTCACAGGCGGGCCACTAACTTTTCAAATCTACTGGCCCCCTGGGCCAGTGGATTGAAAACCTTAATGTCAAGGCCTGCATTGGACCAGTCGACCCAGTTGTTGTCGAGTGCTGTGTAACGTGTTACGTGAATATTGATGTTGTTTTGTTGTTGCAGAGGATGTACGCTCCCTCTCCCTCCCTGGCACCTATCACGAGAAGATTGGTTCACTCTCCAACTCACTCCGCAACTTCACTCGACTCAAATCACTCGATCTGTCCAGGAATGCCATTGACAACTTGGCGGTATGAACTTTAACTCTGTTTAATTAAACACGGCTACAGCGGGTTGATACTTGCAACTTACAAAAGTTGTAACAGGGTTTGTAAATTGTATGGGGCGTGAAAATCCTTGAATAGTGTGGAATATATATATATATATGCATGTTTGCATTGGATTGTATGTGCGAGTGCAGATGTGCATATCTGCCAGGACATTTTTGGGTTGGTAAAAACGTGATTCTGTCTGTAGTTGATTGCTTATTATGGTGGTTTCAGGGTTTGGACAACCTGAAGATGTTGGAGAAGCTGAACTTGTATCCTTCTTGTGCCAATGTCCCTGTGAAGGGTGTGGTAGACTGGTAGTGGAGAGGCACTGAACGTAGACGTTGTAGAGGCCTACACTTGACATTGTGGCAAGGCCAGACACCCCAGGTAGATAGGATTATTTCTTAATTTGTGCAAACAGTTCAATTTTTTTCTGCCCAATGCATGAAATAAGTAAAATATATATTGGACTTTTTTCAGCCAGACCCCCCATTTCCATGGTAACAAACAAAATGGCCACCATTTTGAGCAAATATTGGGAAATTTGGAAACACATCCATTTTTTATTGAATCCATATATAATTATAATTCTTGCAAATCCATGTTCTCAATAGATTCTATTGTGCAATTATCAGAGCATTTTTTAAATGTTTTGTTTTTCTTTTTAAAATAATTTGTTGGTAAAATATAACAAAAATCTTGTTTTTTGGCAACGAATATGGCTATATCTTTCAAATTATTCATGATTTTAAAAAAGTGTCTGATCATTGCACTCAGTAGAATATGCTGAATGCAACACTGAACACATTATTTATATAGCATAATTATTCCAAGAGATATCCTGTTCCCAAATGCAGAAATTTGAAGAAAAATGTTTTTGAGAAAATGGCTGTCAAAGATTGCATAATGGATTTCATTACATGATATCGACGTGTTTGATCCATGACTCAAACTCACTCAGAGGTACGTGATTGTTATAGAAGTGAACTTTAGTGATAGTATGCATACAAAGGTATAATAATCTTACAGAAAACCATTTTCAATATTTTTTGTCATTTCACCTGGGGTGTCTGGCCAAACTGACACAATCAGTGGCTCAACAGGGGTCGGAGGCCAGACTGTACAACAGACTGACCAGTGGGTTTGTGGTGCATATAGGACCAGGGCTTCACCTAGAGACCCGTCCTGTGGGTGGGTAAAAATCAAAAATTGAGTTTTTTGGATGGTTTGAAATTGATTATGGACAGGTTTGTCCGTGTCGTTTTTTTAGCAGCCCCGTCCATGCCATTTTTACAACGTAATTTTAACTGCTGTGAAGCCATTTACAAAATGTACAGAGACTAGTTTTGAAAATTACCCACCCGTATCGCCTGGCCAGCTGCCTGACACAGGCCAGAAGCCAATTAAGCCAGGCTTCGACTTGCTAGGGTAATTGTCGTCTAACCACTAGCAGTGGTAGCTTGAAATGCAGCCAACATTTGCGTAGACTAAATAATCCTACATGAGGTCAACATCAGGGCGGAGAGATACAATAAGCACTTGCCGATTACAACGCGATCTTGGAAAACGGATTGAATTCTGCATAATCGACATTTCGAAATAGGATTTGTGTTTTCAAACGAAAACTCTGTAAATGCTGAAAGAGTAGAATCACCAAAACCGTAAATGATATTGACTTTATTGGCGATATTTTGAAACAAATACCATTACTAGATTTAACAAGATTGCCATCCAGAAAATTACTCTGGATGGCAGTTGGACAAGGAAGCCTTTTGGCTTATCGAGAGTCCAATACTTTTTATCTACATGTATCCCGCCTTTTTAAGGTGTGTGTCGATTTTATTTTTAAACATATTCACGCTACAAGCACCAACACAATCAGGAGATAATCTGTTCCATTCATTTACAGTCCTTTGTGAGAATGAGAACTTTCTTATATCTAATCTACACTGCTCCTTTACTAATGTAGCTTCATGTCCTCTGGTCCTTCCATCTTTCTTAACTGAGAAAAAAATGTTTCTATCAATATTTTCATAACCATTCAATATTTTAAACACTTCTATGTGATCTCCTCTCAATCTCCTGGTCTCTAGTGTTGTTAAACCACATTCTTTTGGGCGTATTTCGTAACTAAGATCCCTCAGATTTGGTATCATTTTAGTCGCTCTCCTCTGTACTCTTTCTAGCATATCTATGTCCTTCTTGCGATATGGCCTCCATGCTTGTATACAATATTCTAAATGAGGCCTCACTATTGTTTTGTACAGCGGTACTATTAATTCTTTTTTCTTATACGCTATATTTCGCCTAATTAATCCAAGGATTTGATTTCCCTTTGACGCTGCAATTCCGCACTGCTCTGAAACCTTCATATCAGCACTAATGGTTAACCCTAAGTCCTTTTCTTTTACAGTAGTACTTAGAATAGTACCCCCCATTTTATATTTTACCTCTTCATTCCCATGACCTGTGTGGAGGCATTTACATTTCCCAAAATTGAACAGCATTTGCCACTTTTCAGACCATTTGATCAACCTATCAAGATCATCTTGTAAATGCTGTCTGTCTCCATCACTTTTAATCCTTCTAAACACTTTTGTATCATCCGCAAATTTTAACACCTTGCTTGTTATATCATCGTCCAAATCGTTGATATATATTAAGAATAATATAGGTCCTAGTACTGATCCCTGTGGTACCCCACTCAATACCGATTTCCAGTTTGAAGCCTCCCCATCAACTACTACACGTTGTCTTCTGTCATTCAGCCATTTTTCTATCCAGTTTATTATACCATTTCCTATGCCATGGGCCTTTAGCTTAAGGAGTAATCTTTGATGTGGTACTTTGTCGAAAGCTTTTTGAAAATCTAAATAGATGATATCTACTGGTGATCCCTCATCTACCCACCTAGTGATGTCTTCCAAAAAACATAACTTATTTGTTAAGCATGACCTCGCTTTTAAAAACCCATGTTGAGATGGGTTTATCAAGTTATGTTTAACAAGAAAATCCACCATGTGATCTTTAATTAGTCTTTCTAATAATTTACAAATCACTGATGTTAAACTCACTGGTCTATAGTTCTCTGACTTGTTTCTCGAACCTTTTTTAAATAACGGTATAATGTTTGCCTCTTTCCATTCTAAAGGAACCACTCCCTCTTCTAATGACAAATTGAAAACTGTTGCAAGCGGTGCGCTAATTTGTTCTACAATTTCCAATAGTAGTTTGGGCGGAATCCCATCCACTCCAGGTGATTTATTATGCAACAGTAGTCGTTTATTTTGGTCGATTTATGATGCAGGATTTTTAAAACACGCAAGTCAAGTCGTTACAAGTGTCATGGCACGGGTGCTACCTCGTGTCAACCGACGTAAACGGATCGCGGGCAGAAGGCGCTAACATAAACCATTTCGCCATCATTGTCTGGCTGTCCGCTAAGCGCATTGAAGACATGTTGCTAATTAAATGTAATTGTCACATCGTTAGAACACGCATAAGTGTACATATTCCGGGTTCGAACACAAAACTTTAAGGAATAACAAAAGCCTTGGTTACGCTGGCTCAAAGTGATATAGACCGCGTTTCGTTGTTCTAACAAATTACATTGTATGGCGTCATATGTAGTGCTAGCTAAAATGGTTGAACCAAATTGTCAGTGAAACAGCATCAGTGATTTGAACATTCATAATTGTTAATATGATTGCTTGTGTAATTTACATTTGTCAACTTTTATATTAAAGGGATTCTTTGTAAGCTAATATACATTTGAGGTGTACCGTATCAAAACGTATTAATTTCCCATAAGTACTTTCTCTGCTGCTTATGTCTTGCATGTTTATACATAATTTGGATGTTATCTGTGCAAAAAAACGATAAACAGTTGTGTTTACGCGAATAATTTTGAGCTTGCTGCCACATGGATGGTTAATTCTGCAGGCCGCGTATAATGAATATTTATGCAAGCACCAACACAAGTCATGAATAGTGATGAAATAAGGCCAAATGAATGACGTTTATTAAAGAGATTAAGTTAAAGAGAGAGAAATGAGGGCTCTACATCCCAAGGCCAGGCCTGTGACTGAGCCCATACTAGTCTCCTATACTTCTGGATGACAGAGCCCACATTTCGGCACATACAACATTAGCAGTATTGTTATAGATATATAAAACAACAGCATTACTACTGTAATCACAGTAGACCTTATGCACTGTACCACTAACCAAGCATACCATTCATTCACGCTAACCATAATCCCAACTACCTGCTGAAGAGTTACACACGTGCAGTGAACCACACGAAGACCGTTGACGTCACACACATAGTTGACATGTTAGTTTCCGAGGTGAGTTGATTCAAGCAATGGCATTGTAAATAAAGCAATTTGTAGACATATGTATATTGACAGCTATTTTTATCAGGGTAGGATGCGTAAGCATTGTTTAATTACCCTGCTTCCGAATGCCGTCAGCCGAGTAACGTTTCGATTAAATAGAATTATAACGTCCGCTGACGTGGACGGCTGCAGTCGGTGTCAGCTGCCGCTGGGACTGGCACTGAGTCTGTCGAGCCTCAACTGCAATAAGTTATAACTAACTTAGGCAAGGGTCTCGTCTTTCTAGTTAAAAAACTGCATTGTCCAACGAAAATGCACGCTAAAATATCAGTATATGCAACCATAGCAAGATGATTAACCTGGTTGTGGATGTAATTTTTTGGCCTAAATCTGGGATTTCGGTATGTGTGTCTACAGGTCTTGCCTTTCCAAATTCCAGTCAGCTGTTTTTGAAAAGTCCCGGTTTCCCCACTTATTTGAACCGAAACATAAAAATGTGAGATTCGTATGTTCACAGACTGTTTTTAATGCTACAGCTACGATTGCTAGTAAACCTGGCTGGCATGTCATCATTCAATGTCAACATTTTAGGTTTGTAGTACACAATACCATGTTGCCACGGAATTTTGCGATGGACGAATTTTAGACACCAGCAGATCTGCACTCTAGTATACATAAGTTTTTATCCATGGGTATATTATTAAAAATATAATAATAGACCAGATCAAGTTGCGCTGCTTCGTGTGAATAGCACATTTGATAATAATAGTACTCGCTAAAAACAAATTAAACATTTATTTTTGACATGTTACTTTACTGTTATTGTACACTTTTCACGAGAATGGCCCATATGTATAATTATATACAACATTAATTATTTGAGCAAGAATAAAGGAAAATATACTGTGCACTCTGGATTAGGTCGAACTTCCAGGGACCCATGACAATACTGATAAGTGGAATTTCTGATAACTAGAAAGTTATCGGAAGGTCCCCTTATTGGGACCTTTGCCCTGGACCGAGGAAAATATTGATTTAACTTAGCAAAAATTCACTTATGTGAGTTCATGTTATCTGGAGTGCATTGTATATGACCAATGCATACAGGTAATTATGTAGAAACAAATTAAAAGTTGGCCAAATTAATGGATTGGGATTTTAGTCTGACTTAATCAACATAACAAGGTTTTCTTGTATTTCTTTTCCATTTAGCCAGTTGTACACCTGGCGATAAGTCCCATAATCCAATATCTAAACTGAATTAATCTGCACAAAATCAGTGTCCCTATATATATACTCATAGTTACTACTGTGTTTTAAGAAGTATCTCTGCTGTCATACTTATGTTATTAATACTACTTACATGTTTGATCACACATGAGATGTGCATTCAGCCATGTGCTCTGCCTTGCCTTCATAAATGGTAATATGTACTTTTAGATTATTTTTATATTTTATGATTGAACACACTAAGTATGGTTACCCAAATTTACCATGCAGGTATATATATATATCTACTCACAGTTGCTGTTGTGTTTTAATTCTTCCTCTTTAATTCTTATGTAAATAAATATACATATATTTGTTGTCATACTTATATTGTTATTACTACTTACATGTCTGATCACACATGAGATGTGCATTCAGCCATGTGGTTTGCTTCGTCTCACGTCCGATAGCATGCCAATCGTGCGTCCGATAGCATGCCAATCGCACATCCGATAGCATGCCAATCGCATGCCAATCGCGCGTCCGATCGCATGCCCGACCGCGCTTCATAACATGTAGAAAAAAATTTGACTGGCAAAAATTTGAACATGGGTGAGGCCCTGTGTATGACTGACCAAGCTCATGCACTGACATTGCGTCACTTCACTATCCCATAACCAGGCGGTCGTTGGGGCACCACTGATGACTTCCTGACAGCTCCCGCCATCTCTTTCAATTTTCTTTCTCTGGGAGGTGCCAAAGGTCAAACTCCTTCCCACCTCTTCCTCTGTCTACCTCTCTTACTTCCTCCTGGCACAGTGCCTTGCAGAATGGTTTTTGCAAGGCCGGTTGATCTAGTAACATAACCATACCCTTTAGCAACCATTTCTTCCTCATTGGGAAGTCTTCAAAGGGTCCGATGGTTTGTTTAATTCTGTAGTGGACTTCTTCATTGGTGATATGGTTCTTGTATGAGATGCGCAGGATTTTGTGGCAGCATCTCAGCTCCACTGACAATGAATGGTTCAGCACTGAAACCTTGCCAGGGATGGTTTCATACATTTTCAGTCCAAGTCCAAAAACGTTATGTCTGTAGTATTGGTTAAAACCCCATCCTCTCCTATACTTCTGATTTTTACAATCCAATATTACTATTTAATTAGCATCAATTTCCATTAACATGTTTCACACACTAGCATTTTATTTACCTCGTAATACATAATTATGACCAAATCTGTGTAATGATTTATGTATTTTAGAACCTGCAAACTTATGCATCCCCCCAAACTAAGCATCCTCCCCTTGCAGTTCTGCTATTAGTAAAATTTTCACAGTCCTGAAAATAACATATTAATATCACAGATTGTGTAAAAATTGTGTCTTTCATTTATTCTTGCTTATTTCCCAATATGAAAAGATTTCAGCCAGAGTAATCTACATCCCATGAATGTAACCTGGTGCCGTTGAGAGAAGTCTCTGACATGTCAGTGTTAGATGTGGCTGTTGGTTTAACTTTACATTTATTTTGATGAGTCCACCAACATTGTCACCACTGGCTTATGGGGGTGGTGACAACTGGTGATTAGTGTTACCACAACAATGCCTGTAGTTAGGCCTTTAGGAAGTATTGTGAAATTTTCAAATTTACCTGTTCTTTTTAATTTACCTGTTACTCTCACGAAAAAAGTTAAATATGCATTGGTTATTGATGTCGGATGGTAGTAAATAGTCAGGTGGCTGAGGCTTTCCAAAAACTTCCAACTACACTTCCCCGAGGGCTCTGTAAAAACCTTCAACTTCACCCCCTTGAGGCTCTTAGAAAACCTCCAGCTGCACCCCTGTGTACAAGGCCTTTTTTACGACAACGCAGACAGTGTTTTCGCCTTGTTATTGAGAAAATAAAAACCCGTTATGGTCCAAGATCATGGTATCCGAAACAAAATTAATTCCTGTTACCCAAAGACCAAGAGACCCGTTATTTGAAAAAGAAAAACCCATTGCAATTTTCAAAAAACTCGTTCCAATAATGGAACTACGGATCTCTGGCTACGCGCCTGTCTGTAGTGACCTACACTCTGATACCTGCACCAGCTGACTGACTACATGTTCTGTCTTACATTTGCCCTGCATTGTAACATTGTTCCAATGTTTGCCAACCAATACGCTGTTGTTAAGCCATTGTAATATGGTGGACATTGCATAAAATTGCAGATAGAATCCTAAAGCTGTTCAATAAAATAGAAATAAATAACAATGGCTATAATGCATACATTCCCTAATCCACCTGTGTTAAAATGTGCCGCATAATATAATCAAGTTGCTCTGGCCTGAAATTATTCTATGTACACCTGTTAATCAAGTCCACTGTGCATGTTATACCTATATTGGCATGGTTTGTTGCCAGTAAAATTGAATTTAAAAAAACCTGGTAAAACGTGCATGTTATACCTATATTGGCATGGTTTGTTGCCAGTAAAATTGAATTTAAAAAAACCTGGTAAAACATGGTTTGTTGCCAGTAAAATTGAATTTAAAAAAACCTGGTAAAACATGTTTTTACGGGTTGTAGCCATTTTGGCTGACAAAACAGGTTTGCTAGGATGGCTATTTTACCGTGATTAACAAGGTGTTTACCATAACTTGTCCAGCCATGTTTTAAGGAGACATTTGTGTTAAGATAGGTGCCTTTAGTAAATAGTTATGTGACCATGGTACGTGCTATACTTAAAGCATGTAATGTATGTGTGATGTGAGGATTTATCCCACTCCTTTGTGGGGCGCAGTGGCACAGGGCCTAGAGCACCAGACTCTCAACCAAGAGAACCCCGGTTCGAATCCTGTGCTGCTGTGTCAAACCTTGGGCAAGTTCATTCACTCTACATTGCTCCAGTTCACTCAGCTCTATGAAAAAGTACCTGGCTATAGACTGATCATGAGATGTGGAGATTTATGTACTTTGTGCATTAATTGCAGCATGGCTGAATGCTTCCCAGATAAATTGAGATGGTATTTGATTGATCAAGCCTGCAGGGAGTAAAGTGTAAAGCACTTCGAGCAGGCCTAAGGATTGGATACTTCGCTATATAATAACTCAACTTTTTATGCAGAAGTGTTATTCCCTGTCACTGTGAACCGTGATAGCCTTGACTCTAGACAGATACTATAACAATGTGCCCAGTCTTCAGGAGTTGTATCGCCTCCGCTACAACCAACGTCTCCAAGACCTTGATCTCCGACTGAACGCGGTTGCACGCAATGAACCCGACTACCGCCTCTTTCTCATCCACATGCTGCCGAACCTCCGCAGACTTGGTCAGTGTCGTCACCTGGTGGCAGTCGCTTCTCAAACTTTTGCACAAGTTTGTCTGTGGTTTGTCTTGAAGTCAGATAGATTACTTGTCTATGCCTCAATGCTGCATGAATTTGACTGTGGGGCATAAACATCAACACAGTGACACTGACCCAAAATGCCTATTTCACATATAATATTCTAAGTTCAAACTGTTTTTTCCAACTTGACATGATGTTTAAAAAAAAATCCTCCAAGCATGCACCCCTACAATTAGGCCGGTCGAGGGATGAGTGAGTGAGTGACCGAGTGAACGAGGGAGCGAAAGAGTAGATTCAGTGTTTTTTTCCATTTCCCTGCATTGGATCTTTTACATCCCCTGGTATAAACACCACATTGAAGGGACCAACAGCTTATAGTGTCTCTTCTGAAAGACACAGGCAATGTAGGGTGAACAAAATCGTCAAAGTCGATACTAGTACCGAACCACCGATCTGTCGGCACCAGGATTCAAACCCTGACTCCTCCCAACACTTCAACACTCTGACCGTTCGACCACCACGCCCCACACTTATGATTTGAACTGTTTCAGATGATCGAGCAGTGCGGGACACGGAACGCAAGGCGGCTCTCATGCACTTCACCCCTGAACAAGCAACAGAGATGACCGTGTCTCCCCCCTCCACCCAACCCACCCTCGTCATTCCACCAAACTCTCGGGTCGAGCATGTACGCTCGCTTGCCAAACCGCCATCAGGTAAGTACAGCAATGAACAAATCTACCCGCCTCCAGAAAATGGCAAAACTATTGAAATCAGCACACGTCTATAAAACTAAGTCTGGGAGTGATTTCTGCAGAAGTGGATTATGGGTGCAGCTATAGTGTATTAAAATTAGGCAGTATGTTCCTAGTTGTTCATTTATGATTTCATATAATGTTCTTAAGACTACAATAACTATGATCGATGAAGGTGTACTGTTTGCCAAATTGTGCCTAATAAGCCTGTAACAATGTTCACAATTTGGAAGGTACAACCCTGGAGCTTGTTCAAATGATAAACAAAACATACAGTTTCAAAAAAGTTTTATTGGCAATACTGGCGAGGGGGGCTGAGTTAACAGCAATAAACTTTGATGTTCAACGATGCCCCACGTTCAACACAGCAGACTTCCTGCTACAAATTATGATGCTGGCTAATTCCGGATAGAGGAACAGACTTCCCCTCTTAAAATAACAGAGGATGACAACAGATGATGTGTGCTGATTATGTGTTGGGTGTTTCATCTGAATCCAGTTGCAAATTGTTTCATTTGGTTATGTGCCATTGTTATGGATTAGATTGGTTTATTTGGACCAGGTTTTGTAACGGAAGAGGTCGTCATCCAAACTTGTTGTGCAGGAGCATTAAAAAAAAAAATTCATCTAAAGATGACTGGAGTTGCAGTTGTCTTGAGAGAGACTTCCACTTTGACATGATGGTGGTATTTTACAGCACATATGTTTCTCTTTTTTAAATTACATTCAAAGGTATTAACAGAAGACCAACTTTTCTAACTTTGCGTGTGCATTCATGTAAAAAACTATGTTGATTCTTTAAAATAGTCTCATTAGAAATATTTTTATGCCAAGTAAGTGATTCTTGCGAGACTTTCAAAAATCTCCAATGGGATAAGATCATGTCGTGGCATGCCACTTCTGTCATGTTGTGACAATGATATGCTGTGGTGTGTGTTACAGCTCTAGATGAGAGTGACACGTCACTGCTTGACCTTGTCGCCCACACCCATGGCGACCTCAGTCAGCAGCACCACCTGACGGGCTCCACGGCAGTCACACCGGAAGCGGTCGATTACCCGACAAAGGGTGAGTGAAGGAGTGATCGCAGTAACAGGTGGATGTCACAGAAATACCACCTGGGCTTGTTGGAAATTATAAGATATGTCAATACATTTTGTAGACTGTGGTCATAGTAAAAATGGCACATTTTGTAAATACCATCTAGGCATATTTGTGAGAACAAGTCAAACCTAAATAAATACTCTAGGATATGGTCGTTATGATAGGTGCACCTCACATTAAGGCCATTTAGGCTTAGTCAGAACAGATTAGTCACGACTTTATGATGTGGTCGTAATAACAGGTGTATCATGTAGAAATGTTATCTTGGCTGTGGTTGAAAGAAGAACTGTGGTTTACATGTAAATGTTCTAAGGCAATGATCGCAGTAACAAGTGTACAGAATTATTGTAACAGTGGTGTTTCCAACAACAGGTGTAGACTTCATAAATACTTGATGCTATGGTGGTATGGTCGCTGTAACAAGTGCTCACCCAGAAAGAGTGTGTTTGATGTGATTGAAATAACAAAGACAGTATCTCAGGCATGTCATAACAGAAGGGTTTGATCCTTTGTGGTGCCAGTTGCATGGTTCCACTATTGATGTTAGGGCCTGTATTGCTCAAGACATTGTAAGAAGATATGTGTGTTTAATGCAGGCTTTCTTGTTGTTCTCAAAGTGATCAGAGTCAGGTAGTCTGTGGTGTTTGTTTGATCAACACATGACCAAAATGCTGTATCTGTTTATAGGTAAGATGATTTGAAAGCAATTTTAAGGAAAACCTACTTTGTTGATACGTGCATGTGTTTTGGTTGCAGTGTCCCAGGAAATGGACAGGGAGGAGGCTGGACACTTGACTGCAGGCATGGGGGATGCGGGGTCAGAAAGACCAACTCAGGTCAGTGGGAGACAGAGGGACAGAGAAACCAACTCAGGTCAGTGGGGGACACGGGGACAGAGAGACCAACTCAAGTCAGTGGGGGACAGAGAGACCAACTCAGGTTAGTGGGGTATGCGGGGACAGAGACAGAGAGACCAACTCAAGTCGGTGAGGGACAGAGAGAACAAGTCAGGTCAGTGAGGGACAGAGGGACAAAGAGACCAACTCAGGTCAGTGGGGGACGGAGGGACAGAGATGGAGAATGTAAAAAAATTAATGTTACTTGACTTCCAAGGACTCGTAGATTCAAATGCATGCACATCCACACGAACGCATGCACACACACACACACACACACACACACACACACACACACACACACACACACACACACACACACACACACACACACATACACACACACATACACACACACTTGATTGTAGTTAGGTGCTCAGATCAGCACCTGGTCTTGTTATTTTACGTAGCCAAAGAGGGGAATATAAGAGTTTCTAGAAATTGTTGCTTCCATATCACTCGGCCTACTACCTCACCAGTGTCCTGCCCCTGTGCATGAGTTGTCAGTTGTTTGGTGTTTCAGTCCCAGCTGTACAGTCGACCTCCTGAGGAGATGCATGCTGGTGGGGAGGCTCCTCACAAGTACGAGACCCATACAGCAGGTGGGAACTTCACAACTCATTCGCTACTGAAAATGTTGTGTTTAGTAGTGTGTGTGTGTGTGTGTGTGTGTGTGTGTGTGTGTGTGTGTGTGTGTGTGTGTGTGTGTGTGTTTTGTGCGTCTGTGTGTTTTGTGCGTCTGTGTGTTTGCATGTGTGGTTACTTTTGAAGTTTGGTTCCAACTTGTATGTCCACATCCACCATTGCCTCATGTGTTTCACCAGTTAGCAATATACATATTTTGTGTGCAATCAGTATAGATATTTGTACAATGTTTGCAGAATTCAAATGAGTGTTTTTCAATCTTGTTTCAAATTTGATTTGTTTTACAATAATAATAAAATAATGTATATGCATGACAATCTCATGCAACTTCCGATTTCAATTAACTGGATTACCAACAAGTTCCAATTTATTTTTGCATGTTTATGCTATGGATGTTTACGGTATTTCTGTGTTTGTTTTTGTACACATAATGTTAAAATCATTAGCTGTACACACTTGTATGTGTTGTTTAATGGGGAGCGTGTGTTGTATTAATGTTTTTTTTTTACAGTTGACATATTTCGTGTGACAGGTACACTGACCACCGGTCAGAGTCAGTCCTGTCCATTGCCGGTCACCGATGCCTTCCAGTTGCGCTACCCCAATCTGTCGGCCGCCATGACGCAGGACAAGGTGGGGGGACTCCAGAGAGGGCATAGTGACCTCGCACACACCATGCATGCCACGCACGCCGACACACAGCAACACAGGAAGACCAGGTGCAGCAACAACTCACTTATGTGAAGCACATGGCACAGTGCCTAGAGCATCAGACTCTTAATTGAGAGATTTTGGTTTTGAGTCCTCATGCTGTTGCTTTAAACCATGGGAAAGTTTGTTCACTCGATGTTGCTCCAGTCGTTCAGACTGTGGTGAATGTGAGAAGTATTTAATTGCAGTGTGGCTGAATACTTCCCAGATAAGTCACGATGATGTTTAGTTGAAAAGGTCTGCCAGGGAGTGAAGTATAAAGTGCTTTGAGCAGTCGTAAGTTATGCCTAAATGAGACATGTCCCGCACAAAAAATCGCCAGTTCCCAAGGTATCTTTGTTCCATTCATGTTTAAATTAATTTAGCTCCAACTGACGCTGTTCCAAAGTAACTGGAAAGGGATTTGTTAAAGTCATTCAATCTAATGGCAGATGCTGTTGTTTCAGAGTTTTTAGTGCATTCGCTCGTAGAATTCTCTGGCAAAGAATTGACTAGTATTAGAAGAGACTGAAGGTAACTACAGATCATCATGCATCCAATGCCTCTGTCTACAGAGATGTCACTTGGCTGTCTGTTGCAGGGTGCAGTTTGCTGCAGACCCAAACCTCAAGTTCCAGGATGAGGTAGAGGCGTACACGTCCTACAAGGCTCAAGGTTACTTCACTCCACAACCAGGTCAGGCAGCTTTGTCCTGTCTTCTAATCTTATGTTAATGCGCTAACTTTGGGGGCAGTGAGGTTGTATCACTCCTCTCTCTTCTAGTCTATGTATTACATTGCTACCTATGTGGGTAGTGCGGTTGTATCTTGTCTCTCTTCTAATTTGCATTATTGCCGAAACTTTGGGTGCAATGTCGTTGTATCTCACCTTTCTTGTATAGGTAATTTATTATTAATGCACACCTTATACTGTTCTGTACAATGTGTTTATAAGTAAGTCAGAAATTAGAGAACACTTTGGTTCGACTGTCAATGTTCTGGTTGCTATTCAGGTTTAGGTAAATATCTAAATAATAATAGTTCTGCTATGTACATTTTTGTGTGTGTTTTAATTTCAACTTGCAACTTGATGATATTGTCTCACACAGGATTGCGACAAGAGAAAGACGAAGGGAAGGCAGCGCCACCTAGTGCTATGTGCCGGGAGACAGACTCGCAACGTCGTGGCGTCGAGATGTACACAGTGAGTGATATACAGGCACTTTATTAATTAATCCCAATCAACTGTAATTGAGTAAATGTAACTGTACTCATTGTGTTGTGAGTACGTGGCCGCAGCATTTGTCCTGCAGTCTATGATACCATATTAAGTACAAATATTGTGTATTCTGGTTAATCCAGTCCCGATAATCCAGAAGCTTCAGTAGATTTAACAAGATTGCCACCCAGAAAATTAACTCTAGATGGCAGATGGACAAGGAAGCCTTTTGGCTTATCGAGAGTCCAATACTTTTTATCTATGTGTATCCCGCCCTTTTAAGGTATGTGTCGATTTTATTTTTAAACATTCACGCTACTAGCACCAACACAATCAGGAGATAATCTGTTCCAATCATTTACAGTCCTTTGTGAGAATGAGAACTTTCTTATATCTAATCTACACTGCTCCTTTACTAATGTAACTTCATGTCCTTTGGTCCTATCTTTCTTAACTTAGAAACAAATATTTCTATCAATATTTTCATAACCATTCCATATTATAAACACTTCTATCTGATCTCCTCTCAATCTTCTGGACTCCAGTGTTGTTAAACCACATTTTTAGGCGTATTTCGTAACTAAGATCCCTCATTTTAGTTGCTCTCCTCTGTACTCTTTCTAGCATATCTATGTCCTTCCTGCAATATGGCCTCCATGTTTGAATACAATATTCTAAATGAGGCCTAACTATTGTTTTGTACAGCGGTATTATTAGCTCTTTTTCCTGATACGTTATGTTTCGTCTAATTAATCCAAGGATTTGATTTCCCTTTGAAGCGGCAATACCGCACTGCTCTGAAACCTTCATATCAGCACTAATGGTCAACCCTAAGTCCTTTTCTTGTACATTGTACATCGTTGTTCCCATGTCCTGTGTGGAGGCATTTACATTTCCCAAAATTGAACAACGTTTGCCATTTTTCAGACCATTTTATCAATCTGTCAAGATCATCTTGTAAATGCTGTCTATCTACCTGCACCCCACAATGAGCATTGTTCATTTTTCAGAAACCTTGTTAAACCAGATACATTCACAGGGAAAAAACGTCTTGATTAACAAGATTCTTCAGTGTAGCTAAGTAGGATCTAGTCCGCTTTGAGGATACAAGAGTTGTTCTAATTTGTGACTAACACAGAGTTTGACAATGACAATACTTTATTGTACCTTGGGGGAGAATTCATGTTGAGTATCATAAGAACATAAAACAAATGTAAAGACAATATAAAAGAACATCAAGTACATACACACAAGGAAAGCATGTACCACACCAATACGTACACACAAGGAAACCATGTACCACACCAATACGTACACACAAGGAAACCATGTACCACACCAATACGTACACACAAGGAAACCATGTGCCACACCAATACGTACACACAAGGAAACCATGTGCCACACCAATACGTACACACAAGGAAACCATGTACCACACCAATACATACACACAAGGAAACCATGTACCACACCAATACATACACACAAGGAAACCATGTACCACACCAATACGTACACACAAGGAAACCATGTGCCACACCAATACGTACACACAAGGAAACCATGTACCACACCAATACGTACACACAAGGAAACCATGTACCACACCAATACATACACACAAGGAAACCATGTGCCACACCAATACGTACACAAGGAAACCATGTACCACACCAATACGTACACACAAGGAAACCATGTACCACACCAATACATACACACAAGGAAAGCATGTACCACACCAATACGTACACACAAGGAAACCATGTACCACACCAATACGTACACACAAGGAAACCATGTACCACACCAATACATACACACAAGGAAACCATGTACCACACCAATACATACACACAAGGAAAGTATTTTGTACCACACCAATACATACACACAAGGAAACCATGTACCACACCAATACATACACACAAGGAAACCATGTACCACACCAATACGTACACACAAGGAAACCATGTACCACACCAATACATACACACAAGGAAACCATGTACCACACCAATACGTACACACAAGGAAACCATGTACCACACCAATACATACACACAAGGAAACCAGAGACCACACCACAAATTGCTAGGATAAGGCTGTAAAAAACATTGTAATAATTTCATTATCACACTCATATTCCATAATACCATCACCATTCCGTCACTGTCCGAAACTGATGGAGAAGCGCAATAAAAACGTAACTGACTGCTAACCCACGTTTCCAGCACACACACACGCAAACACTCATACACACACGCAAACACACACACACCCACACACACTCGCACATGCAAACACATGCGCACACACGCACAAACACATGCGCACACACGCACAAACACATGCGCACACACACACACAGACAGACAAGTTTTCAAAGAATGAATGAGTTCACATGAAGAGAGTTTGTGTTCCAGCCGGCTCCAGTGGAGACAGGTCCCGCAGCAGACCAAGGGACAATGCCTCCGATGCCTATCGACTCCTATCTCCCCTCCGACATACAGATCCGGGGATCTGTGGAGATGAGTCTGGAGTACACGGACATCCTGCACAAGCTCAGCGACCTGGTTGACAGGCACTGGAACGGTGCGCACTCTCTCACCAATAGTGCACACTTCAAAGGTGAGTCTCTTTGTTGACATGGAATGATGTGCACTCCCTTGTCAATAGTGCACACTTCAAAGGTGAGTCTGTTTGTTGACATGGAATGATGTGCACTCCCTTGTCAATAGCGCACACTTCAAAGGTGAGTCTGTTTGTTGACATGGAATGATGTGCACTCCCTTGTCAATAGCGCACACGTCAAAGTTGAGTCTGTTTGTTGACATGGAATAATGTGCACTCCCTTGTCAATAGTGCACACTTCAAAGGTGAGTCTCTTTGTTGACATGGAATGATGTGCACTCCCTTGTCAATAGTGCACACTTCAAAGGTGAGTCTGTTTGTTGACATGGAATGATGTGCACTCCCTTGTCAATAGCGCACACTTCAAAGGTGAGTCTGTTTGTTGACATGGAACAATGCACACTCCCTCACGTTGTGGCAGGGGGAAAAGACAACAACCAGACAGATGCAAATTGGAGAAGGAGCTACTTTGAGGCAGTGATTGAGGGGGCAATGAGAAAAGAGAGGGTGTTGATGGGCGACTCTATTCTGAGAAAGACAGATAAGACACTAAGCGAGGGGGAGGACGTCATTGTTTGTCTACCGGGGGCTAGGACAGAACATGTGACTGAAAGGGTAGAGGAGGTATTGGGGCATGGCAAGGGACGGTCTATACTAGTATACGTAGGAACAAATAATGCAGACAAGGAGGGGACAACCGGAATAGTACAGAAGTACAGATAGTTATTGAGGAATTTAAAGAATACAAGAGTTGAACATACTATTCTCTCATCTCTCGCCTATCGACTCCTATCTCCCCTCCGACATACAGATCCGGGGATCTGTGGAGATGAGTCTGGAGTACACGGACATCCTGCACAAGCTCAGCGACCTGGTTGACAGGCACTGGAACGGTGCGCACTCTCTCACCAATAGTGCACACTTCAAAGGTGAGTCTGTTTGTTGACATGGAATGATGTGCACTCCCTTGTCAATAGCGCACACTTCAAAGGTGAGTCTGTTTGTTGACATGGAATGATGTGCACTCCCTTGTCAATAGCGCACACGTCAAAGGTGAGTTTGTTTGTTGACATGGAATGATGTGCACTCCCTTGTCAATAGCGCACACTTCAAAGGTGAGTCTGTTTGTTGACATGGAATGATGTGCACTCCCTTGTCAATAGCGCACACTTCAAAGGTGAGTCTGTTTGTTGACATGGAATGATGTGCACTCCCTTGTCAATAGTGCACACTTCAAAGGTGAGTCTCTTTGTTGACATGGAATGATGTGCACTCCCTTGTCAATAGTGCACACTTCAAAGGTGAGTCTGTTTGTTGACATGGAATGATGTGCACTCCCTTGTCAATAGCGCACACTTCAAAGGTGAGTCTGTTTGTTGACATGGAACAATGCACACTCCCTCACGTTGTGGCAGGGGGAAAAGACAACAACCAGACAGATGCAAATTGGCTACTTTGAGGCAGTGATTGAGGGGGCAATGAAAAAAGAGAGGGTGTTGATGGGCGACTCTATTCTGAGAAAGACAGATAAGACACTAAACGAGGGGGAGGACGTCGTTGTTTGTCTACCGGGGGCTAGGACAGAACATGTGACTGAAAGGGTAGAGGAGGTATTGGGGCATGGCAAGGGACGGTCTATACTAGTATACGTAGGAACAAATAATGCAGACAAGGAGGGGACAACCGGAATAGTACAGAAGTACAGATAGTTATTGAGGAATTTAAAGAATACAAGAGTTGAACATACTATTCTCTCACGAATTTTGCCAGTAATGGGAGGAAGGGGGGCAACATATAGAAACTGCAAGAGGATGGCGATCAACACACTAGTTGAGCAGATGTGTGAAGAAGAGGGGGTGGGATTCACAGATTTATGGGGATACTTTGTTGGGAGGGAAGATATGTACATGAGAGATGGCCTCCACCTAAGTGGAAGGGGGGGCAGCCGTTTTCTCAGAGAACCTGCTGCGATTTGTTGAGAATGGGACAGGTTGCTTCTATTTAAACTAGATTCGCAGGGGGGACTCACAGAGAAGCTTGAAACTGGAGGCATAGATAAAGACAGCACAAATAAATCAGCAAAGAACAGTCTAGAAAATGTTTCTGAAACTGGATATAAATGTGTTTGTATAAAAGCAAGGAGTATAGTAAACAAAAGAAATGAACTAAACATTGTGGTAGAAGATATTGACCCTCACATAATAGGTATAACCAAATCATGGGCCACCACCGATATATCAGATGCCGAATTGGGACTGACAGGATATTTAATGTTTAGGAAAGATAGAATAGGAAGAAGGGGAGGTGGAGTTATTTTATATATTAAAGAATCTATCCAGGCTTATAAAAAAATTAGAAAGAGAAGCAGATTGCAAAGAAGCTGTTTGGTGTAACATAGTTACAGGAAACTCATCGTTAACAGTTGGGTTAGTTTATCAAAGTCCAAACATAAGCATAGAACCTGAGGAAATATTTAGTAAAGGTAGACTGGAATAACACACTGAAGAATAAGACGGCAACAGAGTGCTGGAATATTTTAAAGAATTAAATTGAGTGCATCGTTGATAACTTTTTTCCCTTGAAAAAACAAGGGAAATTGTCCAAAAAGAAACTTATCGAAAGAAGCCATTAGACAAGTGGCAAACCAATCATGTGGAAGTCACATAGATGTACTGGAAATAAAGAAAACTACAATATTTATAAAGAAGCACTTAACCAAGCTACAACTGAAATTTGAAATTCAAAGAGAAGCTATGAACAAAAATTTGCTTGTAATATAAAACCTGAAAGCATGAGTTTTTATGCATATGTTCGAAGCAAACAGAAATAAGGATAAGGTCGGTCCTCTATAAGATAGTGCTGGAAATATAATATCAGAGGGATTCTTAATGGCAGAAGACCCGAATGAGTATTTTTGTTTGATGTTTACAAGAGAAGATATTACTTCACTGCCAGTACCAGAGGCTAAGTTCAAGGGGGCAGAATCAGACTATTTAGGACAATTAATTGTAACCCCGGAAATGGTAGATAAAAAATAAGGGCTATTAATAATAAATCACCTGGGGCCGGTTTCATGAATCGGCTAAGAACTTTCTTAACGCTAAGATGACTCTTAGTTAATGTCGTGATTTTTTAATAAATTATAGTAAAATGCTCCCGTAACCCGCCTGGGTTATAGGGGCATTGCCTTGCTGAATCTTTCACCAGATTTTTTAATATAGGCGAACATAGTAGTTTACGCAAACACGTGACGTCAATTGTGTAACTTTGTATGCTTCATGAAACCGGCCCCTGGAGTGGGTGGGATTCCGCCAAAACTACTAATGGAAATTGTAGAACAAATTAGCATACCGGTTGCAACAGTCTTCAGTTTGTCATTAGAAGAAAGAGTCGTTCCTTTAGAATGGAAAGAAGCAAACATTATACTGTTATTTAAAAAAGGTTCGAGAAACAAGTCAGAGAACAATATACCAGTGAGTTTAACAGCTGTGATTTGCAAATTATTAGAAAGACTAATAAAAGATCACATGGTGGATTTTTTCAAAGGCATTCAATACAATAAACCATGATATTTTACTGTACAAATTATTGCCCACCTCCATGCTACTGGCTCTGCTCCGGCATCCATTGTTTCAACCGTGTCAGCTATCGCTTATTTCCATAAGATTAATGGTTTTGCCGACCCATCCAATTGTTTCCTGGTAGCTAAGTTGTTAGCAGGTGCACATAATCTCAGGGCAGTGCCTGATGTCCGTCTGCCTGTCACCCTACCAGTGCTTGCACGCTTGATACAGGCGTTACCCACGGTGTTTTCATCGCATTACAAGTGTCTCATGCTCCGGGCAATGATGGTACTTGCCTTCAAAGCGTATCTGCGCATTGGGGAAATGGTGCCTCGGGCCCGGAATATGGTGCACGGATGTTTGCATATGGGCGACGTTTTACTGTCAGGAGAGTTGATTATGCTTTCCTTCCGGCGCTTTAAACACAGCGCTCGGCAGGGTCCGCAATCTCTCCAGGTCAGAGGCGAATGCATACATGGGTCAGCTATCCATCCTGCTGCTTTCCTCCGGGAATTTCAGCAGACTAGAGGTGCACTTCCAGATTTGCTCTTTGCGCACCCCGATGGCTCCCCCATGTTGCGTAGGGAATTTGATGGGTCCCTAAAGAAGCTGCTGGTTTTCTGTGGTTATGAGACTAGCGCCTTTAAGGGGCACAGCTTCCGCATCGGGGCAGCCACTGCTGCGGCTCTGAGAGGCGAATCAGATGCACAGATCAGGGCGGCAGGTAGATGGACATCGGATGCGTTTAAGAAATACATTAGGATTGCTTGAATGAGAGCGTTTGCGTTGTCGTCCTTTTACAGTTTTATATTCGTGGGGTGGTCACAGGTTGAGGTGACCGGTGGCATAATCGACCCCACTTTTAAGGTTTAGCCTCAGTTATATACAGTGTAATGCATCAGCGGGTAGTGTTGGTTTTAGATTTGGTGTGGTTGACTGGTGTGCTTGGCTAGTATTACACTGTGCAGTAGGTCTATGGTGATTTTAGCAGTAATGACATTGTTTGATATATGATATCATGTATACCAATACTGCTTGTTTTATGTGCCGAAATGTGGGCTCGGTCAACCTGAGGTACAGGAGACTAGTATGGGCTCAGTCACAGGCCTGGCCTTGGGATGTCGAGCCCACATTTCTCTCTTATCACGTTAATAAATAAACGTCATTCATTTGACCTTTTTTCATCACTATATTGGACTCTGTGTTGTTGCTTGCATAAACAATATAATAAGATACACAAACGTCAATCAAAAAAAGTGGAGTGCCCCAAGGATCCATACTTGGACCAATCTTATTTTTAATTTATATCAATGATATGACTACCTCTACGTCACTTAATTTATTATCTTTTGCAGATGACACAACTGTATACCAATCAGGTCCTCATATTGATACTTTAATTGGCAGCATAAACCAAGAATTAATACATCTGTTCGATTGGCTTTATGCCAATAAATTGTCATTAAATATATAAAGACAAACTTTTGCATATTTAGTCCACCGAATAGTAAATACCAGGTAACTAACTGTATTAAAATAAACAGTGAAATTATTAATCATGTTGGAAAGGATAACAAAGAAGAATCGGTGAAATTCTTAGGAATACATATTGATAAATATTTAACATGAAAAAAACATGTCAACATAAACAGTTCTATATAGAAGTCACACTAATCCTTTTTAAAATCTGAAAATATACTTAAAATCACTGATATTCACAGGTTGCATGTGGGTAGATGAGGGATCAACAGTAGATATTATCTACGTAGATTTTCAGAAAGTGGCACATCGAAGATTACTGCTTAAACTAAAGGCCCATAGCATAGGAAATGGTACAATTAACTGGATAGAAAAATGGCTGATTGATAGAAGACAATGGGTAGTAGTTGATGGGGAGGCTTCAAACTGGAAATCAATTTTGAGTGGGGTACTATATTATTCTTAATATATATCAACGATTTGGACGATGATATAACAAGCAAGGTGCTGAAATTTGCAGATGACACAAAAGTGTTTAGAAAGATTGAAAATGATGGAGATAGACAGCATTTACAAGATGATCTTGACATGTTGATCAAATGGTCTGAAAAGTGGCATATGTTCAATTTTGGGAAATGTAAATGCCTCCACAGAGGACATGGGAACAAAGATGTAGAATATACAATGGGGGGTACTGTACTGAGTACTGCTGTAAAAGAAAAGGACTTAGGGTTAACCATTAGTGCTGATATGAAGGTTTTAGAGCAGTGCAGAATTGCAGCTCCAAAGGGAAATCAAATCCTTGGATTAATTAGGCGAAATATACCGTATAATGAAAAAGAACTAATAAGTCCGCTGTACAAAACAATAGTTAGGCCTCATTTAGAATATTGTATACAAGCATGGAGGCCATATCGCAAGAAGGACATATATATGCTAAAGACTACAGAGGAGAGCAATTAAAATGATAGCAAAACTGAGGGATCTTAGTTATGAAATACACCTAAAAGAATGTGGTTTGACAACACTAGAGACCAGGAGATTGAGAGGAGATCAGATAGACGTGTTTAAAATATTGATAGAAATATTTTTTTCTCATTTAAAAAAGATAGGTCTAGAGGACATGAAGTTACATTAGTAAAGGAACAGTGTAGACTTGATATAAGACGGTTCTCATTTTCACAAAGGACTAAATGAATGCAACAGATTATTAGCTGACTGTGTGGGTGTTAGTAGCGTGAATATGTTTAATAATAAAATCAACACATACTTCAGAAGGGCAGGATACACATAGATCAAAGGGTTGGATTCTCGATAAGCCAAACGGCTTCCTTGTCCACCTGCCATCTAGAGATAATTTTCTGGGTGGTAATCTTATTAAATCAATAGTGCACACTTCAAAGGTAAGTCTCTTTGTTGACATGGAACAGTGCACACTCTCTCACCAATAGTGCACACTTCAAAGGTGAGTCTCTGTTGACATGAACGGTGCGCATTTCCTCATCAATAGTGCACACTTCAAAGGTGAATCTCTGTTGACATGGAACGGTGTGCACTCCCTCACCAATAGTGCACACTTCAAAGGTGAGTCTCTGTTGACATGGAACGGTGCGCACTCCCTCACCAATAGTGCACACTTAAGTTCAAAGGTGAGCCTGCTTTTTTGTCAACCATTTTCTGAGAATACAGTCTTTGATCACAGTACCTATTGGTCGTTGGATAAGCACCAATCCACTGAGCCTCTTGTGTTAGTAGTTCAACAACCAGAATTAATTACTTAGAAGTTTTATCTCATAGAAATATTTCAGTACATAACAGCTGAATTTTTTTCAAAAATGTTTGGTCTGCCGTAAAATTTCCATTCACGTCTTATACCTATTTAAACAGGATGATGCATCAGTCATCAAGAAACACGTGTTACATGTACAGTAAAACCTGTCCATAACGGTCATCGTCGGGACTGCGCAAAATTACCATTATAGGCAGAGTTATGGAGAGTTTCATGACTTGGATACTCACTAGGTGGACCCACAGTATTACGAATGGTTACGTTGACGTTCGCTAGTTGGTACTTTCATGAACAATACAAACCTAGCGTTAACAATAATATTAAATAATACACTACACAACTTGCTATATTTAATTGATGTTCCTTTTTTCTTTTGGGCAATGGTGAAATCAGAGGCGCTACCCCAAGTGGTAACGAGCCATTGTAATATTTACCTGGGCAGTCTCTCCAGTTACGCCAAGCCGCCTAGGTAAATATTACAACAGCCTGCTTCCATGGCTTCTCTGAACTGATTCTGATTGTGACTAGATTGCAGTTTGATAGTCCACGTACACGCGATAACACCGACGTGATGACGTTATATTCAGGGAAATTATGGATTCCCTTTAACCTGCCCGCAAGCGGCAGGTTGACTATGAATGGTTTGGTCTAAATTAACTGACCATTATGTGTAATAGACAGGTTACCGTTATGGACAGGTAGTGGGCAGTGCAAAGTAATAGGAAGTCATTCGGGACTTTCAAAAGTGACCGTTATATCCAGTTTATCGTTACAGACAGGTGGCCGCTAAGACAGGTTTTACTGTACCTGTAATTGATTTGTATTGTGACGCTGCACAGTTTGCGTGCAACATGTATGCTCTGTTGCAGGCGGTCTGTTAAAACTTCTGAAAGGTCTGAAGTCAGATGGTGGCGCTAGTATGACGTCATGTGACACGATGACATCAGAGACAATGAACTTGTCAGGGATGCAGGAGGAGCTGCAGCAGCTGCGAGCCGAGAATGACATCCTCAACAAACGGGTTGCACTTGGTGGCCCCACTGATGAACCCATGGACGAGTCGAAGGCTAAAGTGATGTTGGTGCGTGCGAACAGAGATGTTGTAAGTGTTTGTTTGTGTTATTCATGAGTGGCTAGATTTATATACCATGCAGTAAGATTAACAATGTAATGCTGGACTAAACAAATCCAAGCGTGAGGGTCACCAAAAACCTCCAACCGCACCCCCTTTCAGATTGACCAAAAACCTCCAATGGCACCCATCTAGGAGCTTACCAAAAACCTCCAACAACAGTCCCTTGAGGCTCACCAAAACCTTCAACTGCTATAATACGTAACAACTGAAATTTCATTTTCTTGGGGGGACAAA
This sequence comes from Escarpia spicata, assembly GCA_963995525.1. Classification (NCBI taxonomy): domain Eukaryota; kingdom Metazoa; phylum Annelida; class Polychaeta; order Sabellida; family Siboglinidae; genus Escarpia; species Escarpia spicata. Next base: position 7,975,452 of record OZ023214.1, on the reverse strand, counting down.
ACTATATATGTCTACCCCCCTGAGATATTTGTCCTCCTGTTCCCACAAATATGGGTTGGCCTATCATAATAATGGATCTAGGTTGCAGTGACTAGGCATATTACTCGTCCAGTTACACATATAATGTACCTGCAGAAGGTCATGAGACGCAGTGTCGCCTGATCAATCGGAGCTCATGTAAACCAGTGTTAAATACTGCGAAATAAAGTTTTGATATAAACTTTTTCAATTGTGATAATGCAACAAATTGTAGAATTTAAATATCATTTTTTTTATTTGTTGTTTCTAAGTCATTTCTGATTTGACGTTTTTTAGTCGATACTGCGAACGAGGCTGCAGAAGTCAATCGAGGAGAATAAACACATGCAGGATAGAGTGAGTGAGTTGAACAGACAACACGCAGACAGTAGCACCATCAGTGGGGCGGAGAGCAAGGAACTAGGTAAGTATTCTGCTACTGCGTAATGGCGATGTCAGTGGGTCTGGTTTCTTCATTCTTGTAGCCTCTGGCAGAAATAGCAGGAAGTATCTGGAATAATTTGCAGAGCGGTTTTGTGAAAATACGATTTTTCCAACATATATGATCTGAGTATAGTTTTGTAAGAAGTTTTATGGAAAATAATTTGATTTGCCAAAAATATTCCATAATAAAATATGAAGCTGTGCATAGCAGACAATGTTACACAATAAAATGTCTCAGTTATATGCAGATGTCCATTACGGATGGTGCAATATACTTTATTTTTGTGTCCAGACTCATTTTGGTTCACATCCATTGGGGGTTGAGCTACCTAGTTCAGTTATAGCCTGGATCCTGCCCTTTATGGTCCATTATATGTCATATATCCATCAAGCACTGATCAGTGAGTAAACCTAATACAATGTAGAGTTACAATCTAGACAATGTTCAGTGTAAACTGACGTATACATGTTTATCTTGACCCACTGTCATATAATATGTACAATGTTCATACATGGACATACACCCCATCATTGAAATTTGGCATAGAAATATGAATATTTATTTGTATAATTTACATTTATGACATAATATTAAATGAATATTTAAATTTTATGCGAATTATATTATGAATGTGGGTTTTCCGTTGAGAAAATACATAATTGCTGTCATTGGAGACACCCTGGTGTTTAAATTGACAGATCCAGAAACTGCTGTAACAGTCATAATTATGTGCATGGCTTCCGACAATCTTTACCTTACTAACACTGTTTGCATGAGTCATGCATCTGCCAGATCAATCTTTCCCGCATACAGTTTCATTTATGCAAATTTTACCTAGGTTTTTCCGGCAAAGAAGAACATTTGGTGCCAGAATAAAAACAAAATATAAATTATGATGGAATGTCCAACAGCTTCACATGTGCAGCAGCCATTTTGTAAGCTTCATGGATCAGGGTACTGTTAAATTGCCAACATTCTTATGAGCTAGTAAGCCAGATTTTAGTCTTTGAAATCAATTTCGCTCCTAAACAGTGACACTTTCGCTGGTGTGTCATGGAAATAATATCCCCTTGTTATAGCAGTGGCTTTTTGCATTTCAAAAACATTCCTTAAGTTTAACAACATTTTTTAATGATGGATTTTCGTTATGAGCTCATTATCCTGGTTGCTAGGCAACAAGTATTGTGACAGGTCCACCGACTGTTGTAGAGCGTATTGCGGCTGAGAATGAGGCACTGCGCCATGACATTGGCTCCCTGACAGACCGACTGAAGCAAGCACAACATCTGCAGGAGATGGCCTCTATGCTGCAGGGGAGTCACAAGTGGGTAGAACCATCTCTTGGCCTGCTGCTGTCTTTACTATGGCTATGTGCATTTAAAGTATAATTTTGTATTATATATTGCATTTCCACCACATGTACTCGTCATTCCCTGGCTCTGATGATGACTTTGGCACATCCCTCTTCGTGTACTTTTGAGCTCATGTTCCCGAGGATTTAAACACTTCAGAAGTTTTATTATTATTACAAGAATTTATACAACAATTTCATTTCAGAATCTCTGGGAAGTTTTACTGCAGTTGCATCTTGTCGATTTGTCTGCTTTCATAGTGGTTTCAAAAGTTCAGTTGTAATTAGGTCCACTGCTGTGATGGCAGGAATGCATTAAGAGGGATTTGAGAAAGACAGAGGAAGATGAAAGAAGAAGGAAGATAAAAGAAGGAGAGAGGGGGCTGCTGACAGATAGCAGTGGAGAGAGGGGGCTGCTGACAGGGAACAGTGGAGAGAGGGGGCTGCTGACAGGGAGCAGTGTAGAGAGGGGGCTGCTGACAGGGAGCAGTGGAGGCTGCTGACAGGAAGCAGTGAAGAGAGGGGGCTGCTGACAGGGAGCAGTGTAGAGAGGGGGCTGCTGACAGATAGCACTGGAGAGAGGGGGCTGCTGACAGGGAGCAGTAGAGGTCCACAATGGAAAGAGCAGTGCAACAGTACAGGACAAAGACCTCAAAAAGGAATCAGAAGGAAATTCTAAAGAAGAATTGTCTATTTGTAACCGTGTGTAAGCATTACTTTGTTGTTACAAACAGGTCGTTGGTGACAACGAATGAGCACCTGCTGCGTGAACTTGATGACGAGAGACGGCGACATGAGGGAGAGGTGAAACAACTGCACTGGAGCTACGATCAACTCAAGAAGACGGCCGGCCTGCTTCCTCTCAAGACCACCAACGGCAACAGCAACGGCAACAAATAAACTCAATCAGAAGACAGGCAATCTTCTCCCCCGAAAAATATACTAATCATTTTTTGATTCGTGATGACAAAACAGTGTGGCAGGAATTATTGGGAATGGTGTTGGTAATTTGTTGGCATATTTAACCAAATGTGCACATGCTTAACATGTATACATGTGTTGATATTTACATATGTCTTACAGTCTACAGAGTGATTTATATTTTGTACAAGACGTACAACAGGAAGTCATAAGGAATGAATTAGCAAGCAGACAAAAGTGTTGTGTTGTTTTGTTAAAAAGAATTAAATGTTCTGGTGGAGTGATATTTTTGTACATGATAATGATACGGAATACTTGGTAGGGGGATGTATTTCAAGTCTAGAAATACATTTTCAAAGGGACGTCATCTGGTAGAGCACAGGTAGTCTAACTATTCGTATCTGGGAAGATTTCCCTGAGGGTGGTTTCACCTTCAGACGCACACTAGATTGTGCCAATGTCGGGCCACGCGATGTTGACCAGCCATGTTTTGTTCTGTTTAACGAGTGTTTCTTGCCACATTTAATATGGAACTGCTACTTTGCTGGTATGTCTGGGTTGGAACGTCCAAGGGTTGGGGAAGCTTGGAATAGGGGAATTGATAATAAATGGGATTTATTTGTGGCTTCAACTTAGCGCATCCATTTCTTGCACGTGTTGTTGCACTTGTTATTTGGCCATTTGAGACCAACATGTCTTCTGATCGAGTTCTGTTGCATGTGTCTAATGTCTTCCAGTGACGAACGTGTCGCACTCCTAGTGGTGACTCTGTCCTTGTGTTATGTGTGATGCACGGGAGGTTGCTGTGCTGTAGAATGTTGGACCCCGTTGAATGTGTAAAACTTGCAGTGGCTACGCAAGTCTTGTAGAAGGCATTTCTCTGTTCTCTAGACTCTAACACGAGTCACTTGAGACTGTGTAGGTATTGTCCCATTATTACAAGTTGCATACATACGTGTATGAATTATTGAGGAGGGTTAAAGTAACTCCAAAGTGTCAGGGCTGGCTGACGTCATGATTCATAATCGATGAGTAATTTATATAGAAAGGTATTTTTTTCATTTTACTAAAACATAATTGAACACAGTAAAAGAACCACATTTATATATGCTTTTAAGTAATTGGACAGTCTTGGCCAGTGTGACTTGAGTAATTACTTAAGAATATATGTTTTCCTGTCGTGTCAGTGCGCACACGAAAGCACGGATGTGTTGTGAGAAGATGACCAAGTCGTAGATTATTTCTTCAACTGACTATATTACGCGAGCGCAGCTAGTGTAGTGGTCAGCACACCTGCCTGGCATGCCAGCGCTCTGAGTTCGAAGACTGGGCAGTGTATACTTGGTGTAAAAACTTGGCTCTCAACATTGGGGACTATGTATCCCTCGTGACTCGGAGATCACGTTAATGTCGGTCCCGTCTCATTTTGGGACGTAAAAGAACCACCGAGGACGACAAGCACCCTGGTAGTGACCACCCTCAGTGCCAGCATATAAAAGTCAGTTTGGCGATAATGTTCTGAAAAAAGGCTGACTAGTTGAATGAGACCTCATGAGACCATTTCATTGTAACCCCAATAATACAAACTAGTCGGTTAATAGAACGTTGCCAATTGCTGGAAACAACTAAGAAACTGTTAGTATTAACACACGTGGCCAAGCAGAATAAAGACCTTGATATGGGATCTTAAAAAGTATATTAACGCTCTTGAAACCAGCTGTCAAGATAACCATGTGGCTACTTGCAGGAATAGTTTACAAAAATCCATATTTTTGTTTTGCAAATTGGAGCAGTGAAAAAATGGGAGTTTGGTTGATGAAAGTTTGCACTGTTTGTTTTTAACCCAATGCCATTATCACCAGGGATGCAGACCTTGATATGTTAATGTTGTCAAATTGTGTTTGTGTGAATAGTATGTTATTTATTTTTAACAACTGTTATGTTTATTTGGCTGGACCAGATGCTTTGACCCGTCACCAAGTTTCCAGTGTCAGAACAACTTCCCGGGGTTTAAAGGACATTTAGACCACACCTAAAACGCCCTGCCGCCACACTATTGATGGTAGAAAATAATGCTTCTCAATAGCTAAATGACTGCAGATTTCAACACCAAGAGCCACAGTTATTTACTCGTGGAACATACCAATAGTGGGAACACTAAAATATTACAAGGACATAAACACTCACTTGTTGCCACCTAGTTTCTTGGTGTGTTCACGGGTCTGTCTCGTGTGAACGTGGCAACAGCAGCTGTGACTTTGTTCAGTCGGTTGTTTGTCCTGTATTTTTGTATGATCGGTGTCACAGTGGCATGGATTGTTTTAACCGGTCATGTGTACAACACTAGTTACCATGTATTTATACTACTGTGATAGACCAACCTGCTATGAGCACGTGCTCTTTGGCTGTACGTACAGAAATGTATTAATTGTTGACAGACATCTTACAATAAAACTAATTTCATAACTATCTTGTCCGACTAATTGATATGCTTACTTTGTTGTACTAGTGGTTAACATGGTGGGATTTTTTTCATGTTTTCATCACATTAAAACAACAACTCTTAATTAAACATATAAGACAGACACACTAAGTTAAAGACTGCCCCTAAAACGCATTTAAGTTAAGCTGGATTATGTACAATGAGGAGCTGTGAATAGGTATATTTGTTATATAGCTATTTATTTTAATAATTGTATATTTTATTCCACATAGGTTTAAAAATGTGTGTATGTGCCTACGAACAGACACTACCAGGATATATGGCACTATACAACAGTTGGTAATAATAACAACAGAAGAAATGCCTTCAGTCGCATGTAATATTTATGTATCACATACAGGGTACAACACTGAACAATCAACAAGAAGCACCAATTACATTTTCACATGCTCACACGTCAGACTTATCCACCATTCCACTTTCTACATGATGCAATACATCCTTTTTGTTAACAGTCCTTCAGTAACAGGTTATTACATCACCGCTTCTTGCCAGGTTTTTACATATATTTAATTAATATTTTAATCTATAACATGTCTCGTATCTACCACAGCAAATGTGAATGACAAAGCTAATTAAACATGCTTTATACCTGCAATAAGTTTGCATAAAAATAGTTCGCAGTGACGCTACTGTTGTCGATATAATTCCTCAAGTTATTACGATTTAATTTCAAGAGCTATGCATACTCGGTCTTTTGTCGATAAAGAACTTGATCCATGTTGATAATTCTGGAACGATTACCATGTGGTTTGGAAACAGTCCTAACTACAACCTGTGGATAATAGTAATATTCCTTACATGCTACCAACTAAACAAGAGTAGTACAGGAATAAGTTACATGATATAATGATAATAACTGCAGTTGTCTAACCACGTACATTCCATTCAGATTCCAACACCTACACTAGCATACACAATTTCACACCTCTCTGTACAGAGACAAACTTTTCCATCCAATCCATCAAATGTGAACAAAACTCAAATCCTGACATTAAATAACTAAAAATAACTGCTACTATACTAGTGTATTATTAAAACATGCCATTCTACCGGAATCCGACACATTTCTTATACATACATGCATATAAATGTGATTTCTCATTCCACTGTTTGCAGTCTTATTCTCTGCACACACTACTCGACCAATGGAAAATTACAATTAATACCTTGGTAATTCTTACTTGAATAACCGGTTTAACAATTGAAATCACAATAAATACAAAAGCGAGGCGAAGGTGTACACTCATAGATGGCGCCACAGCCATGGCACTAACACGATACAGATGTTGTCACTGAGAGAGAGAGGACTTGTAAGTTTTGGTAATGTTTGATGTGATTATGTGTGACTTGTCAGTTTTGCCAATGTTTGATGTGATCATGCGTGACTTAGTTTTGCTAATGTTTGATGTGATTATGTGTGACTTGTCAGTTTTGCTAATGTTTGATGTGATTTTGTGTGACTTGTCAGTTTTGCCAATGTTTGATGTGATTGTGTGTGTGTGACGTAAGTTTTGCTAAGGTTTGATGTGATTGTGACTTATAAGCTCTGCTAATGTTTGATGTGATTATGCATGACTTATAAGTTTTGCTAAGGTTTGATGTGATTGTGAGCAGTCGTGTAACGTTTTCAAGGCAGGTTGTATTCATATGAATCTACATTTAGGTATAACTGGCGACATAAGCAAGTAGATGATGCTACACAGTGCCTGTTGCTACATTTGTAAAATAAGAACAATTCCACAACCATATATGCTGATTGCTGTGATAACAGTCTTGATAAAGTATCAAAGGTTCATCTTGTTTTGTGGTGCTCGGTGCAGGGGCTTGGGGCACTGTGTGGTGCCTATGGAGGGCCCTGCACTTCACTGATGGCGACACACGAGTACTTGACCGCTTTAATAAGCAGTATCACTCCTGCCACTACGGGCCCTGAAAGGAACAAGGCAACCGTCAACTCACAAACATCCTGATGTTTTCCCCAACAAATACTTTTCTAGATGAAATTTACCAATGCGCTTACTATACCATTGGTAGAAACAATAATAAAAGAGAACAAAATATAATATTATTTTCTTTACAATTGAGTTCCCTTTTATTATTCAACATCATTATTATAACATGCTCTAAATGTGTACATACTAAAAGATTGCATGAAATATCTCCCAAGAACATCAGTTAAGACATATTTGTAATATTCAGCCTTTACGTTTGCAAATAAAGAAGGCATCATTATTAATATTATGGTTTTCAAATCATCTATCATCATGTGACAATGTAGCATTCTGCTACTGATATAATCAGCTATCATCATGTGACAATGTAGCATTCTGCTACTGATGTAATCATAATTCCATTTCCTTATTTGTGTTAGGGCAGGGCAGGGCAGGCCAGCCAGTCTGGCATAAGACCTTTAGGCAGAACAAGTTGTGTTACATAATGTGTTGGCAGCAGCAGGTGCACTCTGCCTGAAGGAGCAGCTATAATTCAATCAACACTGTCACTGGACTATCTCATTATTGATTAGGGGTGTTTTAAGTTAATTAGATGCACATTTTTTTGAGTTGTGCCTGATAATGGTTCCGATCCACGTGTGATACATTTGATGGTTGGCTAAATCCAGTCATGTGTTATGCACTGGTGACTGAGTATAAAAGGATATGTTATACAAGAGACGGCATCCGGGGGATCGGAAGTGTTTAAAGAGTTTGGTACCCTACTGTCTAGAGGAAGACAGGGACACTGTAATGTCACGGGGAGGCAAGTAGCGAGGTTATCCTATCAGCACAAATTGATATAAACAGAGACGACTTTGTAGTGTGGCAGTTAAACCTATTTGAAGCGTTCGTAGGTGAAGGCTGTGACGGGTTGTGGAAGCGTGTCGACAACCAGGTGCATGTGAAGACAGTGCGGATTGTCAGAGACGAGCCAGGCAGTGTAGGGCGACGGCAAGCGCGGGTAACATCTACTATCGATCACATGCGTTGAGTTAATTAATTTTGAACCTATCTAGACTTGAGCCAGCTAGTTACGGGAACCTCGCCAACCTGTGACACCATACGTCATGTGACCTAACCAACATACCTATGCTAATGAGGATCCACAAGCCACCAGTGCCAAGGAACACACCAACCTGCAAATGAAATGTTAGTCCATCTTAATAGTAATAAGAGAGTGCTGGGTGCACAGACATGGCTAAAGGATATAGAGAGACTGCGGGTAACCCTTAGTATCTAATAAACATGTAGGGAATAATCACGTTCAGGATTGAGGCCAATTTACCAAATTCAACACATGTATTCAATGTTTAAATTTGAGTTATGTTGATGACAACTTTTAGTCCCTTCCGAAATATGTAGACGAAATTGCCTGCATTTCAAAACAGCAACAGGTGTAATAGAACCGCAGTACTCTTGATCGCCGATATACCCCAATGAATCATGTACAAATTATGCACACAAATTCATGAAAAACATTGATTTACGCCAGTCATGATAACATATTGAATATAGTAAACAAAAAGCGCAGAGAACCTACCATGGCACCAACACTAAGGAGAATGAGGAGCAGGCCCCACATTGTGAACTTGATGGCTTGACTGCGGGCAAAGTGGCGACCCACACTGGATCTACAACACAGGCAGGGGCCCTCAATGCAGGTCACAGTATGCATTGAGGGCTATTGTATGCTATCAGGGGCATACCTAGACAACTAAACGATTACATGAAATATATCCCAAGAACATCAGTTAAGACATATTTGTAATATTCAGCCTTTATGTTTGCAAATGTAGAAGGCATCATTATTAATATGTCATATATCTACTGTGGTGCCTCACTTTACGGTGGTAATACAGTCAACTTGCAATTAAGGTCACCCTAAAACAGTCCCAAATTATTTCTAATACAGTAAAGTATATGAAATTAGTCCTGTTAATACAGTCACCTCGCTATTCGAGTCACTTTTGCACAGGCCCGTGGGTGAACTTAATAATGAGGCTGCAATGTCTGCATATTATTAATTTACTGTTAACCAGATGGTATTTGTGTGCATTAAAAGTGTAAAATAAAATTATATACGTATGTATGTATATATGTATATATATATATAATGTAGAACACCTCTGTATGAAGATTCAGTGTTAATATATCTCCTGCGACAAACTAACTTCACAAAACTGCACAGTAATAAACTTAAAGTAGGTAGATGTGTTACTAGAAATATATTACGTACCATACAAATCAATGATGAACATGACATGTTTTATGCACATACCCAAAACGGCTGTAGAGTTTTGCCGCCTCGTTAATAATAAACTGGCAAAAACTCTGAAAAGAATTTTACTTTAATTTTCCCCTGCTAAAACCTACACAAAACTGGACGAACATAGGCTCTTTTAAGCTACGCCATTGTACATCAAGTCCACTATCATCCGTTGCCCAGATAAACTCAAGAAAACATAACACACCAGGACTGCAAAACCTTTTCTGATTCAACACCAACAATGATCCAGGTAAACAAAGGAATTCTACTTACGTTTTCTGACAGTGCGGACATATAGCTAGTGCTCTTGTCTGAAGGTTGAACTGAAAACATCATTTGCATGGATGAAACCGGAAATTTGCCAACATTTAATCTGCAGAAACTGCTCAACATGCTGTAGCTGTAAATTTCAGCCATATAAAGTTCAGTTTGCACACAGTCATAACTACCAATATCAAATGTGGATGAATGAATGCATCTAATAGTTATAAGGTTAGCAAAGATACCCATCCCAGACTGGAAAAGTTATGTAAATTCCAATATTTACAAAATCTCAGGACACACATAAAATTCAATCTTCACATTGGTATTTTAAGTTGGTGCAGCCAGTCAATATTTTGATGGTTCTTGCCAGTCAACTCTCACTATAATACTGGCATTTATAGTAACGTCTACAACGTCTTACCCTTGTGTTGTTGACAAAGCCGTAACATTGCATCATCTCAGCATGGGGGAACATTACTTTTTGATAAGGAAGACAGTAGAAGTTTAGTTCATCTAGGTGGTCATTTTCATGGTTAGGTCAGAATTTGATGACTTACAAAGAACGTGTTTCTGCAGTGGGCGCATTCAACTCTGCTCATTCCTGGCGGGTGAACATTGACCGCAGGAATGTTACTGCCCAGGCTGATTATACGCTTACTGAAAGGAATCAAACATATGACTGAGTCACTAACCATTTACAATGTAACTAATGTGAGTGAAAGTTGTCTCTTTGTTGCAGAAAGTAGCATTCTCTAGACAGAGAAAGGTAAACAGTACACATCATTTCGTGATCTGCATACACACATATATAAATAATAATTTAAAAAAATGGCAAAATGCAAGCATGTATGATTTACATTTATACACTGGGAATATTAAAGTATATTTACAGTTTGGCACATATTTGAATTCTACAACACACACAGTATGTATTACGTACAGTACTGTGAATTGTTCTATGGTTTTTATAAAATAATGTGTATACATTTATTGTATGCAAACTTCAATAAAATATGTGGCGCTATATCAAATATATCGTAACCAGAAGCAGTAACTTAACAAACTGGAAATAAAAAAATTATCTAAACCAAGTTTTGTAGTTGCACATGGTGTAAAAAAATATACAGCAAATTTATTTACTATTGCTCAACTTACAGTAAAGTTACTTTATTAGCCAACACTATTTCTGTATGTAATTTAATTCTGTAATTTACTTCGGGTGGATGTAAACTAGTTTATAATATAACAGAAACAAACCTAAGCATTAAACTATTATTTACATGTTTTTATATTTGGCATCTTTCTCTATGCTGCTTTGTGTATCTGTATACAGAGTTGATTCTCACTCACCAGTTCGGCCGAGGACAGGATATTCTCTGGGACGATGACTTGCAGATAAGCAGACAGTTACACGGACAGCGAACATATTTCTTTCCCGGGGGAGCTGCTTTGATCGGCTGCAGACAAACAGCAGAACAGAATGAGTACAAAATTGTGCAACAACAATATTTTTAATGTCATGAAACACAGAGATTTAGCACACAGACATCTTACTTATTTGTTAAAATCAGGACACGCAAGTTTTTATGCAGTATACGTACAGCTGATGGGATGTTTGCACTGAAGTAGCTGATCGAAAAGAAGTAGGAGGGACAAGAGAGTATGGCTGTGGGTTATATAGACCTGGAGAAAGCCTATCACACGGTAGCAAGAGAGATGGCAATGGCGACACTGAGATGGATGGGGGTCCCAGAGGCAGTGGTCAGGATGGTCGAAGGGACATATGAAGAAACAAAGGGCAAAATTATGTGTGGACCTGAAATCTCAGAAGAATTCAAAGTGAATGTTGACTTGAGATAGGGGAGTGCCCTGAGTCCACTGCTGTTTACTGCAGTGATGGAACTGATAAGTAGAAAGACCAGTACAAAAGATATTTTCCAGAAACTACTGTATGCAGACGATCTAGCGGTGGTAGCTGAAAGTGAATCTGGAGAAGACAGAGGTGCTGTGGGTTGGGCAACAAAGCAAAGAGCTGGAAATACACCTGAAAGAAACTAAAACAAAGAGACAGTTTTGTATACCTGGGCGGAGTCTTATGTGGGGATGGTTCCTCAGAGACAGAAATTTGCAGGAGAATACAAGCAGGGGCGAATTTAGGAAAGTAGAAGGTGTGATGGGAGACAGGCACATATTGCGAAAACTCAAGGGAAAGGTCCTATGCACATGTGTGATAGCAGCCTACCTGTAGGGCCTAGAGACTATAGCAATGACAGAGAAACAACAGGAGAGGGTACAAGTGTGCGAAAAACAACTGGGTTAGGAGAATTACGGGGGTAAAGAGAATAGATAAGCGAAGAGTGGAAGAGCTGAGGGAGGACGGGAAGAATGGTTGGCAAAGAAAGCAGATGCCCGGAGAGTGGAAGAAAAAAGAAGACGAGGGCGACCGAGACTGCGATGGGAGGATTTCGTGAAGAGAGATCTGGAGGAATGGAAAAGGGAATGGAGAAAAAGAGCAAAAGATTGAGGAGAATGGTGGTAGAGAAAGTAGTGCAAGTGCAATGAGGAGGAAGAGAGAGAAAGAAGAGGATGAGAAAGATAAGAAAATGTTGATGTATCCAAGACAGCCTCACGCCTGAAGACAGGGAACGATGAGGGGAATAACAACATACCGTCGCTTCATTGCAGACACTGCATTTGATGACATGTTGGTTTGTCTTGCCCTCGATGTTGATCAGTGACTGGCACACCTTGCAGTTGATGGTGGGGATATTGCCGGGGTTGGTTGGGCTATAGGGAGGGGGAAGTTCATCGGGCCCAATCGGTGGCACAGTCACCTCTTTGTGAGCTGCAACACCCCCTGAGAAAGTCAGACACTAATACAATTAATAAGTTTAATGATTTAGCTATATGCATGAACATCAGGTAAATATGTGGGGTCTTTTAGGTTGTTATTTTATCTTACATTCAGTTAGCTCACAACGTATGTATATGTCTGTATGTACAAAAGTACTTACAACCTAGGTAGTTATCATGAATCCACCTCCTGCAAGTTGGAAGTATCATATTAATTATCAATAATTTTGTCTATGTTTCCTTTCTTTTGCTGATCTTTCCCTTTGACAAAGTTATATATATATATATATATATATATATATATATATATGTATATATATGTATATATATACATATATATATATATATACATACAGTGTATATATATATTATAAAGCAGGTGTGTGGGTCACTAAATAGATGTCTACAGTTGCAGACAGTAGAGTAATTGAAACATACCTAATCCTGAACTTATATTAATAACTAGCATTTTAAAGACAGATCTAAACAATAGTTGTCAACAATAATAAATAAATTTATAATGCATAATTTATTATGCCAGTAATAGCAATGCTTAAAACTTTCTTGAATAGTAATAAATACATGTAGTTTTTTTAATTTGATGCAAAGCTAGATGTTAAGATGCCTTTAGTGACAGTTATATTGTAGGTCGAGTAATGACCCGAGCGGTTTTGCAGACATGATAACACTGGTCACTGCACTGGCCTTGTTCTAACTTCATCCCGGTTTGACATGTAATTGTTATGTATTGCAGGCGCTATTTTAATGCGGTTACTTCCTTTTAAAAGGATGGTTCTACTTATACGCGCTATTAAACAAATACATCGGACACATAATTACTAGTTAACACAACGTTAAATCTTACCTGCCGCCGGGTAGTGATTATATTCTGGGGGTGGGGCCGAGGGCCCCGCTTCGTTTTGTAACAACGGTTCTCTCTCTGCGTTACCTGCCATTTTACAGCATTCAGCTGTCATGTGACTCACGTGGGGGCAAACGTTCGTCATGTGACTTGCGCCCGATATCAACCACATGCACAGCGCTGACAGTGATTAGTTTGTTTATGCGTTTACAATAATACACTCTGAAAATAATCCTTCTTCATATGAGATTATAGCAAACCGAAATGAAATGTGTGTAATTCCGCACTGTTTTCAATTAAATTTGATTCACACAAAACCGGGCAATATTGTCTGAACAGTGATTGATTATAGCGTTGTTAAATTTATTTATACGAGATTACATGATATTAAACTTTGGACACTACCATCTTTTATTATAAATCATGAACGCATGTTGCCTATATCATAGTTATAATTAAGACCTAAGTGAAACCTCCCCCATTACGAATGGGGCCTGGACTGAAGTGGCATATAAATTATACTTTCAAAGTGTTTTTCATAATCAACACGTTAGGGATATATTAACTAAGTTTTCACTTCCGCAATCGGAGATGGGGAAATTATAATTAATTAATAGTTACTTATTGACTTTGTAAGACAACATTTTAAATGACGTGAAATATAATGTATATTTATAGTTTTAAATTAAAGCAGAATTGTGTTCACTAGCGTGCATATATATTATAATGCCATCAAAGCATTTTAATATATTATTCAAATGTTTTGGTGTCGTTTTGAGAAAGATATTTTTTTTATAAAGCAACAATTAAGTTTGTTTGAAGCATACACAAGCTTAATTAATTTATAAATTAAATGAACTGATGAAATACTGGTATTTATATGTGCGAAGTATAATGATAGCATTTGCTGGCATTTTTTATAATTTATACTAGTAAAGGGACAGAACTTAATAAAACTGTATTTGGTCCTGTAACCAAATAATAAACTACATCTGGATTTTGCTAGTTATCAAAGCTGACCAAGCATTTGCTATGCTGGTGTGTGGACATTTGTTAGGATATGTGATATAATTAAAATGTTTTCTATTTGCATTATGCTTTATATATATATAGCATAATGCAAATAGAATATATATATATATATGTGCAGCAGTTAGCTCTGCTTAACAGTGAACAACATTGCAAATGACAATGATGCTGGGCGTACACTACCAAACTTTTGTTGCGGTTCTGTTTGATCAACAGGCAACAACATCTCGTCCGACATCATCGTACCTTATGCAACTTTTGTTGCTGCGATTCAATTTTCGAATGATGAATCAGTTCAACAACTGTTGTACCAATCAAATCAACAAGAAACCCCCAAGTTTTGTTGAGTTGCAGGCCATCGTACATTGCACAATTGATCAATTTTTAGACCGGCAACAAGTTTAGCAGTGTACACCCAGCATAAACAATACTAGTGATCAAGAAGGTGTGTTTCTGGACTCCAGCACCTTTGTTCTATTGAGTCAAGTGGTCCGTGCAGCGTATTCATCATCAGTGGTTAAAGGTTGTGCATGTTTGTACTGTACGAGAGTGTATGCTATAGAACCAATACACTTGTAGTCACACCACTACTTTTGTATACACCTCAGAATTGTTCTTTGCTGTGAATTTCATGCATGCATGCATGCAAGCACACAGTATGTATATTTATATATATATAAAGAACACCTGCTGTGCATGTCACTAGCATTTATATATTTCAACACACAAACAAATTCACATATCACAAGTTTATTTGGTCTAAACAGCTTGTACAGAATCAGTTATCTAATACATTGGTTCAATCTACAAGGTTACAGCTGTAGAAGACATTGGCCCAGCCTGGTATACAGACGTTCAGTAGATACAACTCCGAGTGGATGGAAGACACTCAATAAATTGCCAGTACATCAGCCTCGACACAAATTTCACAATTTTAATTTATGGATTTTCTGCACCCAACATAAGCAATGCATTTTGGTTATCAAAAAACACTCAC
This sequence comes from Escarpia spicata, assembly GCA_963995525.1. Classification (NCBI taxonomy): domain Eukaryota; kingdom Metazoa; phylum Annelida; class Polychaeta; order Sabellida; family Siboglinidae; genus Escarpia; species Escarpia spicata. Next base: position 7,959,946 of record OZ023214.1, on the reverse strand, counting down.
TGGGTATAATTATATATTTTTACATATAGGTGTATCAACATGCATTTTATGACAGAGGGTGGAAACTGAGAGGCATACATAATTGCACACAAACCCTAATCCCTTAATCGATGGGTATGTTTTTGATCAAAGGTCAGTTAGACAAATTCTCCCGATATACTAGCAACATATTGAGTGCCACCCGTCATCTCTGGACAACATGACATCACATGACACCAATTGCACATCTTCACACCTTAATTCACTTAATCAAAGGTATTCTCTGAAGTTAACAAAACAAAACAACACTGTCTGCATATTTAATACGTAATGAGGCTACACCTCAATAATCTCATTTGCAAAGATCTCGTGAACAATTCCTAGGACAGTGGTATTTCATAGAACACTAACAATTCCTACAAAATTGAGACACTGATCATTTCGAGAAGACTGAAGCTGACGATTCCTAGGAGACTGGTGAGTATATCACTACACTCCTCAGGTGCAAAAGCCAAATACATCACACACACAACATACAATATAATCAGTTAACTGATGTCGGCATACGTTGAGAAGGTACCAATCACTAAGAAACTACATATCCGACATCACTAGCCGCCCTGATTTCAGGTAGATGGAATACATTTAAAGACTACAACTACCAAGAGAGAGACAACAGTACGCATACATATGGAATCATTTGTATAACTTGCATTAGCCGTGTGCACTTACCTTCTGATATATCAACACTAATGGCATCATGGTTTGGTACGCGTGTTGATTGTCTACAAACTCGCAATCTAATTACATGAGACAGTGTCTAACTATTAAGTGTTTACATATACATATATATTATTACTCTGCCTAATCCAGCAGCAGCCTACTTTTGCCGAGATCTGACCAGATTCACAGTATCATTGCCGAGGAGAACGGAAGAGAACATCCCAACTTGAATGATGGCACACACGACGTGATCAACACCTCGTCTCATACAGCCCGCTCTTGCCGATGTATCGGACCCACTTGATGACATCGTGGTCATTGTAGTTAATCTTCGGCTCAAATACCTTCAGGTAGCGTACCTTGAAGCCAGATGGGGCAAACGGCACCTGAAGCAGACATCACAGTGGACTCTCACTACACCATCGCTGAAGGATTCACCTGCAGTTTCACATGATTACTTGCACTGCGCACAAAAGAAGTAGCAACATTACTACTGTAGCTACATTCTTGATAAATATGCGATGTTCACAACCTCCAAGAAAGTGTTCCTGTTACACTACGGCAACCATTTTAAACTTTAGCCACTTTCAGTTGAATAATCATGCAGACAACAATAACAGCTTCATGTAGAGGATAACTAGGAACATTACCAAATATGGTAAATTATATTACAAGAAAAAAACAATTACATCACCTGAAAAAACTCTATTACTATCAATGGCGCTCCAGAAAACAAACATAACATTACATATACAGTAAATTGCACTATTTCGTAGTTCAAGTATATCCATGCTGTCTTATAAAAGAAGCCGTAATGACACATGTAGTATTTATGTATATGTGAAGTACTATGAATTATTATTGCTCATCATTAGACAGGGTTTTAGGTGAAATCATGCTGCCATGGTTGGATTCAACTAGACTGGTCAATTACAAAGCCTCATAAAAAAACTGTTTTACAATCAGACTATAATACACTACAAATTAAACAGTTACAACTGATCCCAACCCTGCCTGGTGCAAACATAACTTTATGAGCTAAGTCTCACGCATTTGGCGTGAGACTCATGCATTTAGCATCTCACATATTTAGCGACCTGTAAGCCTCGCGTGTATGGACCATTCAAAAATATGAATACAGACTGATTTTGTACGCGCAAATTGGTATATTATTTATATGCACAGGTGAATAGTGCAGAGCATCCATGGAGTCCATGAGGTTGTTCTTATCACCATAAATTGTTGTGTTCTGGGAAATTTGAATGACAAAAGTACTGTCAATTGTGTCCAGTTGAGGAACTGAAGTGCGGCCACCTGGTGTCCCTTTGGGAAACTGAATCTCACACAATTATTTCCAACACAACTTGGCAGCCAAGTTCACATAGAACTTGATGAAATGTTAATGAGACAGCAAGAGTGTTACATGTGCATACTGAGGTTCCGAGATAGACAGCGATTTTACAACTGACCTCAAAGTTCATAGAGATGGGAGGTCTTGTCCATTTCTTCTTGTCACTCGTACTTAGAAGTTCAATCTCGGCACTCAGTTGGCATTCCTTCATTCCTCCCATCCTCTTGATCCTACAAAGTCACATGACAGTCATGTTACCTGTGACATAATGACGATGACATTTGATGTAAATTTGATTCTGCATCTGACATGCTATTGGAATAAAGTCCTCTAGTCAGATTGTGATTACCAGCCATAATGTGTGTGAACGTGTTACATATGTTCATGTGTGCATTTACTGGAATATCCTAAAACATTGGTGTGACTTGAAAGGTCAAAACGTTTATAGACATGCTGCACCAGTCGAAATGCAATGAAATTCTCAAGACTGAATGTAGTCCATCTACTAAACAAAGATTACTATCTGCTAACCATAGCCTATTCGACAGAATGTCTACAGTACAATTTATTTAAACAACTCCACACTTACTTCCAAACAATGGCATTTTCACTGGCTTTGTATTTGGCTTTTCCTTTCATACAAATGACCTGTACCCCACTAGTGTTGAGGGGGGTTGGAATGCGCACCTGAAAAGGTAACAGCAATATAAATATAAGAACATATTATAACTATAATGTTATGCATCAATTTCACAATATATATATACCAAAAAATTAAATTCACACAAAAAATAGTCCAATCACTTGTTTGTTAGCGTCATTAGAAAGATGAACCCATTTGCAGTATTCTAACAGTTTCTCAGTTAACAGGGACAGTCAATTATTATTTTGTTGGGATTGTTGTAAATTTTATGAAGTTGATTGATAGAAATAAAATCACCTGGCTTTGTGCTAGTGTAACTGATTTAGTAGTTAAACAAATGTGACATGAGTCAATACTATCTAACTCCAACAACATACGGGATAATAACACCAACAGAATGATACATTTTGTGATTTGGATGATGTTCCAAGTAGGAACCAGTATTACAAAAGGAACACACCAGTGAACTTACTGTTGTGGATGCTGAAACCACAAGAACCAACAAGGCCAGTTAATCCAGTGACTACGTAGCCAATACCTTGCCTAATTTGCCTTCACACTTTGTAAAATTCCAGTAAAAACATTGTGTGCTGCCTTTTTATGATACGGAAACTCGACACCAAATGAACATTGCCGTCTTCAGTTTTGAAGTTGTGCTTTCCACAGATAGTGTTGTTCCAGAGTACAGCCAGTAACCAGAGCAGAAACCGTACAATGCAATACCAAATACTACAACTTACCTCGACCTTCTGGGCCAACAGTGATGGTTTAAAGTTTGACTTGACTACGACCTTGACCTCCATCTTTGACCTTCCCACTTCACGCACCAATGGAATCACTCGGAATGGTAGACTGATGTCTTTTGTTGTGCGGTACCTGCATTAAGATATACATAGTTCTTTATCGATCACCATGGAAACGTTTAGATTAAACAATGGATTACTTCAATCCAAATAAATACTAAATCTTTTTTGTAAAAACTGCAGCAACCTTTCTAAAATATTCATATTGCACCCATTCAAGCCAACAGAGGGAGAGAACATTTAAAAATACAAATACGAGAATTCCGCATGCACGCATACGCACACACAACAATAAGTTACATTGGATCAATGTGAATATGCTAACTGCCCCTTGGCGATGTGATAATATCCCTGGGCTATTACCTCATCAGCTCGTATTCGCCATCAGGTGGAATGAAGCTGATGCTGTGCTCAGCCTCAAACTTGCTCAGCTTGACACACTGGTGCAGCTGACAGTCGTCTATAGCAATGGACGTCTTGCCCGACCTGTCAAACAAACGTGTCTCCTGTCAGTCTCCTTATGTTAAAAAAGGCTAAAGGTAAGTTCTTATATAGCGCAGCAGCCAGTCCTCAGAACTGCTCAAAGTGCTTTACTCCCAAACAGACCTGTTCAATCGAACACCATCTCGACTTCTCTGGGAAGCATCCAGCCACGTTGCAATTATTGAGCAAACACTATTCTATAGCCAGGTACTCATTCATTCACCACTGCAGTCCTTATGAATGTTCCACAGTCAGCCGTACGTAAGGTTCTCTCTCCCCAGACTAAACACAAAATTGTGGCCTGCCATATATATCGAAGTGGGTAATAGGTCACAAAATTGTCAAATGGAATTTTGTACCTTTTTTTCCTTTAAAATGACGCCTCATTTGTTGAAATATCTTCACTAGTTTTTGATTTATTGCTAAAATTTAAGCAAACTTTAAAAAACATTTTGAGAAATGAAGTCATCTGACTTATATTGTCTATAGTTTTAAAATTATGGGTTTATTAGTTTGGGATTATTTGTTGAGGAAAATAAGCTGAACATTGAAAGATATAAGGTATGCATTTATGTCAAACTCACCTAGACATACATTCTGGGCTCGTATACAGTATAGACCTGTGCAACTTAATAAGTGGTTTGCTTATTAGTGAAACATATTTCATAGCATTATATCCACATTGGAAGCTGATCATATACACCATGGTTAGAAGATTTCTTTGAAATGCCATTTGAAACTCATCAGAGAAGTTTGTAACAATACAGCCATGTTGGTCTAGTCAAGACTAAGATACAAAGAGGACAAGTAAGGATGCAAGACTTACGTGCGGGTGCTGTCATCCAGTGTACTCTTGCCTTTCGAGTCAATCACAAGCTTGTCGTTGATACCAAACTTGCACTCTGGCATTCCACTCAGATAGCTCTTCATGACAATACGACCAGCGACATGTGCACTCAACACTTGACCTAGCAACAAAAAGACACGTCATATTCATAATACAGGCCATGCTTTTGCATCAAGTGCATATCTATTTTACTGATCAATTCTATTTTCATGGATGGCGTGGCTTCCGTAATGGTGACGCAGACTGTGTGATGCGAACGAACCAACATAAATAAAGGTATAGATTTACCATTGTGTCTATTAAAATGATCATTAGCATGCCCCATCTATCAAACAATCTGGGCCCCTGCTCTTTTATACCTTTAATGAACATTGTATAAGTATAAAATACTTTACATAATGTCTAATTACCACGGAAATTAGTTAAGTGTACAATAATTAGGCCAATATACGAGATGACAAACTGAAACTATAGATGACTTTATCCTAAATCAAATTGGGAGATAATATCAACAATCGAGGGCATATTTGCTGGGACAGTGCAACCTACCCCAGTAGCGCCAGATATGGTTCAAACATGCACTCAACTAAGTTGCTATCGAGGGTAACTACACTATATTTACCCTGAGGAGACATGAGCAGGTTGACACTCTCGAGGACATCAAGGAAGAGCTCGTTGCGGCGGTACTTTATGCCTTCACGCCGCCAGCTGATCTGACCTGTCACCTGCGATGTGATCTGTGACGTCTCCTCCTTTGACTGTTACAACACAGACACGCTACGTCACCAATGCTGTATGACAATTATTTCATAGCAGGGGCTTAGCCAGAAACCTATCTGCCCGTCCTCAAGACCAGCAGATGACTGATCAAGACGAGTAATTACAACTGATAAGAATTAGTTCTTTTAAACATATCCAATATGTGAATTTACCTTGTAGTCTTTCGTTAATGTGACACACCAACTTCATCAGTACACATGATGTATGATGTCATCGTACATGTGAGATAGTTTGTAATTCTCCTCGTCTCGGTTGATTGGTGTCCTGGCCTTTCTGATCCATATGGCTTCTTTTATTTGCCGCGTTCTTCTGTTGTCTTCCTTGTTCACTATTTTCGCTCCCTCCCAGTCTATGATATGATTTTGTGTTGTTGCGTGGTCTGTGAGGGCGGATTTGTTGGTTGACATTTATCTTTTTTCTCGCTCCTCGTGTATTTCTCTTTCCTTGTGTTGTCAACATCCTTTCTATGTTCCTCAAGTCTTGTTTTGAACAATCTTCCCGTCTCCCCGATATATTCAGCACCACAGTTCCTGCATGGTATTTGGTACACCAGTTCACCTAGTTCTTCTGGCTCCATTTTGTCCTTAGGGTGTACCAACAGGTGCCTGAGGGTGGTGTGGGACGCATGGCTGTTGTTATCCCATACTTCTTCAGTACTCGATGTACCCTCTCTGAGACTCCCTCCACATATGGGATGACTACTTGGTTTCTGTAGGTCTTGCCCGTTTTCTTTTTTCAGTCTTTTTCTTCAGGATGGATAGCCAAAAACTGTCACGGCTCCGCCACATGTACTGATGAAGTTGGTGTATCACATCAACGAAAAAAATAAATTCATGTATTGGATATGTTTAAAAGAAGTAATTCGCATAGAAATTAACTATCCTGAAGAATGTTCAGCAAACTGATGACTGGTGGAATTTAGAAGGGGCTAGCTAGCCAGTAGATTAGTAGTTCCACGTCTAGAGGCCCAAATTAATTACTATCATTGGCACCATGATGCAAAAGTCTAAATTGGCCAATAATTGCAGTTATTGACATGAATGGCTTCCACGCAAGCCGTGCGTGTGCTGAAGGCACGTTTCTGATTAATTCAAGACTGACAAAAAATCATTTCTGGCTAAGGGACTATTTCTTAGGGATCATCTCAGAATGTTGATGTCCAATATCAGATGAAATTACTTTCGTTTGGGTGGGTCAGAAGCAGTTTTGTCTGACACCAGACATCAATATGTTATGCTTTGGACCAATACTGTTAATATTTTGATATCATATGTTCACAAACTTTCATCTGAGGAGGTGGGGATCGGGGGGTAAGTAATTTTATCTGATATCAGACATCAATGTTCTGAGATGATCCCTTACTACAGTTTCTTTATTATTTAATGCAAACACATTAGCTAAATACAAACAGTTTTCTAGCCTCACCCCTGACATACAGGGAAACAAGAGAATAAAAACGATTTCAGATCGTTACCAGTTGAGAAGAGACAAGCTCAAGGTATGACATCTGTGCCATTTCCCTAAATCAGCCAATTATTGACATGAAGTTTGTTAATCGGTTGTACTCATCCTCACACACTGGCATCAGTCTCAATAACCCCCTGGCAGTCTGCAATGTCTTCAGGTGGTACAGTCATTACCAGTGAAGTCTATTACTAGGACTAAGTACAGCTGATACAGCTAACTTCCATACATTGCATAGGATATCTGCCAGGGGTAGGTAGTGTAGTCAGCTGAAACCCCTGGCTTGTGAGGATATCTGCCAGGAGTAGTGTAGTCAGCTAACACCCCTGGCTTGTGAGGATATCTGCCAGGAGTAGTGTAGTCAGCTAACACCTCTGGCTTGTGAGGATATCTGCCAGGAGTAGTGTAGTCAGCTAACACCCCTGGCTTGTGAGGATATCTGCCAGGGGTAGTGTAGTCAGCTAACACCCCTGGCTTGTGAGGATGCCTGCCAGGAGTAGTGTAGTCAGCTAACACCCCTGGCTTGTGAGGATGCCTGCCAGGGGTAGTGTAGTCAGCTAACACCCCTGGCTTGTGAGGATATCTGCCAGGAGTAGTGTAGTCAGCTAACACCCCTGGCTTGTGAGGATGCCTGCCAGGGGTAGTGCAGTCAGCTAACACCCCTGGCTTGTGAGGATGTCTGCCAGGGGTAGTGCAGTCAGCTAACACCCCTGGCTTGTGAGGATGTCTGCCAGGGGTAGTGCAGTCAACTACCACCCCTGGCTTGTGAGGATGTCTGCCAGGGGTAGTGTAGTCAACTACCACCCCTGGCTTGTGAGGATGTCTGCCAGGGATAGTGCAGTCAACTACCACCCCTGGCTTGTGAGGATGTCTGCCAGGGGTAGTGCAGTCAACTACCACCCCTGGCTTGTGAGGATGTCTGCCAGGGGTAGTGCAGTCACCTACCACCCCTGGCTTGTGAGGATGTCTGCCAGGGGTAGTGTAGTCAACTACCACCCCTGGCTTGTGAGGATGGTTGTACTATACCAGACTTTATATTAGTTGTGGAAATAGGAACTCCAAAGGTATATGCAGGTAGACATATGCCTCTGCAGTAAGTGCATCAGTTACAGGCAATTGCAGCTGTTTAGCATAAAATGTTGAGTTTACAATTTGAACATTTCACAGGTGCAATATTCAAATTTCGAACATAATTTGGGGCTCATTAAACTTAATTTGGCAAGCAGTGTACCATCTACATATTTAATCTAGTATTAAAAACATTATATAAATCAATACGAATAAATGAAGAATGGACCTCTGAAAAAGAAACGCAAATCCACTAGACACACATGAATAAGAGACCTGAGATTTGACTCCTTGTTGGATGATGAATGTCTTCAATATGCCAGTGTCAGTGTTCTGTGGGTATCCAAAGTCAACGATTTCTGAAACACAGACAAAGTAACACAAGTAACCAACACTGTGGGTGTGACTTTGTGTTTGACCTTAATTTAAACTGGATCAAAAACTACATAACAATTTACGGTGCAATCTATATCACAGGTTTTAAGCACACTGCTGATTTTATTCTTTAACAGTGTTTGTTGCTTCTTTCATTCAGCTAAGTACTACTGAGGCTTGGTAGTCTGGTATCGTTGGGGTGTTGGAATGTCAATCGAGATGACTGTGGTTTGAATCCAGCTACTGCCATTTTGAAACTTGGGCAAATGTGTTGGCCCCTCACATTGCATGCCTTTAGAAAGAGACATTAAAGTAGTTGGCCTTTCTACCTGGTGTATATGCCAGGGAAGCATAATAATCAACACAAAGGATTGGAAAATACCTGTTGTGGACTTACAATGAAGTACTTACATAACGTTAAATAACTATATGAAATCACCAACTGGTTGATCAGCCAATGATCACAGCAACTTCCTGATAGCAAGCAAATGAATATTGAGGCGAGTGGACCTTGGCTCCTCAGACGAGATATACAATATTCCAAAGTTAGCGTATCAATATAATACTCGCATAAGTTACTAGTACAGTATTGAATTATCAAACATTTTGTAAACATTCTATAATATTGGTTGAAATAATGTGTACTTTGCAAGAAAAGAGTGAAATGGGCTGAGTAGGCTTACAAGTGATAGTGGGTTGAGAGGCCCGAGAACTGTAATTAGACCCACCGTCCAGCAGTTCATAGATGAGCACAAAGTTGTTCTTGATGTTCTCCTCGGAGATCTTGCCAAAGTACGCATGCATGACACTGATGATCTTGAGAAGGAACTCAAACACCATGGCTGCGTTGACATTCTGCTTTGTGACAGCAGCGAGCCAAATGTTGGCTCGCTTGATGTGGAAGAAACTTGTGCGTGCGATGTTGGTTACAGGAGAGCGCACCTGCTGGCGTGCATGAATCACGTTCACTCGGAACGCGTCAACAGCATTCCTCCTACAAATAATTGCAACTTTACGTTCACTTCATGTTTTTAAGCTACATTCTCTACCGACATATGTAGGGGTATTTTTACTGGCATTGCTTCACTATCAGCTGCATAAACATGTACATTTTCCTGGAGAGTTACCTGTAAGGGATGACATATTATCTTAAACATCTCTTTGGTTCATCTAATAAGCATAACAGCTTCTTTTGTGTGAACCTCATTATCAATATAAGTAATTCTGCCAATGGCGAAAATCACTGTTATGCACACACACCACTCAGACACACAGACATAGATAACAATGTATGTTATATATAAAAAATAACAAAGAGTACTTATTTCATCAAATAAGAAAACATATTTATGAGCACTTCTGTGACATCCGTTTTATTTATTATTATAATAAAGTAGCATTTCCTACCCAATATCATCCCTGTAAACACGAGATATCAGCACCTCCCCCTTGTGGTTGTATATGAAAAGGCCACCAATCATCTTGATATCTGTAGCATCACAGCACCTCTGAAATAAATATATATCAACATTTAACAAAGGTCTTACATATACATGCGATCAATTTTGTCAAGGTTTACAATGACAAGACATCCCAAATTTCAACTTATTTTCTGTTAAACTGAAAGTAGCATTACCACATGAAATTTTTAAACTGCATTACTTAAACTTTGTTCTTATGGTTATAAGCAGCTATTTCTTTTAAACTCAGTTTTTTATTTAATGAAAATTTGACAATTAATAGTAAAGTTATTAAGTTGTAAAGATACCTGCCCCAGGCATTTTCTTTGGAATGGTGTGCATGGAAATTAACACAGAAAGAATAGGATCACTCTATTCGCCTCATATACCCCTATTTTATTATTATTCCCATTGTTTTCACAACAGCCAAAACACTATTTGAGCTAATTACTTTATTTTTTTGGGGTGTAATTTGTCTATTTAATGACCTAATTAGCATAATGTGGCAGCCATATTGGATCCTAGAAAGTGCCAAGAGACATGTCATTAATTGTTTAATGTATAAATGTTTTACAAAGTACACCATAAAATGTTTCATCACAGCTGATTTTACTGCTAAAAATGTTTGTCGCATAATTAGTATATTACAAAATGGCGGCCATATTGAATGAGAATTCCTAATTTGTATGTATATTTTGTTCCAAGCATGTGATTCACATTTTAATGTCACTTACAATATAGCACATGTAAGTTGTTTTATTAGAAAACATTTAATTGCCACAATTTGCAAAATTAATAAAAAAATTATAACAAATTAGCAAACACATTTATTGTGGAATCCCATTTTTTATATATACAATTAAAATGTGTGTATAAATTATATAGAAGTATAAGTACATTATCATAATATTAAAAATACTAGTTCGATTTTGTTCAATTTCTAAAATAAACTAATAGATTAACAAATATTTTTTTTAAATATGATGGCCATAAAATTTAGTCATGATAAGTTATAGTTATTAATTAAAACATTGCGTATTCTTGTTGCTGTGAATGTTTCAATTTTTTTGGTAAACTACAAATCAGTCAAAACATTAATTAATCTAATTAGTCAGCATACATCCATGCTATAATCTACCCAGCTGGCACCCAAACGAGCGACTGGCGGCAGTTGCCAAGGCAAGGTAACGCAATGTAGCATAGTCGCCGCATGTGGAGGTTGTTTACAATCCTGTTCAAAAATTATGCGACATCATCGAACAAAACGTAGTTTCCGTACTTGTTTAATTATCACCTAACATACATAATTTGATTACTAGAAAACTGACAAATGGCATAATTGATGCACAAAGTTGTATTTTGGGCAATAATATAGGTAAACAGACATGTTTACGCTGCAATTCATCGTGATTTTCGTTTCTCTGACGGCATCAATTTCGTGCAACATCAGCAGTGAAGACTAACACATCTCCTCATTGGCTGACTAAAAATCATGATGATCCAAATATGTTTACAAGTGCGGGTTATCAATTTGCCGCGACCAGTGTTTGCGAAAACCGTATCATCGCGACATGTCGTTGGCATGAAACTTTTTGCACACATTTTCACTAAATCGCGGATGATAAGTTCATCAAATAAAGGAATACTTTTAAAAACTTTACAACTACCATTGTAAAGAATGTTATGTTGTCGTTCAATGGTATTAAATGTGTATTATTTAACGCGGACTGAACAATTTAAGGGCTGCGTGACTGGTGGTGTGTCGTAGTATAGCACCAGATCTGGCCAGATCCAATAGCCGTTGCGGTAATGCTACTGAAAGGCTGCTATGATGATAGAGTACTAATTAATATTACCACGATTATTCTGATAGTGATCCAAAAATCAATATTCCAAGTATGGTATGGAAAATAGTAAAAAAAATGGAAAAAGACATCTTCATAATCCGGGCCTGGGCCCTTTCCATGCGTTAAAAGTCGAATGAAGCTTATGCGCTTTGGGCGGCGGCGTGTGTGCTCTTAAAATAGTTGAAATGTTAAACTGTTAAAAAGGTGTTGTATAGAGCACTGGAAAGTTTCAAAACAATGTACGATGCACTTGGATGTATTTATTTTGCTATTTCTGAAAGTGAATCAAGCAGCCTGTATTTCATTATTCTCTTATAGTACAGTAGGTATCAACTTGCTACATTTTCAGAAAAATTCTGCACTGAGTCCATTAATGATTACGTGACATCCGGCTGTGTATCATAGCAACGGCCTTTGGCGGGCTATACATAAAAACTGCAAGATGGCGCATCAGTGTCAATTTCAATCAAACGAGGGAAACATTCCACTAGTTTTTCAGCTGCACATCTTTGGCCGGTCACCTTAAGAACTTGTATATCACTGTCAGGCGTTAGAGATGTCACTATCCATCAACATACTGCTGCATTGTTTCGGTTCCATGGTAAACAATACACAATATTTGATTGCGTACAGCCAAGATGATAGGTCACCTTGACGACTGGACACCTAATATGGGCAATGACGTAACACTGATGGACTCAATTGACACACTGATGCATTCAAAAGGACAGAAGATTTTTCTTAAATAGCATACTACATTAGATAGTACGGTTTTACTTCCACCAGTAGGAGCTTTTAACGAAAATGATGACTTCACACATACAAATACTCATAGACATGGTCATAGACATAGTACTCATACCATAATAGAGTATGGTCAGACATAGACATAGTACTCATACCATGATAGAGTACGGTCATACTCTGATAGTGATACTCATAGCACTCAATAAAACTACTCATACCATGTCTATGTAGACTATGACTATGTCATATGTGAGTATGGTGTGTCTAATTCTAAATAACAAATTAAGCCTAGGCCCTAGGTAACAATACATTAGGCACTTCAAACGATTCTGCTCGCTACGTAATTTTCCGTGCGCCCGTGGCAGTTCACGATTTAGCCGTGTCGTTTACGCACCGCCCGGGTAGTGCTTTGTTTTAACTCTTGGATTCGCGCGCTTTATCTGACGTCATCTGCTGATGGATTCATTTTGCTGGTAAGTCGAATTTTATTTACGTGTCTTTCTTTTTCAAATTTGACCAAATAATCAGCTAGATTTTATCGATTTGACGACATAGCCGTTTTTCATTAGTAAAGTTAGCACATTTGCATTAGTATAAGAAGAAATCGTTTGTGTTTAGTAAGATCTATTAGGTTTATATTAGTCTGTGTTGAAAAATCTTTGGCGGAATCGGGCGCCATCTATGGTTTTGAGCCATTCCAAAAAATTGAAGTTTCACCATTGTCAGGTATTGCGTGTCGATGAAATCGCATGCGCGTATACAAAACCAGGTCGGATTAAGCTATATAGGTGTGTCTAAGAGAAAAGATTTAGTGTTTATCCTGATCTATGGGGATTTATGCTAGTCTTGTGTTGAAAAATGTTCGGCGGATTCGGGCGCCATATATGGTTTTTGAGCCATTCAAAAATCATGACACGATTATTTGACTGATCTGTGACTGTTGGTTAAGCCACTTGCGCCGCGTCATCGACATCGTGATGATGTCATCGGAGCCATATTGTGACTTATTCCATATTACTGAAATTAAATCACTACAACACAACAGTCAAAGTAGAGTTGCTAGACTTTCTCTTTGTTTAATTAATAACCTATTACTATGATACTATGGGCCAAGCAAGGTAGGCTAGCCTTAGCCTAGGAAAGGGCTGGTTACTGCTTGCTCTTGCCTTGGCAGTCTTGACTTGGGTTTAGCTTTAGCATGGCTTATCATTATGCCATTATTTATGGTTATGCTTTTATTTAGACTTAGAAATAATATAAATTTCATTATGCAATAATTTTAATTAATTGTTGTTACATATTAAATCAAAAATTTGTTAGAAATTTTGTTTGGGACATCAAATATATAAATTATCCGACTTAATTTGTTTTAAAAAGTGTTTCATGATAAACAGTCACTGCACAACATTTTGTAAAACGTAATATAAACCATAATACCTTGGTCAGATGTAACATAATTTGTTTCATTGTGTGACAACTGACATAATGCATTATTATAGAATTTCACTCTGCTCTCTTGAGTAACAGTTGCAGGGATAAGAAAATTATTTCACAAGATTTGCATGCAGAATCAAAACAGTTACCAAAATATGATACACGATGGCCTTTTTATTTCAGATATTCGCAATTACATGCAGTGACAATGATCTTACACTGATCTGTGTCTGACTGTGAAGGTACCCAGCCACAGAGTCGTCTGAATATGACATTCATCACATGCCTGCATACATACACATTTAATCTTGCAGATTATATATCTGATATCTAGATTGAACGGTGTCCTATTCAACACGACATGAACATTACTTATAGACATCATGTTGACGAACGCAACGTTTTTCTACAAGATACTGAAATATGAACCTAGCTGCACAGATCTTGCAGTCTACTGGCATTAAACTATGAGACAATCAACTGCCAATATTACAAAAAGACTGTATTGTGAGCACACAAGACTTCTTCTTCATGACTCGACTCCCATGGGGAGTAACACAGAAAGCAGTCTTGCGTTTGGCGCATTTGGGTCCAGCGACGGAATACTGTGAACAATTTATGAACATTACTTCATCAAGTTCATGTTGAAATGCAGAACATTACATTATGAAGAGTGACAATTTATTACTGGACTGTACTGAGCCTGCAACATTCATCCAACATGTCAGGACGCAGTCACACATAGACACAGTGAAGTATGACTACTGTATTGATCTGTTGAGTTTGTGTGCTATTTAGCCAATATTTACTTATTAATAAAGTTATTGTTAATGATATATATGACTTGTTAATGTATATTTATTATAATGTTTAATGTGGTGGTAAACATTGCATAAATTATATAACTGTCTTCATAATTATGGACATTCCAGCCTTTTATCGAAATGTAGTGGTCAGTCGTTAGCGTGCTAATATTAGCCAATGTTAACTTATTAATTAAGTTAGTTAATGTGAAATGATTGGTTAATGTATATTTATTACTATAATTAATGTGGTTTACTGCTTTCATAAATGATACAAATATCTTCATAATCATGGACATTATGGCCTTTTACTGAAATGCGTCGGTTTGTCGAGGTTGCGCACTAATTAGCCAATATTGACTAATTAAATAAATTATTAAATAATTTGTTAAAGTATATTTATTACCATTATTAATGTGGTTATACACATTGCATAATATGTATAAATATCTTCATAGTCATGGACATTATGGCCTTTTACTAATATGTTTTGGTCTGTCGAGGTTGTGCGCTAATTACCCAATATTGACTAATTAATTAATTTTTTTTTAATATTATTTTTAATGCATATTTATTACCATTATTAATGTGGTTATAGACATTGCATAATATGTATAAAATCTTTATAATCATGGACATTATGGCCTTTAATTGGAGCGTTTTTGTCTGTTAAGTTTTGCATGGTACATAACTAAAATTAACTAATTAATTGTATTAATTTGGTTATAATTAGTACTAAAATTATTAAATATTATAAATTTATTACTCCTGTCAATGTGTTTGAAAACCCTGAAGACAGTATTTAAATATCTGTATAAATAAGTTATTACATTTTAAAGCAAATATTTACCTATAGAAAACACAAAAATGAGTCCATTTTGCCATTGTAAGAGATACACAAAAATGACATTGTTTTTCCGTCTTAAAATCGCAATATCTTTTGATCTATTAAAGGTATCTTAATAAAATAAACAGTTATGTGATCTTTAACCTATTACCTTTAATTTAAGCCCATTCCCAATGTTCTAGCATATTACTTTTTTTTTTGAAGTGCCTAAAATACATGTAGGTTGTAGTTATACTTATACTGTCTTATAGTCATAGCGTCCCGAAATCGAAGTTTGTTAGGTTTACATAGAATTGTCGTATTATGTAAGCAGTCAGATATGGGTCAATCAATGTCCAAGCGAAGTAATGAGTTGTGACAGTCGTCAAGCCTAGGCCAGGGTTGGGCTACGCCTAGACCACGGCTAGGCATAGCCATGGCATAGCCATAGCCTAGGCCAGGGAACGAATTCGGGCACTGGTCGATAATCCAAAATTTCGCAGCAACAATGTTACGTTTGCATAAACCCTTTACAGCAATTAGAGATATGTTTATGGACTACATATTCTGTGTAAGGAATAACATATTAAATATAATATAGCAGAGTTCGGGACACAAAAAGAGGCGTTTACCTCACAGTTATCCTCCCACTTCTCCCGGCAAATGGCTTCCGTATCCCGTCATGCAGTTTATTTTTGTGTAATATAAAATCATACTAATAATTATGATACTTGTGATTTAATCAAGTTAAGTGAGTAATAAAAACACTGCTATTAGTTGTTTTCATTTAATTTTTCTGTTGGCGAACCGAATTACGAAAATTGTCGAAGATACCCGAATGGACTGATGGGAACTTCCTTTCTGAACCAAGAGCCATCATGCCGCAAGTGTGTATTTCCGATATCCTCGATAAATTTAATTATTGCTGTCATAGTATGTCGTATGATACCTTATTCAGCACCTCTTTGTTATATAACAAAAGAACATTTATCAGCCGTTTCAAAATTAAATGTATGATTTGCCAGTTGGAGTCAATGAAGGACTGAAAGTGGGGTTTGCCGTGGGTGGCTGTTTCTCTTCTGCGCTGTTTGCGGCGCCACGTGGTGGCAGTGCTTTGCACGGTGCAAGGCACCCATGCGATGCAAGTTGCACCGCATGGCTGCTGGCGTCACCCTCATATACACAAAAAACCGGAACACGAGTTTTCTTGAAGAAAAAAACAGTATAGACTTTTGGACACATGTTGTTTTGTAATTTAACAGGGTCCCATACAAAAATCAAATGGATCCATAAATAATATTTAACTCATTTTGCATATAAATCATCAGAAAGTACATCTTAGTCTTAGAATGTTTCTTGAGTTTAATATTTATGCTGTCGTACAGTTCATGTAAACAACAAACTAAGGCTAAGCTTTAATGATGAAAAACATTGTAAATTATTACTAAATATCAAAGTGTGAGCAATTGTAAAACTCCCACAGCGCACATGGAAATCGGTGCATATGATTGGAGGAGAAGACAAAATGACATCAGATTTTCAGATGGGTACCAAAAAAAGGACCTTGTGCACGTTTATGCAACCAGTCTCTACGTCAAAACTAGAATCCAGTTATCAGTTTAAGACGTTTCTTTATCCTTCAGCTTATGCAATAAACATCAATTGACTATCTAAATACGTTAAACCGACCACAAATGGTCGAATGCCTGTACTAAAATGTAAGCAAGTTTAAATATCAAATTAATATAACTTTTCGTCAACGGATTACTGCGACAATTAGTTTCATTTTCCTTCGTTATTCTTTTTCTCCAACCTTTCATGGTGGTAGATCTCATTATAATCTTGTAAATCGATGAGATAGATGGGGTCTATCAGCGGGATTCAAAATGGTGGGTTGCTGCGGTAAGAAAAAACACCATCTAAAAATCTGTTTTCGTCGAAGATACACTTATTGACATTATTACAACAAATGTGTATTAATAAACAAGCAGGTAGCTTGCATAATAATAAACCATGGCTACTAAACTAAGACCCATGTTAGCAGAAGGGGAAGATAAATCGGTCTGACCTCCCTACCTAGTCTCTGATTCTATGGTATCATCATCAATCATCTGTCCCATCCTAAATCCAGTCATGGCTGATACTTACATTATTTAAACTGGGATAAATTATTGAATATTTTCATGTCATTTTGAGTTTGTTGAGTTGTTCGGTAAACATATTTACTGATTCCTCTTTATTCTGAGTTCAGCTGAAACGATGCTTCAACATTTTTTCAATTCATTAAATGAACACCATTTTATTTCAGGCCGTAGTGAAGAAGGGTGGAAAGTCTGCCTCAGGCAAGGGCAAGAAGAAGAAGGTAGTCTTGCGCTTTGTACTTGACTGCACACAGCCCGTAGAAGATGGCATCATGAATGTTGGAGACTTTGTAAGTAGTTTATTAATAATAATAATATTGTTCGGGTTAACCATAACATGTTCTCAAATGTATAGATATTCAAGTAGTCTTTACCATTTTAAATTATGTGTTATAGTAAAAACCCAAAACATGTCCAAAAACACTTGCATTTGCTAGCACCCTTATGGCTCATCTAATCTTGAAAATTTTTGTATTCTTTGAAAGTTAACATTTTCTGTTTTAGCATATAAAGATTTCACAGATAGTAATTCCTATTGGCATTTTCGAAATCAGTGTGATGTCACAATCACGAAAATCAACCAAACAGTGCAGGCTATGGGTCAAATTTCAGGATGTGATATGCATGGGGTGTAATTTTACTAATTTTCTTTACTTGGTTAGGGTTACCTTCCCTAATCAGACGAGGGCCTAGGGCTGCCTTCCCTAGTTGAACCCTGGGGCTAGGGACACCTTCCCTAATCCCATGCTGTTGTGCTTTCTGGTGAACAGGAGAAGTTCCTCCACGAGAAGGTCAAGGTGAACGGCAAGACGAACAACTTCAACAACAACGTGTCGATTGAGAAGCAGAAGTCGAAACTGATTGTTCAGTCTGATATTGCGTTCTCTAAGAGGTAATAACATCATAAACAATGTTATTTTACTTATCGTGATGTTTGGTTTGTTTTATGAAGATTATTTGACTACGTGTGAATGGTGGACTGGATTGGTGGTGTGTAGTAAATGCAGGGGAATCTTCCGGACTCTGTGTGGCCACGTGTCAGTGTGAAAGGAAGCTGTACTTAGGATGTTAAAAGGAAATGGTTAGCCTGCATCATAATATTGGTTGGTAGGTCATTGTTTACAGTTCTTTCCTACTGGGTTTAATTTTGTTTGTAGAATAAGTTCTTTGTGTAATATTTGGTGCCTCCGTTTACTTTCCTCCCATCTACTTGAGTCAAATGTTCTAAAACAGGCTTCAAAGACGTGATATGTTCGACAGACAGACTTATCTGGCACTAAACAACCCTACGAGCTGAATGCAAGCCAGTTTTTTAAATGTGTAGTTCTTACAAAATAATTCTCTGTATCATGTCGGTGATTTAGGTGACTACTTTTGTTATGACAGACCACAGGCTTGATTGCAAATTGATCATGTTTGCTCTCCTGGTGCTAGGTACCTGAAGTACTTGACAAAGAAGTACATGAAGAAGAACAACCTCCGTGACTGGCTGCGCGTGGTCGCGACGACGAAGGACACGTACGAATTGCGCTACTTCCAGATCAACAACGAGGAGGATGAGGACGAAGATGCCGACGACTAAGACGTGTGCTGCCTGCTGCTCCAGTGACTTCACTGTACCCAAGTCAATGAATAAAGCACCGCTCTACAGATTGTCATGTCTTTCGTATTGTCCTTATCCTCGTTGTTCTGGCACTGGTTGTTATTAATTGCATTTGGACAGGACTCGGTTCTCATTAATTTGTTTCCTGCCTTTGTAAGTAACTTCACTACTGGCGGATATCCTATGCAATGTACTGATTAAGGGGCAATGTGGCAGCTAAAATGTGTTTCTTCCATATTCCAGAATTTTTTATTTTTACTATCAATAAACACCTTTTATAATGATTACGTATCTCTAAAACGCTTATTCATGGATGAGGTGTGGCTCTTTCAAGCAATTGGTGCAATTATTCCATCTTTGACAGCCATTTACAGAAAGCCACATTTTTAATAACAAAATGTAATCTGGTTTGGATCTTTGTATACTCCTGGATATTATCTACAATCTGTATAAAAACATTTTAGTTTATCCGAGTTATGTGTCGAAAATTGTTGCACTTGGTTTGAAAATTCATAACAAAATATCAATATTTAAAAAAACCTACAAATTATAGAAAATATCCAGGAGAATAAAACATTCTAAGCCAGATTACCGTATCATTAATACTTCTTCCAGAGTGGCAATTTTTAGATGTCCTATATGACGTCCATTTTGTTTGTTGCCATGGAAACGGGGGTCGGGCAGAACAAATGAGTAAGATTTTTTAATCATCTTATTGCCATACCACCTCTTAACAGACATTTCTTGGTAATTGCCAGTCCGACCAATGGTGACCATTTTTGTGCGCCACTAATTTGTTGACATTTAATCGCCTAGCAGTCACGATCATCCGCCCATCAAAGGCGAAGCCAACGTACATTTGAACAATGCGAAACCATACGCTCGATATCTGTATGTTTACTCGGTGACGGGCACTCTTGGAAACAATTATATTATCATGGTCATATATTAACTGTTTTGTTGATATCCGGGAAATTCATCAGCAGTTCAACACGCTTCCCGTGACGCGCTGTCTCGGATCTTGACATCGGACTGGGGGGTGGATGCTGTTGAAAATGCTTCGTAACTTCAGCTTCTCCGCTGTCTCGACTCGTCACATCGGAAGACGAGGGGGGCTTCTGTTGGAGATTTTCAGCAACATCCGGGCGACTTGACAGGTATATAAATGTAATGTCATCGTTTCGTGCAACCCATCCACGTACAAGTGCAAATTTATGCAACTGGGTCAAGTAGGGGTTACGAAGTCGTATTCACGGCATGCACGAGGTGATTGGAACGCAGCGTAACCCTATAATAAAGGTCTGGTTTAGTTGCCGGTGTAGAAGTGCTTTCCATCATGGTCGGAAGGCGGCAGCACTGCGTCTGGCAGGTGTACCTGGCAGTCGCCAGGGGACACAGGACGAGTTAAAATACACAAGTAGTCTGTTCACGAAGTCTGGTGGCGCGCAGTCACAATCCGAAACACATACATACTGACGTGACAACTATAGACAATTACGCCTTCGCAGACCTACTTGGAGGGCAGAATAAGGTATGCACATACTGTTTACTGACCTTCCATGCCAGCAAATCTCGACTTCCTTTTCCGTTTTTTATGACAAATTGCTGCAGTGAATGCTGAAAGCGGTTCGGTGGGGTTCGTTACTTGCCATGAATATGAACAGATTGAGTGATGACGTAAGAACACTGGTAATCTTCAGTGACAACTGCGGGGGTCAAAATAAAAACTCTTGCCTGTTTCCAGAAAATTCACAAAAGCAGATTTGACACAATTGAACATTATTTCATGGTTCCTGGCCATTACTATTTACCATGCGGCAGGGATTTTGACAACATCGAAAGAAAATTGAAAGACGTGAGGTGTATTAAGAGGGCCACTATGGCACCCGCATTCGCAGGTCAAGGACAACAAAACCTTTCACAATCTGTTTCGACTTTGGAGTGCTTTAAGATTCTATCACCAAGAGCAACACGTGATGTAAGGTTTTCAAAGACGGCAAAGTCTTTGTTTTCTAACACGTACAAGAAAGGTTTTTTATTAAGCCCACCTATCAGCTCCTGTTAAAACAAAGCTACAGAAGGGCAGGTCGCAGTCGTACAACCAGGCAACCTTCGACTTTTCTAGCCTCGTTCCGATTCAGAAGTATGAAACAGCAGTGCAGGTATCAGCCCAGAAGGTGCAGTACATCAAAACCTTGTTTATATACGCGCCACCGCATCACAAAAAGTTTCTAAGTGACCTGATTGCAGTACAAGAGAATCACGACACAGCTGCGTTTTCTCAAAATTTGAAATTGGTGGACTCGCCCCTGTCATTCTCGATGCCTCAAATAGTAAAAACACAAACAGCCGAATCTTGGTTGGCAAAGATAAAATGATTATTGGCTGAGGTTAACTTCAGTGTTTCATAAGGCGATCTGCCAGGTTCTGCCTTGAATCTAAATTTCCTTTCTCATTACGATGTTTTCCCATACTGCCACTTCCTGCCTACCCTGTTCCCACGTGTCCACCTCATCTCTGTCCCAGGTCGTGTAACCAAACGTGTGTCATTTGTCTTACAGGTGACGTCGCCCACTTGTCGATATGAAGGCCTTGCAACCGTCGTTGGTGTTATATTTGATATGCGTTGTCGTCGTCGTCCAGTTCCTCATTGTCTTATACACTCTTCCTCTCTCCAGTCAGTCTCTGGTCGGGGTGTGTGACGTCACACAAACGAACGCGGTCATAGACGACTTCGCAGACACGGTGACGCCGTCGTTGTTGGAGCTGGTCGGTGAAATTCCTGCGGTCCAGACGCAACCGCCGAGGTGCGACCGAGAACGCATCAACATTGTCTACATAAAGACGCACAAGACTGCCGGTGACACGATCACCAACATACTGCACAGGTTCGGTCTGCGTCGTAACTTGACATTCGTGTTACCGACCAGAGGGCATTTCTCTCTTTGCTTTCCGTATCTGTTCGAGCTCCGGTGCTTTCGGCCCCTAAAGACGAAACAGTTTAACATCATGTGCCAGCATGTCGTCTACACCCCGGGTGTGATATCAAGCATCATGCCTCCCGACGCTGTCTACTTCACAAGCGTCCGGAATCCGTTCGATCGGATGAAATCCGCCTTTTACTACTTCAACGGTTACATGCAGAGATCTCACCTCATTCGCAGGCACAACAAACTGGAACGCTATCTGGCGGACATTCCGAGAGTAGAGCGCACTCTCAAGTATCCCGATAACTTCGATTACCGGTATAGGTGTATGCCAATCGGCTATAGCTATACGCTCAATGGAATGTCATCTGACCTCGGCTTTCATACCGGCTTTCATCGTGATACCTTCGACCAATCGCACAACGCCACGTTTATCCGGGAGTGGATCGCGGCACTTGACCGACGGTTCAGCCTCGTTATGATTGTCGAATACTTCCACGAGTCCCTCGTCCTGTTGCGGCGTCTCATGTGCTGGTCGACGGAGGACATACTTTACATCAAGCAAAACGCGAGCCGCAAAAAGACCAAAGAAATCGATCCGGAACTTGTCGCAAACTTCAAAGATTACAATGTACCCGATTATGCGCTTTACGATCACTTCAACCGGACGCTGTGGCGCAAGATTGCTGCGGCCGGCGACGACTTCTGGACGGAAGTGCGTCACTTTGACGGCGTGATCGATTCGATCGCGCAGTTCTGTCGCACGTCTCTTGCCAACGCTACCCTCGTCATCCCGAAATCGTTGTGGAACGATGACATCACACTGCATCACCGGCACTGCGCCGATATGAAGAAGCTGCTCGTCTATCGCGTGATTAACCAGTATAATTCAATGCCGGGAGAGAACATACCAAATAAACGTCGTACGCCAGGATGTTGATAACGTCATCCTCGCAAGCTGGGGTGTGACAACATACACTAATCCTGGCAGATCTCCGGAAACCTCTTAGTGGCACCAGAACAACATTTTCTATCTCGTATTTACGAGATAGTATCTCGTAATTACGAGATAGTATATCGTATTTACGAGATAGTAGATAACCGGAAGTGGAACGCTTTTTCAGCAATCAAATGCGGAGCAAGTAATAATCATACGGCCTCCATTTAATTATATCAGCCGTACACGTGCGGGTAGCGGGGGATCTATCAGAACTGGCGTTGGAAGCCGTGGATCGTGACGTTGCGGCTGCTCTGTTTCGACGGAGACATCACACTGACATATTGGAACTAGCCCTATTCATTAACGAGCAAATCCGAGGTTCCGGGAACCAGCATGGCTACCGGAGGATGCACCTCAAGTGCCGGCAAGTTGGGATGGTTGCACCAAGGAAGGTGGTCTACACACTAATGCAAATTCTTGACCATGAAGGTATTGAACTGAGCAAAAGGGTCGATTAAAAAGGAGACAGTATTTTGTCAAAGGGTCCAATTACCAGGGTCCAATTATGGTTGAATGTGTTTCATACAAGTACAATCCCATGGTGATTGCTGGCTACTATATGGATGCTGTAGCCGAGCTTGCTGGTTGTCCGCAACTAGTGCGTGGAGACATAGGGACTGAAAATAGTCACGTAGCACGACTGCAGACATTCTTATCTCCGTATAGTTTCCTGCACGGAGCAAGCATGCACAACCAAAGAATAGAAAGCTTTTGGTGCATCTTGAGAAAAGAGTGTACCCAGTTGTGGATGGACACCCTCAGATTCTTGAAAGACCAAGGTGATTTCACCGGTGATGTCATTGACACAAATCTGATGCAGTTCTGTTTCTCCAACTTGGTGCAGATATAATAACCGTTACATATTTAAATGGATTGCGAGGCTGCTTCACCAATGTATGGGATTTCCCACAAGTTATCTTGGCATGGGGATGGTGCGTCAAGGTCACTGAGAGTTGGTTGCTTCCTGCAATGTGTCCTTTGATCAACTTTGATCATTTCATTCCTGTGACTTATAAAATAACTAAAATTGGATTGTCCACATCCCAAATTACTGTTGAATGTGATTAATAATGTAACGGGAATTAATGCTCTGCTTAGGACACTGCTAGGGTTGGGGGCAACATTGTGCTTTGCAAATTGTACAGAAAATCACTAGTGCCGTGTATTTGGACGCAGGCCCGTAGCCAGGGGGTTCACGTGAACCCCCCTTTTTGTGAACCCCCTTTCTCCCAAATGTGAACTCACCTCAAAATTGCATCTTTAAAATCTTGTGAAATGTGTAGGAATGTTAAAATGTGAATGTGTTTGGTTTATATACTGGTACTTCCCAATTTCGCCATACGCAATAGGAAAAGTCACTTTAACAAATAAAACTCTTCCATACAATATCCATATTAAAAATTGTTAACACATATTTAGTCAAAGTTATACAAACAAATTCTTGTTGTTTAGAATGAAGTACTTACCATTTTTAAACGACGAAAATCAATACCATGAATACATAGTCATAGGCCGTTCAAGGTAGCATAATTATTGCATTAATCGAGTTATGTAAACAAAATATATATCATCATTGTGCAGCCGTAGTATCCCGTGGTTGGGCGAAGGCCTCAACCTGTCGTTTCCAAATCTGCCTGTCTTGCACTATCCTCTGCCAGATGGTGCCCTTCCAATACTCGTCTAGTTCGTCTCTCCACCTTCTCGCCGGTCTTCCTCTAGATCGTTTCCCTTCGTAAGGTCTCCAGGTTGTGATACGCGATGTCCAAAGTTACGTCCATCGGTTATCTCGTAGTCTGCTGATGTGCCCTGCCCAGGTCCACTTCTGTCTTCTGGTTTGTTCTATCACGTCTATGACCTTTGTCTTCTGCCTTATCCAGATGTTTGTTTTTCTCTCCCGATATGTGATGTTTAACATACTTCTTTCCATCTTTGTTTGTGCGGCTGCTAGCTTGTTCTTTGCCTGGATGGTGAGTGCCCATGTTTCCGCGCCGTATGTCATCGCTGGAAGTACGCATGTGTTGAAGACTTGTCTCTTCAGGCATGTTCCAAAGTTACCCTTGAAGATGTCTCGGTGTTTGGCGAATGTTGTCCATCCGGCAATGATCCTTCTTTGAATCTCCTTGTCTTCGTTTTTATCTCTGATACTGTATAGCTGTCCCAGATAGACGTAGCTTTCAACGTTGTCTATCTGCGTCGTGTTGATCTATATTGGTGTGTCATTTTCTAGCATCACTTTTATCTTCGAGATGTTCATCTTGAGACCTTGTTTTTCACTTTCATCAGCTAGCTCCTGCAGCATGTGTTGTAGTTCTTGCGGTGTAGTAGCGAAGATGGCTGAGATATTCTCCGTCTGTCATCAAGCCTCTGGTTTTCCAGGTGAGTCTTCGGAATATGCTTTCGAGTGTTGCCGTGAACAGCTTGGACGATATGGTGTCACCCTGTCGTACTCCTCTCTTTATGTTGATCTTGTTGCTCTTTTTGTGTAGGAGCAGATGTCTTTCAAGAAATCGATGTACACATCTTCTATCACCTGTTCTTCAAGGGAGGTCAGTATTGCTTGAGTTTGCACTGAGTCGAAAGCCTTCTCGTAGTCGACGAAAGCGATGCAGAGCGGGATATTATATTCTCGGCACTTCTCTTTCGGTTGGTTTACGACGTGTATGTGGTCTGTCGTTGAGTACCTGCTTCTGAATCCAGCTTGCTCTCGTGGTTGGTTTTCGTCCAGTGTCTTCTCTAGTCTGTTCGTTAGTATCTGTAGTTCTTTAAGTCTTTCTTATTTCCTTTCTTGAAGATTATCACCATCTTTGCGTTCTTCCAAGCGGTGGGTATTCGTCTTTCTGATAAGCATTTAGTTTACAGCTTAGACAGTGTCTTCGAGAAGATTATTCTCCTGCTCTTAATATTTCAATATTTACATGGTCGTTGCCTGATGTCTTCCCATTCTTCATAGTCTTCGGGTCGGTTTGAATTATGGTACTCTGTTCACAGTCATATAGCTCGGTGTAGAATATTTCTCTATTCGTTCCATGATCATATCTTGGTCTTGTATTTCTCTACCCTGCTTGTCTAGAAGTGTAATCAGTCTGTCTCGGCCTATTGCCAGCGTTCTTCTTGCTTTCTTCAGGCTCTTTGATGACATAATCGTTTCTCGTATGATCTTTTGTGTGTACTTTCTGATGTCCTCAACTTTTTTTTCGATGGTCTTGCATATTTCTCCGTACTCTATTTGTTTTTACGGTCGCCGTTATCCACCAATTCTCGTCGTTTCTTCATTAGTCCTCGTGTTGGTGACGATATTCTTGTCACTACATGCCTGTTGATTGCTTTGGCTACACTTGTTGCACTTAGTTGGATCATCTCAGTGATGTTTTCGCTCATGGTGTCGATGTCGTCTAGTTCCTGTAGTGTCGTAACCTCAGCTAATGGGGCCTGTAACCAAATGCTGAATCAACTCCGTGAAAGTTGTGTACAGAAAGTGTGCAATAAAGTGATTGCCATGTGTGTCTGTGCTGGTAAATGACTGGGAAGGTGGAAACTATGATTTCTCCAAGTAATTAGCTATAGTGTGAGCATAAAATAATGTTTATTAGCTTAATATAAATCATAATAAAACATAATTAAGGAACTTCTCAATAAAAAAATGCATATGTACACATTATGAAATTCTAGCATAAACATTCAACTAAACGTAATAGAGTGTTTTCTGCATTGCACATTTTCAAACTTTACACAAACTGGGTAGGTGTCAAGTATTGATCAAGAATTGTACCCGAGAAGTTCTTGAGGCAAGGACACCCGTGTATGTTTCCCTGAACTGCCGACTGTTTTCCGAGCACTTTGAGCCTTCAGAGTTCAACAACAACATCAAGAATCATTTGAAATGGGATGCTATTCCTACACTATTTCCCAACCAACCGAAGCAGGCCAAACCTGACCGCACGGTTCCACCAGTCTTCATAAGTGCACCACCAACAGCTAGTAAACCGCCCAAAAAAAGTAATATGGGCATTATTGATGTTTCCCAATCAGCGGTGTTTGTTCTTTCATTCTACCGTTCATTTTGGTTCGTTATTTCATTGATTATGAAATGAATCGATTATACGAGTCATTATAATGGTTCCTGTTATTAATTATTCAGCGTATGAAAATTAACCACTGAAAATTACATATTTCAGGTCCCCGAAGTAACGGAGACAACTTACTGTCAGCAATAAACTACCAGAAGCACAAGGATTTGCCAGTGAAGACAAATCGGAAATAGTCCAGGAATTTTAGGGTCAAAACTAAACGTCGATAATAATAAGCTGATTTTTGCACCACTGATCCCTGGAAGCGTCTGAAGCAACATACTGAAAGTCTCCAGGAATCCTCTTTGAGTTAACCACATAATTCAAGATGACGTCAGAAATGGTGGCAACGCGATAAACCTACTGTATTCTTCTAAATATTTACGAACATAAGGCACATATTACAATAATTATATACATATATCTAGGGTTGGGTGTTGATGTAAAAAAACAGTTCTCGATTTAACTGTTAGCCACACAACAATTTAGCCAGTTGATAAAAATGTGCTACTGTATATCTTTTGTCGTTCCAGTCTGCTCAGCTAGGGCTGATGTTGTATCATTGATAAGATAATGGGAATGGTTCTGTATTAAACTTTCACGCGTTGTCAATTTAGCCAGTTTATTAAACTTTTTTTCTTGTATATGTTTTCTTGTCATTTCAGTCTGTTCAGCCGAGACTGAGGTCACATAATTTAGAAAGATACTTAGGTTTATTCTTTTCTGAAATGTTAAGCACGGGTTTGACAATTGACAATTTTGTCAGTGCATCGTACTGTTTTAATATATCCTGTCGTATGTTAACAATTTATTATTGACAGCCAGTGAGCGCGGATTCCAAAATGTCAGACGGCTACGAGGAAACCTGCTGTGTTGAACGTGGGACAGTTAGCAGTTCATTCAGCCCGACCCGGCCGTATTGCCAATAAAGTTTGTTTTGAAAATGGATGTTCTGATTTCTATATGAATATGTTCCCGTGGTGAACCATTCAAATTCCGACCGTTGTTACGGGTTTACTAAGCACAATTTGGCGGGCAGTGTACCGTCAACATAGTTAGACTAATGTTAACACGCACGCACACATGCAAGCACAGGTATACAGGCAGGCCGATATGTATGCACGCGCAGGCGCGCACACATGTACGCGCTAAACGCCCGCGCACGCTCGCATCCAATTTGTTTAACGCGCGCGCACACCCGCCCACTCCCCCCCACACACAATAATATAAACATACTGGTGGCACTATAACATATTCGTAGTTAAAACATACAAGAACAGTAAATAGCTGCCCAAAGAAATTGGGGTTTGTGTTGCAAATTGTAAAAAAATTTGTTACAGACCTATATAT
This sequence comes from Escarpia spicata, assembly GCA_963995525.1. Lineage (NCBI taxonomy): Eukaryota > Metazoa > Annelida > Polychaeta > Sabellida > Siboglinidae > Escarpia > Escarpia spicata. Next base: position 7,931,225 of record OZ023214.1, on the reverse strand, counting down.
TTTTTTTTTAAATCACCCAAATCGTACCAATTATTTATTTAGTCACCTCATTTCACCAGAATAATCATAAGCTGTGATGCGTCATATAAAATGAAAAATATTAAACTAATCGTTGAAGTTTTTACCACAAATCAGAATAATGAAATGTGCAACTATAAATCACATAGAGACGTTGCAATTATTTAGTGAGCCATCTGAACTTCGTCGTATTTCATCAGAATAATCATCAGGCTGTACCACTTCTTATATAATTAAAATATTGAGGTTATCGTTGAAAATGTTGAGCAATGATAATGCAAAGAACTGCATTTTCTGCACGCTAGGCAACGTTCTATTAACTGACTAGTCTGTATTATTATCACATACTGACTATCTGCACTATCTCCACATACTGACTAGCTGCACTACTTCCACATACTGACTATCTGCACTATCTCCAGGAGCTTTTGTCAGTTGTGCATCATCAGTTTAACATGATTTAACAAGATTGCCATCCAGAAAATTAACACTAGATGGCAGGTGGACAAGGAAGCCTTTTGGCTTATCGATAATCCAGTACTTTTTCATCTACGTATATCCCGCCCTTTTAAGGTGTGTCGATTTTATTTTTAAACATATTCACGCTACTAGCACCAACACAATCAGGAGATAATCTCTTCCATTCATTTACAATTCTTTGTGAGAATGAGAACTTTCTTATATCTAATCTACACTGCTCCTTTGCTAATAATCAGGGGGCTTATCCTCAAAAACACCCCAATTGTTCACATCTTTCTATAAGCAAAATTTTTGGATCAGAATTAGATATGGCCATGACATTAAATTTTTTCACGGGAGCCAAGCTGAGCTCCCATTGTGGCGGCCATATTGGACAAATTCAATATGGCCACCGTCCAGAGATAGGCTGTGCAATAACTTGAGAACCAAAAATAGTAGAACCATAAATGAGACAACTTTTTGGGGTTTTCGAGCATGGGGAATCCATTTCTGGTGTTATTTGGCTGATTCCAGGTCGAGGTCACATGATAAAATCACACTCAAGGCTTTTGGTGCTCAAAGTAAACATATTTTGAGTATAGGATCACTGTATACAGCGTTATATCGCAAACATGTTATCCACATTTTATCACGATATTAATGTCAATGTGTTGCAATAATAAATATAACATATGTTTTAACAATGGATACTCCTAGTGGAAAATATACCTTAGTCACTGTCGACTTAAGACTTAGGCATACGAGCTTGCTATGCTTATGTTGGAAAACGGTCAGCTGGAGAAGGGTGCGTTTATCAAGCCTCGGGAAGAAATCAGTATCCTCCGCCTATTTTCTGATAAGGCCGCCTCTCCATTTTTAATGATGCATACTATGGAGATAGTGAAGGAAAACACCGAGTTCATCAACCCCGGTCAGACCCCTGTCCTTGGCGCCGATCAGCCTTTCTACGCCATATGCAAACAATTGCAGTGGCAATTTCCCGACATCCTGGGAGAGGATAAGTTCATCATGCAGCTGGGAGCCTTTTATATCGAGAGTAAGTGCCAGCTGATGATGGGCAAGATGCTACGAGGGTCTGGCTGGGACCAATGGCAGTAGTTCACTCGACAATATGCCGCCGACTCAGGCCGCTCTCTTCGAGCATGTCAAGAGGTCCTTGCTTCAAGCTAGTTTCATCTGGAAGCAGTCAACCACATGCCACCAGGCAATCCCTGTCTTTGATCAATGGGGATAGGAACAGGATTAACCCGGCAAGCAATGGCTCCCTTTCTGGACCACTCTCACCGACGAAAGTAAAGCATGTGCCCTGCTCCTAAACTGCGACTGCACGAAAGCGTGCAAGGGGAATTGCAAATGCTGCAAGGCAGGTCTTCGTTGCACAGCACTGTGCAAGTGAGAGGGTGGCTGCCTAAACAATGATGACAACGATGTGAACAATTGAACTATTAGATAGATAGACGGATGATGGATGAGATTGTCTGACTATACGAGTAGAGTGAATAAGTAAAATAGCATTGTATTTTTTTAGGTATATTCATTGAATTTGAATTTTGTATATCCAATTGGCATGTAATTGTTATTTCTAGAATAATAGTATCGTTCATGCATTTTGGAGTGGGTTACATTCCCAGTTGTGCATAATGAAAAGTTTCTATAATAAATGATAATTGTTCTTGACATTGACCTTGATTATATGACCTCGCCATTCCACTTTCAATATCGGTTCCAACATTATAATAAATATATAAACCTTTGCTCACGCAGTTAGATCAATTGAATCATCAACATGAGGTTTTACACATTTCTGGGCAAATTTAACCTTGACCTTGATTGAAGAGACCTGTATCTAGAGCTAATTCCAGATTCATCTATTGTCCACCTAACACATTTTAGATGGAAATTACACCAGAACTGTGAATATCTGATTAGTACGTTTTTGACTCAAAATAATATCTTTTTAGCCAAAATGACCTTGGATCTGATCTTGTAACATGACCTCGACCTAGAATCAGCAATCTAACACCGGAAATGGATTATACACATACACACACACACACACATATATATATATATGTATACGTATATACACAAATACACACATCTACAGTTATATATATATATATATATGTATATATAATTATATATATATATATACTGTATATATATATATATATATACTGTATATATATATGTACTGCAGATGTGTGTGTTTGTGTGTATACGTATATATATATATGCATATATGTATATATATATACATATATATAATATATACAAACACACACACACATATATGTATATATATATATATGTATATATACATAGGTATATCTATACATGTATATATATATATATAGGTATATACACACACAAACACACACACACAAACACACGAATCCGGCAGACAACACCTATCAGAGTTTTTCTTCTTCTGAAAACACATTTTATTTCAAAACAGCGGACAACGTTCAGCGGTCGCGTCGTGTACGTTGTTAATTATGTTAGCTAGTGGTGTCTATTAACGGAAGAAAGATTGAAGACCACAGCTTCTGTAGGAGGACAGTGTGAATAAGGATTTGAGATGGGAGAAAGATGAAAGGTGGAGAGAGTGGGATGTTGATAGGGAGAAATGGGCAGAAAGAACGGATGGAGCTGTACAACAATACGGCACCTGACCATCACCCCTGTACAACAATATGGCACCTGACCATCACCCCTGTACAACAATATGGCACCTGACCATCACCCCTGTACAATAATATGGCACCTGACCATCACCCCTGTACAACAATATGGCATGTGGCCATCACCCCCGTACGACAATACGGCACTTGACCATCACCCGTGTACAACAATATGGCACCTGACCATCACCCCTGTACAACGATACGCCACCTAACCATCACCCCTGTACAACAATATGGCACCTGACCATCACCCCTGTACAACGATACGGCACCTAACCATCACTCCTGTACAACAACACGGCACCTGACCATCACACTGTACAACAATACGGCACCTGACCATCACCCCTGTACGACAATACGGCACCTGATCATCACCCCTGTACAACAATATGGCATGTGGCCATCACCCCCGTACAACAATACGGCACTTGACCATCACCCCTGTACAACAATTCGGCACCTGACCATCACCCCTGTACAACAATACGGCACCTGACCATCATCCCTGTACAGCAACACGGCACCTGACCATCACCCCTGTACGACAATACGGCACCTGACCATCACCCCTGTACGACGATACGGCACCTGACCTTCACCCCTGTACGACGATACGGCACCTGACCATCACCCCTGTACAACGATACGGCACCTAACCATCACTCCTGTACAACAACACGGCACCTGACCATCACACTGTACAACAATACGGCACCTGACCATCACCCCTGTACGACAATACGGCACCTGATCATCACCCCTGTACAACAATATGGCATGTGGCCATCACCCCCGTACAACAATACGGCACTTGACCATCACCCCTGTACAACAATTCGGCACCTGACCATCACCCCTGTACAACAATACGGCACCTGACCATCATCCCTGTACAGCAACACGGCACCTGACCATCACCCCTGTACGACAATACGGCACCTGACCATCACCCCTGTACGACGATACGGCACCTGACCTTCACCCCTGTACGACGATACGGCACCTGACCATCATCCCTGTACGACGATACGGCACCTGACCACCATCCCTGTACGACGATACGGCACCTGACCATCATCCCTGTACGACGATACGGCACCTGACCATCATCCCTGTACGACGATACGGCACCTGACCTTCACCCCTGTACGACGATACGGCACCTGACCATCACCCCTGTACGACGATACGGCACCTGACCATCACCCCTGTACGACGATACGGCACCTGACCATCATCCCTGTACGACGATACGGCACCTGACCTTCACCCCTGTACGACGATACGGCACCTGACCTTCACCCCTGTACGACGATACGGCACCTGACCTTCACCCCTGTACGACGATACGGCACCTGACCTTCACCCCTGTACAACAACAGGGCACCTGACCTTCACCCCTGTACAACAACAGGGCACCTGACCTTCACCCCTGTACAACAACACGGCACCTGACCTTCACCCCTGTACAACAACAGGACACCTGACCTTCACCCCTGTACAACAAGGAAAAAACGAGGAAGAACAAGTTCAGGTATTTATAATTTTTTGTTTGTTTAATAAAATATTTTATTTTTGAGCTCTATATTTCATCTATGAAACTAGATATTACTGTGGATGTAGGCATATGTATGATGTCTCATTGGGCAGCACACTGCAAACTTGTATGTTATGATTATGATTGTAAAATAAACCTTTAATTACCAACTTACTGTATCACTGCGGTGCTGTGGACGTTTTGGATTGTATTACGTTATATAATGACGACGACATACTTTTTGTGACAATCGTCTGGGTTGTGATTTGTGCCCAGGTTGATAGGTAGTTAAGCAAGGACAAGTCCCGGCTAATCTTACAGATTGATTCATACAGTAGCATACACGACCACCACACCCGCGACTGGTGTTAGAAAATAAAAAGTATGTATCTCATAAAATAATAAATAACAGAAAAGATGGCATTTGCTTACAGAGCAACGAAAATGGGACGCCAACATAGAACACATTAAACATGCGAACTCCATTAAATATTTTACTTTAAGACATACTTGTGAACATTAGCAACATGTTATGTAGATCCACACGCGAACTCTATAAAATATTATAAAACATTGTGAACGTGATCAACGTACAGTCATTTGCAAAAGTTTAAGACCAGGCACGATTTTAAAGCATTTTATGGTATGGCATCAGATTGCATCAGATAATGTGTGGATTGCATCATCCTATTTGGGCCTTGAAGCAATACGCCTAGTCAGTACTTCCAGGTCATTTGTTTGCTGCTGTCAGTATCGATTAGGTGTTTTTCAGTTTTGTCTTCATCCCTGAAATGGGCAAAACATCGTCTTTGACTGCAGAGGTTCTAAGGGCACAAATAGTGACTCTACATGGAGAAGGATATACGGAAAGAGACATTAGTGCTAAATTACGTTATTCCAAGACAGCCGTGCACAACGCCATCATCAAATTCAATACTGATGGCACTTTTCGTGACAGTAAAAGGAGTGGTCGTCCACGGAAAACTACGCTCAGGGATGACCACGCAATGAGACGCATCGTGGTGTGCTCGCCAATGAGCTCATGCAAGAAAATTCGGGCTGCTTTACGCTTAAAAGGTACGGAAATAAGTCTCAGTACTGTCTCGAGACGTCTCAGCAAGGAATTTGGGCTCAAGTCCCGCAAGCAGGCCCGGAAGCCACGCCTGACACCTGTGATGAAAAAAAAGAGACTGGACTTTGCCAGACAACATCGCCACTGGACTCTCGCGCAGTGGAAGAAAGTGTTGTTCTCAGATGAATCGACCATGCAACAGTTTATACCTCGCAAGAGGCACGTTAGGCGGCCAGTAGGTAAGCGATTTGATGAGAAATATACAGCAGCCACAATGAAACACCCGCCAAGTCAGATGATTTGGGGTGCCATGTCATGTTTTGGCCCTTCTGGTCTGTATTTTATTCCACCTAACACCACTATGAATGGACCTAGATATGTGGAGTTGCTGAAGGAGAAGCTGAAACTGCATATGGACATCCATATGGACATCCACAAATGTACGATGCAAGATGGCGCTCCTTGTTACCGATCCAAGGTAGCCACTGATTTCCTCAAGAAGAACAAAATCTCCGTGCTGGAATGGCCTGAGAACAGCCCAGATCTAAATCCCACTGAGAACCTGTGGACTATAATGAAGGATAAGGTGGCAAACAAACAACCATCAAGCGCTCAAAACTTGAAACAAGCTATCAAGGACGTTTGGGTCACCGAAATCACCCAGGAGTACTGCGAATGTCTGGTTTCTAGCATGCCATATCGCAGCCAGGCGGTCATTGACAGCAAAGGAGGCCACACTAAATACTGAAAAGTAGAGACACTGACACTTTTGGACGACATAAAGTTTCATATTATGTTGTACTACGTTTATTTGGCGAAATAAACTGATATAATGTTATGTAAAGGCCAACAAATCATAGTTTTGTCAAATTTCTTTAAAAAATCGTGCCTGGTCTTAAACTTTTGCAAATGACCATCCAGCTAAACCGCCCACGAACGTACGTCAATGAGAAGTTCAGTCGGATGTACTTTGCCGATCCAGTATATTTGTATGTGGGTGCGCTCCCTCTCGTTTTGGCATCAGAGATTTTTTATAAAACTCAGAGATGACATGGAAATGGAGGTTTTTTTGTTGAGCCTCAACGGAGATGTGTATTTGGAAGTTTTGTGGTACTTCTCGGCGGAAGATGTGCAGTTGGAGGGTTTGGGTGGGGGTTTTGGGTGAGACTTGGGTGAAGAGCAATGCAGTTTTGCTGAACTTCAATGGGGGTGCATTTGGAGGTTTTAGTGAGCCTCAGCGGGGGATGCATTTGGAGGGTTTTTGTGAGCCTCAAGTGGGTGCAGTTGGAGGTTTTTTGTGAGCCTCAAGTGGGCGCAGTTGGGTTTTTTTTGTGAGCCTCAAGTGGGTGCAGATGGAGGTTTTTTGTGAGCCTCAAGTGGATGCAATTGGAGGTTTTGTGTGGGCCTCAAGTGGGTGCAGTTGGAGGTTTTTTGTGGGCCTCAAGTGGGTGCAGTTGGAGGTTTTTTGTGAGCCTCAAGTGGATGCAATTGGAGGTTTTGTGTGGGCCTCAAGTGGGTGCAGTTGGAGGTTTTTTGTGGGCCTCAAGTGGGTGTAGTTGGAGGTTTTTTGTGAGCCTCAAGTAGGTGCAGTTGGAGGTTTTTTATGAGCCTCAAGTACGTGCAGTTGGAGGTTTTTTGTGGGCCTCAAGTGGGTGCAGTTGGAGGTTGGTTTGTTAACAATTTAGCTTCGGAATTATAACAGTTGTTCCTAGCAAAGTAAGATGGCAGAGCTATTCTAGACGCGAGAATAACTCCGCCATCAATATGCATTATTGCTGTAGTATTTGTATATGACACATTTGCACATTTGCTTCTGTTTAAGCTGACGTACTACGGGGTACCGAGGCGAACTCTTGCCAGACACAACAGAGGCATGGTCAGACAACCCGGCAGAATTATACTGGGCTGCAAAACAACAACGTTCTCATCACTATTTGAGGCGGAACTGGTGAAGCACGTGAAAGAAATGGAGTCATCCATGTATTGCCTGACAATGATTGACTTGCGCCGTTTAACATGATCTTGTTGTAATCATGGGCATAGCACACCTATTCGATGTTACCAGTGGCTGGACCTTCATTTACCGGCATACAACGCTCAGTGTCAGAAGACCGATTGTGACTAGCTTAGCACATGTGAAAGGGATTATAAAAAGAAGCTGTGGAAATGTTCTTTGAACGGTACAAACAGTTGCTTGTGAGTGTTGGTTTCGTGCCTTCACGCATCTGGAACTGTGACGAAACAGGTTTCACTACCGTTGCAAAGCCACCTAAGGTTGTTTGTACGAAAGGCATTAATCAAGTGCGAAAAGTGTCCACTGGAGAAAGGGGGGGATATCACGGCTTTGTGCTGCATGAGGGCAGCTGGGTAGGTTCGTCCCGCCTCTATTCGTCTTTCCACGCAAACGAATGGTTGAGTCTTTGATGAATGGCGCCCCTGCATGCTCCGTGGGTACTGTGAACGCCCGTGGGTCGGGCTACATCGACAACAAGTTATTCCTGAGATGGTTGCATCTCTTCGTCGACACGGTTGTTTGCAGGAAGACGACACCACATCTGCAGCTACTAGGTGGCCACGAGAGCCACTCAATTGTAAAAGTGTCTACTTGAACTGAATTACGCACATAACCAGAACATTGCGAAGTAACATTTCTGAAGTCACACTACCCAAACAAGAAATATCAGAACTATTCAGATTATGTTCGATTAGTTTTAACAATAGATGCATTAGTCTTCCAAGATCAAAAACAATGGCAAAGGACTAACACTAAAACAAACTAGTAGCTGGTAGCAAAACGCGAGGAGGTGGGCGTTTTACCCTATGGGTGGGGCATAACGCCAATATTTAGCCCCCCCCCCCGTTAAATTGACCACAACGTTTATCTGAGACTAGGTACATTAAAATATGAAATGTACCTAAGATAATGGACCAGATCATCCAGAGACAATAAACCTTGTATACCCAAAGGATTTTGTCTGGTATCCGATGTCCCAAAAAACTGGGCGTTATGTCCCAAGCTACTCTATCATTATGGATCGAGTTACGCGTAATGTGACAACATATTATATAAGTGACAATCGTTGTGTTTTGTGGGTATTGCATGTCGTAAATTACAACTCATTATTTTCCGTACATCAATTAATTGTAGACGCGGTCGCATGTAAGTTCGCACGAGAATACTGAAGGCCTCCTGGCTGGTGGTCGTCTGGTTTTTACCACGTTTTTAGTAAAATGACCTTTGGATTTGTAATGTAACTTTGACCCATAGACAGTTGGACTTCAATGTCCTTATACAGCTCAGCAACATACATATTTTGCGACAGTTCACAGACTGTTCGTCATTGACGCCTCTGATTGCATCGTGAACCCACCGATTGTAGGATAAACAGCATGACCAGATGTAGTGTTGAATGGATTGAGAGTGCAACAACACACGATACCCAACAAGTTTACCACCCTCTCCTACTCATCGCTGTCACGTTATACTGAAATAACCTTTTGACAGCTTTTGGTTTTAGCGCTTATGTCCACCTTTTTGTATGTCATCACTATTGACTTTCTTGTTATGCCCCAGTGCTGTACGCGGTCTCTTAACTTTCGGTAACTTTCGCAACCGTTCCATTTTCTTAAAATCTCTGGTGCAAACATCCTCTTCCAATACGTCCTAATACGACACACAGTTATAACAGAGTTTTACCTCTTTTTAGACATACCATTCTCTTTCAGAGTGCATTGGTTCATTTGGGAGGTTGGAATAGCCTAAGATGGAGTATGGGTGCAACTGGGTATTTGGTATTTGCTATCCTTGGAATTTGGAGACTAGAACCAGCTGCCACGTTACTCTCGTCATGGTCAAGAGTGAGTTGTCCAATGCCACCTGTTATGTCACAATCCGCGAGCTGAAGAGTGGACGACAGTAGATTATAATTACCACTATATAACTACTGTCGACAGGCCACTGACCCTTGTGATGTCATTACTCGCGGGGCCAGTGCTGGTTATATAGTGGGAATGGTCGAACGGGTAGTATAATTATATTGGAATTTTCTGGAGTCGCTGGCTTTGTTTTTGATATAGAGCGCGGGCATCTCTTCTACAAAGGTACACAATGTGAAATAACACAACAATATGGAGTCGATCTTTCGATGAGTTTAGTGATTATTTGGTTCCCCTTAGCTCGTATATTGTCACAAAGATGTAACTAAAAAACCTAACTGACACGAAATAAAAGTGAGCTAATATTTACGGATTATGCAGCTTAGTAACATAGGACACCATAGGCCTGTGTAGCGAGCCGAGAGTAGTCTCGTGCCAGAAATAGGCGTCCACCAGGGCCGTGCCAGTGACCAGTGTTAGTATTGCAATTAAGTGTGACATTGTTCTTGTTCATTTGATAGAATACAAAGAGCATAAATGTAATAAAATGTGTGATACTTTGCAAGAAAAATAGAAGCAAGAGGAAAACACAAAGAAATAAAACTAGACTACTGAATGTACACGTTAATCTCAGAGGTCACGTCATAGGTCAAAAGTATGCAGAGTAATTTATGTATCCAGTACGTAACGGTTTGTGCTCTCGCCACAATCGAAATTGTGCTCTTGAGCTACGTTAAGCTTTATCTTTGCCAACAATGTTGTTATGGTTGTATACGTGAATTACAATACTATTGCTGAATGACATATCATAAAGAAGACATTCCCGCATACAGTTGACACCTTAGAAACTTTACCTTGTTTCTGTCACAAAGAAACACTATTGTTTATTTGTGCTGAACAGTTTAATTGTCATAGTACATATTTACAAACATATATGTCATTCCTGGTGAAATTATTTGTAGTAATAAAATAATTAGTATACGAAAACAAGGACTCTAAAACTCGGAACCTTCTCCTGGCATAATCAAACACATGATAGTCGAAAATAAAAATGTTAGGTAAAGTTGTTCAGCACTCGAAAACACGGGGATATCTTCAGCCCGGTACAACGACATTCGCAAAAAAACGAAAACCGGTTTTATATACAAACAACATCGGAATTACAAAGCACTGTTCACTCGATGCCAAGTTGTTATATTACCAGAAACAATTGTTTTTTTACAAAGTTGAAGGTCCTGCTGACTATCAGTGTGTCAACTTAGATGAATAACAATGCATAACTCTGGACATTACATTGTGTACCCATCGCTGTTACTCGGTTTTTTATTTACGCGGGACTGGTTCCGATGAGAGATGACATGAACAGAACGTTGAAGTGTCAACAGTTCAGACGGATAGACCAAACGTACTTTACGATGTAATTGATAAACCATCCTTTTATAATGGACACCAAAACAAATGACGCTGCTTTTCGGAAGAAAATCAAACACTTCCCATCATTTACACAGAAACCAGAACCGTAGAGAGAGTCTGCTACGTGCAGGGAATTATGTATAGTTGCGGAACTGTGCAGGGGAGGTCACACACAAAAAACTCCGGAGATTACATTAACAGTAAAGGTAATTGACCCTAACCACGAGTCTTCAACATCCAGGCACATACGGCCGGTTCTTTATAATCGGTCCCGGCATTGCCTCATATATGTCGGTCAGATCATCGTAGATTCTCTTGCTCATCTTTTCACAGTACCAGCCTTGCAGTGTGATGTCATCGTTCCACAACGACTTCGGGATGACGAGGGTGGCGTTGGCAAGAGGTGACCGACAGAACTGCGCAATCGAATCGATAACGCCGTCCAAGTGACGCACTTCCGCCCAGAAGTCGTTGCCAGCCGCAGCGATCTTGCGCCAAAGTGTTCGGTTAAAGTGGTTATACAGCACATAGTCGCCAACATTATGGTGCCGGAAGTTTTCAAGAAGTTTTTGATCGATATCCTTGTCCTTTTCTGCGTACTGGTTCGTGTTCCGCTTGATATAAAGTATATCCTCCGTCGACCAGCACATAAGACGCCGCAACAGGACGAGCGACTCGTGGAAATATTCGACAACCATAACGAAGCTGAACTGCCGGTCAAGTGACGTGATCCACTCGCGTATGTACGTGGCGTTGTGCGATTGGTCAACGGTATCGCGATGAAAACCGGTATCGAAACCAAGACCAAATGCCATTCCGTTGAGCGTGAAGCTGTAGCCGATCGGTATGCACGACGTCCGGTATTGGTAGTTGTCGGAAGACTTGAGTGCGCGCTCTACTCGCGGAATGTCCGCCAGGTAGCGCTCCACTTGGTTGGGGCCGCGAAGGAGACCGGATCGTGCGTGCAGGTTGAAGAAGCGGAAGGCAGACTTCATCCGCGCGAAAGGCTCCCGGATGCTCGTGAAGTAGACAGAGTCGACAGGCATGACGCGCGACATGACGTGAGGGGTGTAGATGACGTGCTGGCACAGGATGTTGAACTGTTTCGTCTTGAGCGGCCGGAAGAAGTGGTTCTCCATGCGATAGGGGAAGCCTAGGGTCATGCGCCCGGGTACGGGCAGCACGAAGGTGAGGTTGTGTCGCAGACCGAATCTGTGCAACACGTTAACAATCGTGTCGCTGGCGCACTTGTGCAGTTTCAGGTACACCATGTTGATCGTCGGCCGTGTGCACACCGGTAAAGGCACGTTGCCATCGTCAATGATCAAGTCGGCTGCTGCAACGACAGCATCCACTTCTTTCGGCGGCACGTCGACATTGACATCGTCGCCTGCGCGCGGATTTATCAGCGGCAAGGCGTTGTCACTCGGCAGCCTGGATGTCGTCGTATGATCGTCCCATCCCAATTGCCGCCAGTTGTGCAGCAAAAGGAACAGGAATGCGATGATGACATAGGGAATCCACGTCTTCAGATGTATCCTAGGCATATCAGTCTACTGGCTACTAACTCGCTGTAGTTCCACACGTCGCCAACACACATGTAGCAAGATGTGTGTGCGTGGTTTAGCGCCGATACAGTTTCGCGGGGAGTGGCCTGCGATGCGGCTGCCATTACGGCTGAATATCACTTACAGCGGGAGCGGTGATCGAACGGTAGAGCGCCGAACTGTCGGTCTAGGGAATCGGGATTCGAATCCTACTACTGACCGACGGTTCGAAACTTGGGCAATTTCGCTCACCCAATTTTACCGCTGTCTTTCGGAAAAAATACCGTAAGCCGTTGGACTATTTTACCTGGTTTCTATGGGTAATCTGCAGTGGTCTCACTAACTCTAATGAAGGAAACTCTGAAAATAAGTAAATAATAAATGTGTAGCTCTAGAAAGGGCAGTTAGAAGCTAAGCACAATACGTCTCAAGTCACCACGCATTATTCATACGTTTCCACGTATGATATTTGTTTCATGGATAAGGTGTCAACTTCTTTTATATTCGTTGGCAGAACAATCCCGTCTCAATGCCAACATACGTATACCAGATCGTAGCCCAAAAATAATTTACAAAAATGTTTGTTAGTGGCAGCAAAAAGACGTAGATAACAAATTACTACAAATTACTAAGTATTTCATATAGCATAATCTCACAAAATAAGTTGACCTGACATTTTTAGTGTTATTTCTGCTCGAGCGTGTGGTGTCGTATATCTATCAAAATTTATGATGTCCTTATTCATCAGCATGAAAATTGACGTTGAGGAGATACTATCTAATGACTGCTTTGGTCATATACATTTACTAAACGTGTTTGGTCAGATCTGGTATCACTAGCTTTTGATTCATTACGATATGTCTTAGTGTTTGCCTGGCATAGTATGTTCTTGCCAGTTAAGTACCATTCATTCTTAACAGTTTGCAGTATCTATGTTGTTGCATGTTAAAAACTAAGTGAAACGAATTTGTAATTTCTTTGAAATTTCGTATTTTTAACAGTAATGCTCTCGTTAAGTAATGTGTCAAATATGAAGTGTGTTGATTGCGAATTCAAGTCACCAAACACTGTCAAACATGGTCATTTGCGTGTCACAAAGTAGCTTGTCAAGTGTGGGTGACGTCACAATGGGCACTTGTAGAGGCAACAAACTTAATCATTATTATACAGAATTAGCAGTGGTCCGGGTTTTTATTTTACAAGTACATTACCGTTACCCTTATGCAATAAATTCCCCAATTATGGTATTAGTTCAATCAGTAGATGCCTGCATATATAATGAAACGTGTAGGAGACATTAGCATAGACAGATAGAAACTGTTGCATTTTCTAACATGCTGAAGTGCTTTCAGCGTGTGCTCACCGGGTGTGTCGCAACTTGATACCTTCTTTGCTATTACTGGATTTATATAAAACATATAATACGTTTGCGGGTTTATTTTATTGCATTCAAAAATGACAATCGTCGATGATGATCTACTACAATATGTAGTCATACATCTATAAATGCTACTATAGCGACCTACCTACTTTTTGAATTCCTGGAGATTCATCAGCGGTTCAGCACGCTTCCGGTGTCGCGATGTCTCGTCACGCTGTCTCGGATCTTGACATTGAAAGACTGGGGGGGGGCTGTTGTTGTGGAGATTTTTCGCCGGAGGGGATACTTAGTGATGGGGATTTTTGGTGTACACGGAGGCCGGATCGGTGGTTTTCGATGTTGAGGGTGTGGGTAATGTTTCAATATTTTTATGTCGTAGGGGTATATTGTTCTTGCAGAACGTTCAGTGTTAAGGGGGTTATTGTTGCATATTTTTGGGTATCAATGGGTAGTGTTGACAGTAGCATATTTATTGTAGCTGAAAGTAATGCCAACGTGAGGAAACATCCATTATTGTTTAGGTATATTTTCTGTGCTTTTTCTCAAAATTCACACCTTCAACCCCTATGATATAATGATGAAATTGTGTGGCTGGATATCCGTGTGATTGATATTAGGGCTTATGATATATTGTAATCTTTTTTATTAAGAATACTTTTATTTCAGGTTAACAACCCATATAATGTACATAGAAGTACGCAATATTAAAAATTGTAGACAATCATACTGATAGCAAATATATTGACATCGTGTACATAGCTGACAAATATTTGTCAACTGACTGTCTATAACTAGTTTAACTTGAGTCTTGACAGACACATTCACAGAACTAACATCTAACCCTGCTAATATACCATAATGCAATATACTGTATTCGATATATGTACCAGTGGGTTAATTATTGCTATAGATATGCCTTTACACAGTTTGTGTCGGGGCATTCTATATGATGACAGCTTGGAATGCCAACTTTTGGATAAGTTGAAATTATCTGCTTAATGTCGTGTAACTTCTTGCAAATGTTCTGAATGGATGGTTTGACTCCACGCCGCGATGAAGAACGATTAGCTTGACTATTTGCCGTTACTAGTAGGCCGTAACTTCTTAAGATGAACCCTGAAAATGTGCTTAGAAATTAAGTTTCATTCCGATTTCTCGGGGACTAAGATTTTTTGCAGCATTAAAAAGTAAATAACTGCCCAACATTGTGCAAAATGTTTAACTCAGAATGTGTGCCAGTTTAAATGTTTAACTCGAGTTTTTGTCGGAATATTGCGTTTTGTTGTCAGAGCAGTAATTTTTGAATCTAGACCAATCAGAGTCCATGCTTACGTTATACGACGAGTAAAATGGCTGCGTTCATGCTAAAATGAATTTTGTTGTCGTTTCTGAAAAACGCGTTGCTGTTGCTCTACGCCGTTATTGCATCGCGTTCAAAATCGTCATTGAACGACAAGACGCAACACAGTAATAACTATAAAACCCCACGAGCTGTTTGATAACTTTCCTGTGGTGATTAGTGTGAACGGTTGCTTACAACTTACGATAAATTGATTATTATGGATGTTTTCATCACCGACAATCACTCAGTGGTGTCAGTCGTCAATGTATGTCGTACGTATAATAACTCATGTTACTATACGTGTCATACGTGATCTGGGTTCGCGCTATCAAAATATTCTTCAAAAACCTGTTTGCCTCGTTTTAATTTGAGAAAAATAACATGAATGCTACCGTCCCCTTCTTTGCATATATTATGTTTCATCCTCCTCAATTAGTTTGCACTGTTCTGGGGCCCGGCTAATCTCAAGGTGTCAGTGTAATTCATACAATTCTGACATTGACAAGCAAACAAAACTGTGCAACACGTGATGTGCACTGCATGTCGGCACAATGAGCTCACACACAACAGGGGGGATATTCTGTGAAGATTGGGGTCAGTCATTCATTTAATAGGGAGCTTGTTTAATAAAGTCGTTCATTGACCACAGGGAAGACCAATGCAGTTGAGCACTGGTAAGGCGCAGCTTGGAGCCCAAACAAGCGCACTTGAGCAGCAGGGCCCGTATTCTCGAAGAAACAGATTTTGTTAAATATTCATCTAGCAGACCCCTAGCACTTGGCCTAGGGCGTGTATTTGTTAACTAATCATGTGCTACATTGGCGTATTAAGCCTAAATACTATGTGAATATTAAAATTAAAGTGGACATTTTTCAGTAAATGTATAAGCTTTTTGTCGATTTATTATTTTGTGGATGCCCAACCAATAAAAATGGGACACCCAGAGAATTAACTCTAGATGGCAGGTGGACAAGGAAGCCCTTTGGCTTATCAAGAGTCCAACCCTTTTATCTATGTGTATCCCGCCCTTCTGAGGTATGTGTCGATTTATTTTTAAACATATTCACAATACTAGCACCCGCACAATCAGCAGATAATCTGTTCCAATCATTTACAGTCCTTTGTGAAAATTAGAACTTTCTTATATATAGTCTATACTGCTCCTTTACTAACGTAACTTCATGTCCTCTAGTCTTTCTATCTTTCTTAACTGAGAAAATATTTCTATCAATATTTTCATAACCCTTTAAATATCCTAAACACTTCTACCTGATCTCCTCTCAATCTCCTGGTCCTGGTCTCTAGTGTTGTTAAACCACATTCTTTTAGGCGTTTTTCATAACTAAGATTCCTAAGTTTTTGTATAATTTTAGTCGCACTCCTCTAAAAAAAGAAAGGAAGTGTGGTGCGTGGCCTGTCACACAGCTCCTCGTATATAAAGGGCTTGTTCGGGTCATTACATAGTTGACGGGTTTGTACCCGTCAGTCAAATTTATTACCCGCTCCTGGCCGACTCAGCCCATCCAAATGACGGGGTAATGGGTCTCTGCATTAGTCTATGTTGCTTAGAAAATATTGTAATAATAATATAATAATAACATTATTTCTTTCAATCCAATATCATCGAGAATCAACCTCAGTGGCTAAACCAAAGGATTGAACAATGTCATAATAACTTTAATGTGATCGTCATCAACAGATGGATGGAATTGCTAAGAAGCTAAGGAGGATAGGCAATATTAAAAAGAAAGGCTTAAATGGTGATGTCAGTGAATGCAGCTTTGTTCATATAATGTTATAGTGATGACGAAACAAGGCATCTAACTGCACTTACTTCACTCGATTTTGAATATCCATACAAACAACTATTTTGACCCGTCGATCGATGAATCTGATGGGCTGAATTCAGAATTCCAAGAATACCAGTGTGTCACTGAAATAAGACAGCTTGTTGTGGATGTACCAGTGTGTCACTGAAATAAGACAGCTTGTTGTGGATGTACCAGTGTGTCACTGAAATAAGACAGCTTGTTGTGGATGTACCAGTGTGTCACTGAAATAAGACAGCTTGTTGTGGATGTACCAGTGTGTCACTGAAATAAGACAGCTTGTTGTGGATGTACCAGGGTGTCACTGAAATAAGACAGCTTGTTGTGGATGTACCAGGGTGTCACTGAAATAAGACAGCTTGTTGTGGATGTACCAGGGTGTCACTGAAATAAGACAGCTTGTTGTGGATGTACCAGGGTGTCACTGAAATAAGACAGCTTGTTGTGGATGTACCAGTGTGTCACTGAAATAAGACAGCTTGTAGTGGATGCACCAGTGTGTCACTGAAATAAGACAGCTTGTAGTGTGTAAACAAGTCAGACGACTGTGCTTGTTTGGGCACGACAGAGTTTATTGAATTGTCAATGTTTCAGCTCCCAGAGGGATACTCAACGTTCAGACCGTAGGTATAAGGGGTCAGCACACTGTCACTTTTCCCATTGGCGACCATGTTAATGTTTTGTGTGATTATAAGAAAACGTGACCTATAAAGTTTCTTAAACTTCTCACCTGCTGTTATTATCATCTCATTGACATGCTGGTCGAGTTTAGTCAAAATCTCATATCTCTAGCTCTTGCAAAATGCCTGTATGTATGACACCCGTCAATATTTACAAATGGATGCAGGCAGTAATACGGCTACAGTGTCAACTAGCCAAATTGCTGCCAGATACCCTTCCGCTTAGTAAAATCAGCTAAAAAGACACCATTTTACTGTCAACAGCTTCAACGATCACATCTAGAAATCTGACTACTCAAGTGCACTTATGTCAGAGCAAGTGAATATTATAAAAAGTCATTTCTCACAAATATACTGCACTTTGTTTCGTCTGTAATCAAGCAGGAAGTCCAACAGTGTGCTGACCCCATAAACGAACTACTGGGCCCAGAGACTCTACCAGTGTGGGTGTATCTCTGTCACTGGCCCAGGGCAAACTGCGCCTGATACAATAGCTGACCGGTTTAGCTCGACTAGCAGGGTGTGGCCTCTAATCCCTAGTGGCCTCTGGTGAATTAACATATATATATAGTACTAGAATATCCACCAGGGTTACATGTCCCCCAAGTTTAAATTTTAGCCGGCCGCGGCTAACATAATAAATTGAAATCATTAACTAAGGACGGACCTAGGTTCTCGGTGTGGATTACTATGGTAACCCGCATTGCTTCGCGTTGACCGTCGTAACGGTGTGTTCGGAGTAGTTGATTCTTCTACGTCCGAGTTCAAGTCTAAATGGCCATTATTCGGTTGACCAGAGATTGTCACCTCGTATGGTGGGTGGTCAGTTTCCTCACTGTCTTGACCTAGTCTGCTCAGTCTTGACCCTTTCGCAGTCTCTGGGACACAAACCCGCAATTCTTGGCGGTTAATTATGCGTTTCTTGTGGCCCCTGGCCGGTACGACTACGTATGTGTCGTCCTTTTGTTCTGTCACTACGTACACTCCCGGGTCCCATGCATCCGCAATCTTGTTACGCCCTCTCACCCTATTGCGTAAATGTACACGTTCCCCAACTCGCAGTGCATTCTCCCCGACATGCTTGTCATAACTTGCTTTTCGTTTAGCAATGTCTAACTTCAGCTGTTCCGTAGCTTTAGCATAGGCACTTGTCAGTCTAGCCTGATGATAGTCAACCCAGTCCAGGTTGGCTCCATGAACCGTTTGTAATTGGAGGGGGTCGTCACTGTGCAATTTGATATCGATCGGTAAGCGCGGAACACGACCGAACATGAGATAGAATGGACTAAACCCCGTTGCAGCATGAGGGGTCACATTATATGCATACGTAAGTTCTAGCAAATATTCCGGCCATTTGGTCTTCTGAGCGGGTGTCAGTGTGCGTAACAATCCATGCATTGTTCTGTTGTATCGCTCACATTGTCCATTTCCCATGGGATGGTACGGTGTCGTACGAGATTTCTCGATACCGTATATCTTATACAACTCATTGACAATTTTTGCGTCAAAACATCTCCCTTGATCAGAGTGTATACGACACGGAACTCCATAACGCAGAAACCATTCCCGTACCAGGGTTTTAGCTACCGTTAGGGCTGTTTGGTTTCTCGTCGACATGGCTATTGTGTATTTACTGTACACGTCGGTCATGACCAGGACATTCTCGATGCCGTTACTAGCTGGTTCGAGAACTGTGAAGTCTATTGCGATGACTTCTAATGGGCCCCTTGTCACAATACTATTCATTGGAGTCCGTACCTTCAAATGTGGCATCTTTGCAAGATTACAACGATCACACTTCGAAATCCAATTCAGGATGTCGGAACGCATATTCGGCCAGTAGAATCTTGCTCGTACTAGCTTCTCAACTCTATCAATGCCTTGATGTCCCATCCGATCATGTAATTCTTGTAATACCTCCTCTCTCATTGTACGCGGTAACAACAACTGGCTTACTTTTTCTCCACTCATTGGGTCTATTAGGGTTCTGCACAATTTTCCAGAACAGACCTGAATGCGGTCCCATTGTTGTAGCAGTTTCGCTACTGCTGGTTGTTCTTTCCGTCTTTCTCCGAGTGTCGATTCTCGCCCTCTGTCTATGTATTGCCAGACTCGACCCAAAACCGGATCATAACGTTGTGCCTCCTGGATCGCGTCCGAACTAAGACTTGGTAGGATCGGCGACTCTACATACTTGGATGTATATCGCACTTGTGCTGTGGTGGTACAGACTGCTGCCTTGAGTAATTTATGTCGCAAATCGCACGGCAACACTGTTACTTGGAGGATGTCAGCTATTTCGTCTTCTTCGATGACTGTGAACTCTTTTGTTTCAGTCTGAAGTGGTTTCCGGCTCAGACCGTCCGCCGATGCATTAAGTCTTCCGGAACGATAGCGAATGCTGAAATTGAACCTGACTAGCTCTGCCTGCCAGTGGTGTTCCGCCGCCGTTAGCTTTGCCGAAGTCTGAATATACGACAATGGGTTATTGTCGGTATATACTACAAACGGCACGCTCAACAAGTAGTCGCGGAATTTCTCAGTCACTGCCCATTTCACTGCTAACAATTCTAATTTCATAGAGCTATAAGCCGTTCGTTTCTTCTCAGGACCCCTGAGACTACGGCTAGCATAGGCTATAACTCGGGTTTTCCCTTCCGGTTTCGTGAAATCAGCGAATCCCAAGACTGGAGCTGTAGTAAGAGCATGTTTCAGTGAATCAAATGCTTCTTGGTGTTCCTGCCTCCACACAAACGGTACCGGTTTGGCTGAATTCCACTTTCTACCTGGTTTTCTCTTCTTTCCTTTGTTGGGATCTTGATCCACCAATTCATATAGAGGTGATGCCAACTGTGAAAAGTGATGAATGTAACGTCGGTGATATCCCGCTGTTCCCAAGAAAACCTTGAGTTCTCTCGCATTTTCAGGTACTGGCCATTCCCTTACTGCGTTCACCTTCTCTGGATCCCCAGAAATCCCTTCATTAGAGATTATCTGTCCCAAATAAGAAACTGATTCCTGAAATAGGTAACATTTAGTGGGCTCAATCTTTAGACCGTGAGATGCCAGTCGTTGGAACACCAAATTCAGTCGTTCAAAGTGTTCTTCAATGGTAGAGGAGTAGATGATTATATCATCCAAGAAAATAAGTACTTTTTCATTCATCTCTTCCCTGAATACAATGTGCATTAATCTCTGGAAGGTTGCTGGTGAATTGCAAAGCCCGTATGGCATTTTCTTGTACTCGTACAACCCCATGGGGGTGGTGAACGCTGTCTTGTGTTGATCAACCTCGTCTATCTCCACCTGATTATAAGCCGATTTCAAATCGACAGTCGAGAAATACTTTGCTCCCGATAGGTGGTCGAAGATCTCATCCACTCGGGGAAGTGGAAACGCATCTTTTCTTGTCTTGGTATTAAGCCTGCGATAATCCACGCACATCTTACCGTTCTTCTTTCGACAAATAACAATCGGACTCGCAAATTCCGACTGACTGGGCTTAATTATCCCTTTGTGGACTAGATCTTTAATGTGCGCTTTAACTTCCTCAAACTGAGGTGGTGGAATGCGACGATAGGCCGCCTTAACAGGGCTGTCGTCTGAAGTGTATATTCGGTGTTTAACCGTGTCCGTCAATCCCACGTCATTCTCGTCCTGGGCAAATACTTGTTGATGGTTATGCAATAATTCCATTAGTCGATCTTTGGCTATTGGCGGTATCTCACCTATGTGTACCTCTTCCATCCAGTTGTACTCAGGGTCAAGGGGTGACGCATCAGATATATATTTACATTGCTCGCTTCTTACCTGTCGTGTAGTAGCAGTTACCTGTCGTGGTTCCAGGGACACTCGCAAGCCGTCATCCAATTCTTCGAAATCAACGAAGTGTTCCTGATTCCGATCGACTACATCTACCGTATATATCCTCCCGACAGGTGAATGGGAACGTAGCCACACATCTTCGGAGGTCGGGTTGAGGATAGTTACTTCGAAATGTCCGTTGATGGAACCTACTAAACAAGTTTGGAGTAGTAAACCTCCCTTCAGGGGAACATCGAATGGCTCTACCATTCCGTTACCGGTGCAATGTGGACCTGATACTGTTACGTTACACGACGACCATGCTGGTATCTTAACACTAGTATCACCTGCAATTTTCACTACTCTTCCATCGATATCCTGTTTCGGGTTAGTATCATGGGTCTCAATAGTATGAAGTAGTTCCCTTATCTCTGGCATGTCACCCAAAACATTCATACCCAGTATTCCAGACGTTGGTCGGGAGGGGACAAACCCTGGTGGATCTTTTTGTACCAAAATACCTTTGTTCTTAACGACCGTGCCCAACACATTTATATCGGCTGTGAAGTACCCTATATAAGGGAACTCTAGAGCATTGGCTGCTTCCAGCCGTAACCACGCTGATGCGTCCTTTAACCCATTGACTGACGTCATTAAATGTTCATTGAACCACCACTCCTGTAAAATCGTTACTTCAGAGCCCATGTCTAAAACCATATTGGTGTCTTCACCGGATATACAACACGAAATTACTGGTGTCTTACCAATGATGGCGTCAACTAACATAGAGTCTATGTTACTACACCCGCCTGCGTGACGCTCGACAGTAGGGCTACTTAGTTTTCCTGATGATTACGGGGTGTTGCGCTAGAATTTGGTTGCCCCCCGTATGCCCGATTTTCGGTTTGATCTGTAGTACGGCGCATGTCCCCAGCACGTTTCCAACAATTAGTGTAAGTGTGCCCGCTTCGGCCACAATATTCACAAGAGACCGAGCCACTGTTACGGGGCTTCGGTCTGCTAGTTCTATCGCCCCTCTCCACACCCACCGACGACTGTTGTGCTCGCAACAAAGAAACAATTTGCGTCTGAGTTGTCGCGAGTAGTTCTAGCTGGGTGGCAATTCGTTCCAGAATAC
Source organism: Escarpia spicata (assembly GCA_963995525.1). Classification (NCBI taxonomy): domain Eukaryota; kingdom Metazoa; phylum Annelida; class Polychaeta; order Sabellida; family Siboglinidae; genus Escarpia; species Escarpia spicata. Next base: position 7,908,418 of record OZ023214.1, on the reverse strand, counting down.
TCGGGTCGACGGAGGTGTGGTGAGGTTCATGAATTCCCCGAATACATGCATTTTTACACATACTGCTCAATCCGTCCTCCTCGAGACGGATCGCCTCAGACCTCAGAGCACTAAATGAAATCGTAGGCTGGTTGCGGACCGATTTTTTCATTTCCCGTTTGATTTGTGGATCAACCAGATTCTCGCAGAATACCTCTATCAAAGTTTCATTCTTACTCTGTGATTTGTCTGATAAGCCTTCGGAGATTTCTAGAAGTGCCCGGGAAAAATCCCTAACGCTTTCTCTATTTCCTTGACCTCTATCATACAACTTCTGTGGCAGTCGTGCGACGACTGCCACAGTTGGGTAGATTTTGCCTTATCCGGCTGTACGAAGTCATGGACAGAAACCAAGGAAGAGGGATTCACCTTTCAGTGCGTGGGGTGTTGGAAGGTGAAATGTCTGGAGAAAGAGGTAGCTAGGTTGGTAGATATTGTGAAGGGGATGGAGATGAGAATCAGCAAGAAGACAGACGGAATGGAGAGAGACGACAGGGATAAAGTTGGGAATACTGTGAAACTGAAGGAGCAGAGTAGTGGCAACAAGACCGAGGAAAGGAGACTGAGAGGAGGGAAGGTGATCGGAGGGGAAGAAAGTGGAGGATCGACGGCAGGAAATGTTACAGGTGTGAAGGTGGCAGGAGAGAAAGTGACCGTAGAGAAAGAGGTAGGAGGGAAAAAGAGACGGGAGAGGAGAGAAGGAAATGCAATGGGAGGAAAGATGACGGGAAGAAAGGAAGTGAGAGTACATGTGACAGAAGAGAAGTCGGGAGGGACGATGACAGGAAGAAAGGTGACAAGAGAAACAGCGTCAGGAAAGAATGGAACGGACGAGATTGTGACGGGAGAGCAGAAGACAGGGGAACAAGATTACAACCAGACAGATGCAAACCGTAGAAAGAGCTACACTGAGGCAGTGATTGAGGGGGCAATGAGGAAAGAGAGGGTGTTTATGGGCGATTCGATTATGAGAAAGACAGATAAGACTCTAAGCGAGGGGGAGGACGTCGTTGTTTGTCTACCGGGGGCTAGGATAGAACATGTAACTGAAAGGGTAGAGAAGGTACTGGGGCATGGCAAGGGAGGGTCTATACTAGTACATGTAGGGACAAATAACGCAGAGAGGGAGGGAAAAACTGGGATAGTTCAGAAGTACAGACAGTTAGTGAAGAAGTTAAAGAAGACAAGAGTAGAACAGATTATCCTCTCAGGAATTTTGCCAGTAATGGGAGGAAGGGGGCCGACATATAGAAACTGCAAGAGGATGGCGATCAACGCACTAGTTGAGCAGATGTGTAAAGAAGAGGGGGTGGGATTCGTAGATTTATGGGGATACTTTGTTGGGAGGGAAGATATGTACATGAGAGATGGCCTACATATAAGTGGAAAGGGGGCAGCAGTTTTCTCAGAGAACTTGCTGCAATCTGTTGACAGTGGGACAGGCTGCATCTATTTAAACTAGATTCGCAGGGGGGATTCACAGAGAAGCCTGAAAATGGAGGCATAGATAAAGACAGCAGAAATAAATCGGCAAAGAACAGCCTGGAAAACTGTTCTGAATCAGGATATAAATGCATTTGTTTAAATGCAAGGAGCATAGTAAACAAAAGAAGTGAACTAAACATTATGGTAGAAGATATTGACCCTCACATAATAGGTATAACCGAATCGTGGGCCACCACTGATATATCAGATGCCGAATTGGGACTAACAGGATATGTAATGTTTAGGAAAGATAGAATAGGAAGAAAGGGAGGTGGAGTTATTTTATATATTAAAGAATCTATCCAGGCTTATGAAATAAAATTAGAAAGAGAAGCAGATTGCGAAGAAGCTGTTTGGTGTAACATAGTTACAGGAAACTCAACGTTAACAGTTGGGTTAGTTTATCGAAGTCCAAACATAAGCATAGAAGAGAATGAAAAAATACAAAACGCTATAAGGGAAGTAAGCAAACGGAACTGTATTATTATGGGGGACTTTAACCATGGGCATATACAATGGAAATCTCTACAGAGTATGGGGAGTGAGGACCACAAGTTTTTAGTTTTAGTACAAGATAGTTTCCTTTCTCAACATGTGCTAGAACCAACCAGGGGAGAGAATGTGTTAGACTTAGTTTTGTCCTCACAGAAAGAATTAGTTGACAATGTCAAGATATGTGAGCCACTGGGGAGTAGTGATCACAACCAGATACATTTTACCATCAAAGTAAAATCAGAAAGGAATAGTAAAAAGCAGTATAGGAGAAATTTCCACAAAGGAAGGTATAAGGACATGAGGAAATATTTAGCAAAGATAGACTGGAATAACACACTGAAGAATAAGACAGCAACCGAATGCTGGAATCTCTTAAATAGTGAAATTAAGTGCATAGTCGATAAATTTGTACCTTTCAAAAAACAAGGGAAACGGTCTAAAAAGAAACACTTATCGAAAGAAGCCATTAGAAAAATTAAGTATAAACAAATGATGTGGAAGTCATATAGATGTACTGGAAATGATGAAGACTACAACATTTATAAAGAAGCACTTAATCAAGCTACAGCTGAAATTAGAAATTCAAAGAGAAGCTATGAAAAAAAATTAGCTAGTAATATAAAACATGACAGTAAGAGTTTTTATGCGTATATTCGAAGCAAACAGAATGTTCAGGATAAGGTCGGTCCTCCAGAAGATAGTGCTGGAAATACAATATCAGAGGGATTCTTAATGGCAGAAGACCTGAATGAGTATTTTAGTTCAGTGTTTACCAGGGAAGATATTAGTTCACTGCCAGTACCAGAGGCTAAGTTCAAGGGGGCAGATTCAGACTATTTAGGACAGTTAGTTGTAACCTCGGAAATGGTAGCTAAGAAAATAAGGGCTATGAAGGATAATAAATCACCTGGAGTGGACGGGATTCCGCCCAAACTACTATTGGAAATTGTAGAACAAATTAGCGCACCGCTTGCAACAGTTTTCAATTTGTCATTAGAAGAGGGAGTGGTTCCTTTAGAATGGAAAGAGGCAAACATTATACCGTTATTTAAAAAAGGTTCGAGAAACAAGTCAGAGAACTATAGACCAGTGAGTTTAACATCAGTGATTTGCAAATTATTAGAAAGACTAATTAAAGATCACATGGTGGATTTTCTTGTTAAACACAACTTGATAAACCCATCTCAACATGGGTTTTTAAAAGCGAGGTCATGCTTAACAAATATGTTATGTTTTTTGGAAGACATCACTAGGTGGGTAGATGAGGGATCACCAGTAGATATCATCTATTTAGATTTTCAAAAAGCTTTCGACAAAGTACCACATCAAAGATTACTCCTTAAGCTAAAGGCCCATGGCATAGGAAATGGTATAATAAACTGGATAGAAAAATGGCTGAATGACAGAAGACAATGTGTAGTAGTTGATGGGGAGGCTTCAAACTGGAAATCGGTATTGAGTGGGGTACCACAGGGATCAGTACTAGGACCTATATTATTCTTAATATATATCAACGATTTGGACGATGATATAACAAGCAAGGTGTTAAAATTTGCGGATGATACAAAAGTGTTTAGAAGGATTAAAAGTGATGGAGACAGACAGCATTTACAAGATGATCTTGATAGGTTGATCAAATGGTCTGAAAAGTGACAAATGCTGTTCAATTTTGGGAAATGTAAATGCCTCCACACAGGTCATGGGAATGAAGAGGTAAAATATAAAATGGGGGGTACTGTTCTAAGTACTACTGTAAAAGAAAAGGACTTAGGGTTAACCATTAGTGCTGATATGAAGGTTTCAGAGCAGTGCGGAATTGCAGCGTCAAAGGGAAATCAAATCCTTGGATTAATTAGGCGAAATATAGCGTATAAGAAAAAAGAATTAATAGTACCGCTGTACAAAACAATAGTGAGGCCTCATTTAGAATATTGTATACAAGCATGGAGGCCATATCGCAAGAAGGACATAGATATGCTAGAAAGAGTACAGAGGAGAGCGACTAAAATGATACCAAATCTGAGGGATCTTAGTTACGAAATACGCCTAAAAGAATGTGGTTTAACAACACTAGAGACCAGGAGATTGAGAGGAGATCACATAGAAGTGTTTAAAATATTGAATGGTTATGAAAATATTGATACAAACATTTTTTTCTCAGTTAAGAAAGATAGAAGGACCAGAGGACATGAAGCTACATTATTAAAGGAGCAGTGTAGATTAGATATAAGAAAGTTCTCATTCTCACAAAGGACTGTAAATGAATGGAACAGATTATCTCCTGATTGTGTTGGTGCTAATAGCGTGAATATGTTTTAAAATAAAATCGACACACACCTTAAAAAGGCGGGATACATGTAGATAAAAAGTATTGGACTCTCGATAAGCCAAAAGGCTTCCTTGTCCAACTGCCATCCAGAGTAATTTTCTGGATGGCAATCTTGTTAAATCTTGTTAAACTCTTTCTTTAACTGCGCATTACTCCGGGTTTCCCCAAAAGTGGACACAAGTAAAGCAAATAGTTTATCGACTGAGTCTTTCTCCTCCTCTGGCGCATACCTGACTTCTTCCCGGGCAGGTCCATCCAGGTGTGCGATCAGGAAATGTAACCGCTCGACCGATGAGATGGAAGACAAACAGTTGCGGGCATCTTCCATCCAGTCGTGTAGATCACACGAACGACCCTCGAACGTCTTTAATTTTCGGGTCGTAGGGGCGGTAACCGTGACGTTGATGGATTGTTGGTTTCGCTTGAGCGTTTCCACCATTTCCTCTAGTCGCTCTAACTTCTCGTCTGCCGACGCCATGCTTTCTCGACTCCCCTGGGAGCTTACTCTGTCGGACCCCTCTTCTGGTACCACTTGTAAACAAGTCAGACGACTGTGCTTGTTTGGGCACGACAGAGTTTATTGAATTGTCAATGTTTCAGCTCCCAGAGGGATACTCAACGTTCAGACCGTAGGTATAAACGAACTACTGGGCCCAGAGACTCTACCAGTGTGGGTGTATCTCTGTCACTGGCCCAGGGCAAACTGCGCCTGATACAATAGCTGACCGGTTTAGCTCGACTAGCAGGGTGTGGCCTCTAACCCCTAGTGGCCTCTGGTGAATTAACATATATATATAGTACTAGAATATCCACCAGGGTTACAAGTGGATGCACCAGTGCGTCACTGAAATAAGACAGCTTGTAGTGGATGTACCAGGGTGTCACTGAAATAAGACAGCTTGTTGTGGATGCACCAGTGTGTCACTGAAATAAGACAGCTTGTTGTGGATGTACCAGTGTGTCACTGAAATAAGACAGCTTGTTGTGGATGTACCAGGGTGTCACTGAAATAAGACAGCTTGTTGTGGATGTACCAGTGTGTCACTGAAATAAGACAGCTTGTTGTGGATGTACCAGTGTGTCACTGAAATAAGACAGCTTGTTGTGGATGTACCAGGGTGTCACTGAAATAAGACTGCTTGTTGTGGATGCACCAGTGTGTCACTGAAATAAGACAGCTTGTTGTGGATGTACCAGGGTGTCACTGAAATAAGACAGCTTGTTGTGGATGTACCAGGGTGTCACTGAAATAAGACTGCTTATTGTGGATGTACCAGTGTGTCACTGAAATAAGACAGCTTGTTGTGGATGTACCAGTGTGTCACTGAAATAAGACAGCTTGTTGTGGATGTACCAGGGTGTCACTGAAATAAGACTGCTTGTTGTGGATGCACCAGTGTGTCACTGAAATAAGACAGCTTGTTGTGGATGTACCAGGGTGTCACTGAAATAAGACTGCTTGTTGTGGATGCACCAGTGTGTCACTGAAATAAGACAGCTTGTTGTGGATGTACCAGGGTGTCACTGAAATAAGACAGCTTGTTGTGGATGTACCAGGGTGTCACTGAAATAAGACTGCTTGTTGTGGATGTACCAGTGTGTCACTGAAATAAGACAGCTTGTTGTGGATGTACCAGTGTGTCACTGAAATAAGACAGCTTGTTGTGGATGTACCAGGGTGTCACTGAAATAAGACAGCTTGTTGTGGATGTACCAGGGTGTCACTGAAATAAGACAGCTTGTTGTGGATGTACCAGTGTGTCACTGAAATAAGACAGCTTGTTGTGGATGTACCAGTGTGTCACTGAAATAAGACAGCTTGTTGTGGATGTACCAGGGTGTCACTGAAATAAGACTGCTTGTTGTGGATGCACCAGTGTGTCACTGAAATAAGACAGCTTGTTGTGGATGCACCAGTGTGTCACTGAAATAAGACAGCTTGTTGTGGATGTACCAGTGTGTCACTGAAATAAGACAGCTTGTTGTGGATGTACCAGGGTGTCACTGAAATAAGACAGCTTGTTGTGGATGTACCAGTGTGTCACTGAAATAAGACAGCTTGTTGTGGATGTACCAGTGTGTCACTGCAATAAGACAGCTTGTTGTGGATGTACCAGTGTGTCACTGAAATAAGACAGCTTGTTGTGGATGCACCAGTGTGTCACTGAAATAAGACAGCTTGTTGTGGATGTACCAGGGTGTCACTGAAATAAGACAGCTTGTTGTGGATGTACCAGTGTGTCACTGAAATAAGACAGCTTGTTGTGGATGTACCAGTGTGTCACTGAAATAAGACAGCTTGTTGTGGATGCACCAGTGTGTCACTGAAATAAGACAGCTTGCTGTGGATGTACCAGGGTGTCACTGAAATAAGACAGCTTGTTGTGGATGTACCAGGGTGTCACTGAAATAAGACTGCTTGTTGTGGATGCACCAGTGTGTCACTGAAATAAGACAGCTTGTTGTGGATGTACCAGGGTGTCACTGAAATAAGACAGCTTGTTGTGGATGTACCAGGGTGTCACTGAAATAAGACTGCTTATTGTGGATGTACCAGTGTGTCACTGAAATAAGACAGCTTGTTGTGGATGTACCAGTGTGTCACTGAAATAAGACAGCTTGTTGTGGATGTACCAGGGTGTCACTGAAATAAGACTGCTTGTTGTGGATGCACCAGTGTGTCACTGAAATAAGACAGCTTGTTGTGGATGTACCAGGGTGTCACTGAAATAAGACTGCTTGTTGTGGATGCACCAGTGTGTCACTGAAATAAGACAGCTTGTTGTGGATGTACCAGGGTGTCACTGAAATAAGACAGCTTGTTGTGGATGTACCAGGGTGTCACTGAAATAAGACTGCTTGTTGTGGATGTACCAGTGTGTCACTGAAATAAGACAGCTTGTTGTGGATGTACCAGTGTGTCACTGAAATAAGACAGCTTGTTGTGGATGTACCAGGGTGTCACTGAAATAAGACAGCTTGTTGTGGATGTACCAGGGTGTCACTGAAATAAGACAGCTTGTTGTGGATGTACCAGTGTGTCACTGAAATAAGACAGCTTGTTGTGGATGTACCAGTGTGTCACTGAAATAAGACAGCTTGTTGTGGATGTACCAGGGTGTCACTGAAATAAGACTGCTTGTTGTGGATGCACCAGTGTGTCACTGAAATAAGACAGCTTGTTGTGGATGCACCAGTGTGTCACTGAAATAAGACAGCTTGTTGTGGATGTACCAGTGTGTCACTGAAATAAGACAGCTTGTTGTGGATGTACCAGGGTGTCACTGAAATAAGACAGCTTGTTGTGGATGTACCAGTGTGTCACTGAAATAAGACAGCTTGTTGTGGATGTACCAGTGTGTCACTGAAATAAGACAGCTTGTTGTGGATGCACCAGTGTGTCACTGAAATAAGACAGCTTGTTGTGGATGTACCAGGGTGTCACTGAAATAAGACAGCTTGTTGTGGATGTACCAGTGTGTCACTGAAATAAGACAGCTTGTTGTGGATGCACCAGTGTGTCACTGAAATAAGACAGCTTGTTGTGGATGTACCAGGGTGTCACTGAAATAAGACAGCTTGTTGTGGATGTACCAGGGTGTCACTGAAATAAGACAGCTTGTTGTGGATGTACCAGGGTGTCACTGAAATAAGACAGCTTGTTGTGGATGTACCAGGGTGTCACTGAAATAAGACAGCTTGTTGTGGATGTACCAGGGTGTCACTGAAATAAGACTGCTTGTTGTGGATGTACCAGTGTGTCACTGAAATAAGACAGCTTGTTGTGGATGTACCAGGGTGTCACTGAAATAAGACAGCTTGTTGTGGATGTACCAGGGTGTCACTGAAATAAGACAGCTTGTTGTGGATGTACCAGTGTGTCACTGAAATAAGACAGCTTGTTGTGGATGTACCAGTGTGTCACTGAAATAAGACAGCTTGTTGTGGATGTACCAGGGTGTCACTGAAATAAGACTGCTTGTTGTGGATGCACCAGTGTGTCACTGAAATAAGACAGCTTGTTGTGGATGCACCAGTGTGTCACTGAAATAAGACAGCTTGTTGTGGATGTACCAGTGTGTCACTGAAATAAGACAGCTTGTTGTGGATGTACCAGGGTGTCACTGAAATAAGACAGCTTGTTGTGGATGTACCAGTGTGTCACTGAAATAAGACAGCTTGTTGTGGATGTACCAGTGTGTCACTGAAATAAGACAGCTTGTTGTGGATGTACCAGGGTGTCACTGAAATAAGACAGCTTGTTGTGGATGTACCAGTGTGTCACTGAAATAAGACAGCTTGTTGTGGATGTACCAGTGTGTCACTGAAATAAGACAGCTTGTTGTGGATGTACCAGTGTGTCACTGAAATAAGACAGCTTGTTGTGGATGCACCAGTGTGTCACTGAAATAAGACAGCTTGTTGTGGATGTACCAGGGTGTCACTGAAATAAGACAGCTTGTTGTGGATGTACCAGTGTGTCACTGAAATAAGACAGCTTGTTGTGGATGTACCAGTGTGTCACTGAAATAAGACAGCTTGTTGTGGATGCACCAGTGTGTCACTGAAATAAGACAGCTTGTTGTGGATGTACCAGGGTGTCACTGAAATAAGACAGCTTGTTGTGGATGTACCAGGGTGTCACTGAAATAAGACAGCTTGTTGTGGATGTACCAGGGTGTCACTGAAATAAGACAGCTTGTTGTGGATGTACCAGGGTGTCACTGAAATAAGACAGCTTGTTGTGGATGTACCAGTGTGTCACTGAAATAAGACAGCTTGTTGTGGATGTACCAGTGTGTCACTGAAATAAGACAGCTTGTTGTGGATGCACCAGTGTGTCACTGAAATAAGACAGCTTGTTGTGGATGTACCAGTGTGTCACTGAAATAAGACAGCTTGTAGTGGATGCACCAGTGTGTCACTGAAATAAGACAGCTTGTTGTGGATGCACTAGTGTGTCACTGAAATAAGACAGCTTGTAGTGGATGCACCAGTGTGTCACTGAAATAAGACAGCTTGTTGTGGATGCACCAGTGTGTCACTTAAATAAGACAGCTTGTTGTGGATGTACCAGTGTGTCACTGAAATAAGACAGCTTGTTGTGGATGTACCAGTGTGTCACTGAAATAAGACAGCTTGTTGTGGGTGTACCAGTGTGTCACTGAAATAAGACAGCTTGTTGTGGATGTACCGGTGTGTCACTGAAATAAGACAGCTTGTTGTGGATGTACCAGGGTGTCAATGAAATAAGACAGCTTGTTGTGGCTATACCAGTGTGTCACTGAAATAAGACAGCTTGTAGTGGATGTACCAGGGTGTCAATGAAATAAGACAGCTTGTTGTGGATGTACCAGTGTGTCACTGAAATAAGACAGCTTGTTGTGGATGTACCAGGGTGTCAATGAAATAAGACAGCTTGTTGTGGCTATACCAGTGTGTCACTGAAATAAGACAGCTTGTTGTGGATGTACCAGTGTGTCACTGAAATAAGACAGCTTGTTGTGGATGTACCAGGGTGTCACTGAAATAAGACTGCTTGTTGTGGATGCACCAGTGTGTCACTGAAATAAGACAGCTTGTTGTGGATGTACCAGGGTGTCACTGAAATAAGACTGCTTGTTGTGGATGCACCAGTGTGTCACTGAAATAAGACAGCTTGTTGTGGATGTACCAGGGTGTCACTGAAATAAGACAGCTTGTTGTGGATGTACCAGGGTGTCACTGAAATAAGACTGCTTGTTGTGGATGTACCAGTGTGTCACTGAAATAAGACAGCTTGTTGTGGATGTACCAGTGTGTCACTGAAATAAGACAGCTTGTTGTGGATGTACCAGGGTGTCACTGAAATAAGACAGCTTGTTGTGGATGTACCAGGGTGTCACTGAAATAAGACAGCTTGTTGTGGATGTACCAGTGTGTCACTGAAATAAGACAGCTTGTTGTGGATGTACCAGTGTGTCACTGAAATAAGACAGCTTGTTGTGGATGTACCAGGGTGTCACTGAAATAAGACTGCTTGTTGTGGATGCACCAGTGTGTCACTGAAATAAGACAGCTTGTTGTGGATGCACCAGTGTGTCACTGAAATAAGACAGCTTGTTGTGGATGTACCAGTGTGTCACTGAAATAAGACAGCTTGTTGTGGATGTACCAGGGTGTCACTGAAATAAGACAGCTTGTTGTGGATGTACCAGTGTGTCACTGAAATAAGACAGCTTGTTGTGGATGTACCAGTGTGTCACTGAAATAAGACAGCTTGTTGTGGATGCACCAGTGTGTCACTGAAATAAGACAGCTTGTTGTGGATGTACCAGGGTGTCACTGAAATAAGACAGCTTGTTGTGGATGTACCAGTGTGTCACTGAAATAAGACAGCTTGTTGTGGATGCACCAGTGTGTCACTGAAATAAGACAGCTTGTTGTGGATGTACCAGGGTGTCAATGAAATAAGACAGCTTGTTGTGGCTATACCAGTGTGTCACTGAAATAAGACAGCTTGTAGTGGATGTACCAGGGTGTCAATGAAATAAGACAGCTTGTTGTGGATGTACCAGTGTGTCACTGAAATAAGACAGCTTGTTGTGGATGTACCAGGGTGTCAATGAAATAAGACAGCTTGTTGTGGATGTACCAGTGTGTCACTGAAATAAGACAGCTTGTTGTGGATGTACCAGTGTGTCACTGAAATAAGACAGCTTGTTGTGGATGTACCAGGGTGTCAATGAAATAAGACAGCTTGTTGTGGATGTGCCAGGGTGTCAATGAAATAAGACAGCTTGTTGTGGATGTACCAGGGTGTCAATGAAATAAGACAGCTTGTTGTGGATGTACCAGGGTGTCAATGAAATAAGAAAGCCAACATAAAAACAGATGTCTGTCTTCATGAGAGGAAAATGAGACAAATAGTGAACAAATGTACAAAACATACAATAGTTAATGATAAATATGACACATTATCGGTAAGTAGTGGTGTATAGGTTATGGAATAATTATCTTTATTGGACAAAAGAGTATCTAACAATTGATAACAAGAAAAAGTTGTTAACAACAGCCCTGGGTAAGGTTCCCATGCATGCATAGCGATTCTGTGCCAGTGGCAACTTTCTTTTCTTGTCTTAATCAAGTGCTATGTAGCATATTGATTCTTAAATAAACATTTTCACAGACGCGTGAAACCTGCATTACCCAGCAAGTGCTATAATACCAGCGTATCAAGTTCGAGCATCGCGAAATTCCGTGGCAATGCCGTAATGTTTCATTTTCTCAAACCTAGACAGTTTACACTGACGATTGAATGGTGACATGCCAACCAGGTTCATTGCAAATTATAGCTGCCTGTTCATAAAAAATGTTCACCAAAACATTCAAAAGCGACAAAATACAAAGCAGGGGACACCGAATGTGACGCTGCATGAACTTTGCATACACATTCATACAAATTACAATGTCAAGTGACATTGACAACTCGTGCCAAGTGCTTAAATTCACAAGTGCTTAAATTCACAATAACAACATAGCCTAGTTCAGCAGTTTTACAAACACAAAGTACAGTTAATTGCAGAAGTGATTCGCATGACTGTTGGTGTTACGAAATATCGTTGATCAGACGCCAACGTTGTGCCAGTTGCTGTGTGGGCGTGGCCGTGTCACTGATTTTTAAAATGCAGGCAAAAGTATATGATCATGATTCACGATAGATCTACACCATGTATGAGCCTATGAGGTGCAATCGGCTGGGTGGAGCAATTTCCGACGTGTTCGAAACATAAAGCCCATGAATCCATCCTCGCGCGCCAGGGGGGCTGCTGATTACTTCAGCCTCGGTGCGCAGCGTACGTAGTCAAACCCCTGGCGCGCGAGGATGCATGACTCTAGGTTTCCTTAGGATATGACAACAATATTCCCTTCGCCATTAAGGCAGCCATGTTTATGTCAGATGACACAACCGAGCCCTGGGATTGTTCCAGATTAAAAATTACTCCATGCGAACGAAACAATCAAACAAAATCTGGTTCTGCCCCCCCCCCCCAATAAATGTGAGCGTAAATGTTTGTTTTTGTGGCGAGCGTCATGACAATGGTGGGTGGAAATCGAGGTTTCTTAAGAAATCATCTCTGCCAAAACAATTATAGATATATTTCTAGCCTCAGCTTTATTTCCAAAATACTAGAAAAGGTTGTAGCAAGTCGTCTAAGGTCTCACATTAACACAAATGTCTTAACTAATGTGTCACAATCAGCATATATACAGTTTTCATTCAACAGAGACTGCCCTCTTAAAGGTTCATAATGACATTAACTTGAACATTAATAACGGTAAAATGACTGCACTTACCTTATTAGATCTTTCTGCCGCTTTTGACACGATTGATCACAGCATTCTCACTGAACGTCTATTAAAGTGGTACGGCATATCTGGCACAGCTCTGAGTTGGTTTTCTTTATATCTAACTGACAGATACCAATCTATAAAGATTGGGAACTGCTTTTCAGCTGCATTGCCGGCTTTATTTGGTGTTCCCCACGGTTCTGTTCTTGGGCCTTTGCTTTTTACTTTTTACACCACGCCACTAAGCATCTGTTATACAAAGACAACTTGGATCATCATCTTTATGCTGATGACACTCAGATCTACATTTCGTTGGCTACCCCGGATACAAATCGCTCCCTTAACCAACTTAGTGATTGCCTTCAAGATATCTTCCACTGGATGACTGACAGCAAGTTGAAATTAAATACAAATAAAACTGAATTGATCATTATTGATACTCCAATGCAGCGTAGTAAACTGGATGGTTTTTTCTTTCCGTATTTTGAATCAGTATATCACGCCAGCAACTTCGGTGCGGAATCTAGGAGTGATCTTTGATAGTAACTTCAATTTCCGACAACACATATCTCAAACATGTCGCTGCTGTTTTTATCATATTCGTGATCTTCGCTGTATTCGCCGGTATATGTCATTTTCTGTTGCTAAAACTATTGCAACAGCGCTTGTTAGCAGCAGACTTGACTATTGCAATTCCCTCCTTTATAATATCGCTAGCAAGGATATCACAAAACTTCAGCGTGTCCACAATTTTCTAGCTAGAGCAGTTACAAGATCTCCTCGTTTTTCTCGCTCTGTACCACTTTTGAAGTCTTTGCATTGGCTTCCTGTACGATATCGTATAATATTTAAGATCTGTACCATTACATACCAGGCACTGTCCAGTAAGCAACCATCTTATTTGCATCCATTGCTTACTCCTGTAAGAAAACCTATCGAGCTTCGATCATCTAGTTCGTGCCTACTTTTTGTTCCTAGAGTCAACACTAACATTGGAACTAGGGCTTTTTCTGTTGCTGCACCAACTCTTTGGAATATGCTCCCTCTTAGTGTTAGATCAGTTGAAAATATTACAAAATTCCGTCGTCATTTAAAAACTTATCTTTACAACCTTGCTTATTCGCCGTAGCTCCCTAGCGCCTTGACCCATCTGTTGACAACTGGTATACTGTTTCAGAGATGGAGTGATTACATTACAAATGTAATCGAGTACGAGTACGATTACTTTAGCATGTAATCATGATTATTTTCATGATTACTTTAAAGAATATGCTAATCCTGTTTCTACTATGAATGTGACCTTCTTGGAATTTAAAAGCATTGCTCTTTTTCTGTTGCTATGACAGTATCTAGTGTTCTAATTGATTACTGTTATCCAGTTTTTTTTTATAAACATATATATATATATATAAACATATAAAACTTTCACAAGCATCATGACTATTCAATAAATATATTTAATGTTGATTTAGTGCTGTGGCTCGATATTCACTTAGTCTGTACTAAAAACTAAATATATTAACGTATCCACACCAAACTTTCTCAGGTATCTAATTCTAACATTGATAAATTGACTCAATCATCTAATGTTGGATTGATACTCAAAATATCCATATATCATGATAATACAAATTAATGGTATCAAACTTTACAAATATCACACAAACTTTTATATTGAATGCCAATTTAGTGGTTGTTCTATATTCATTACTGTGTCAAAGAAATATCATCAAACTGAAAAAAATTGGTATTGAACTTACCCAAATATAGCAATATTGTAATTGATATATATAGTCATTGGGTTATACATTCATGGCTTCAGATAAAACTGCTTAATGAAAGAATGTAGGAGTACACACAAACACTGGGCACAGTTACAGGTTACCCAGTTACACGAGCCAGTTGCAATTCGTATACTAACTATATTTAGAAAAACAGGGGTGGTGACAAACGAATATGATTTCTGAATCAAATACAAATATGTTGCATTTAAACATTTCAAATACCTTATTTTTAAAATGGCAAATACAAATACAGTGGCTGTACACATGATTAAATACATTACACTGATAACATTTCAAATCCAGACGGTCAGATTCAAAAGGATATCCGATTCAGATATGCAGTATATTAAAGGGGACACACACAGAATACGGTGGTGAACTTAGACAGGTTTACAGTTTACACTGGCACCCCGTCAGGACTCCGGAGGTAGGAACCATGACCAATCGTTCACACCATACTAACAGTGCAAACAGTACAAGTGGCATGGCTTCTAAAATTACAAAGCAAGATGATAGGGGAGGCTTATTGACTGCACTGCTTCCCAGAGACTGTCACTGTTATAACTCTGTACTACTACAGTAAGCAGGAGGGTGATGTGGCTGGGACTGGCTTCTCTGGGGAGAGAAGGTATTAATTAGGGAAATCTAACTGAATGTTTATGCAACTGAAATGCTCAATAGTAATAGCCTAATAGGAAAGTAATAGTTCAATTACTATTACATTTATTAGATTACCTCTGGTATTGCCATTTCTATCTGTCTAATCTATTTTCTTGCAACTGTTTATATGAAGAAAAAAATTAATCGTGATTAAGTAATCATGATTACGATTACTTTGGTAATGTAATCGAGTACGGTTACGATTACTTGGCTTTTTTTACCAATGTAATCGAGTACGAGTACGATTACTCAAAAAGTACGAGTACGATTACCACGAGTACGATTACAGAGTACGATTACTCCATCTCTGTACTGTTTATGGATTTTGAGATTGACCAATCCTTTTGTTTTGATGCGCCTCTGAGCTTGGTTTCCAAGGATTTAGGCGCAATAGAAGGTATCTTATTATTATTATTATAATAAGAAGATTACGGTGTATTTTGGCGACTGTGAAAGGTGGGTGCAAGACATGAGGGCACACATTGTTTTCTGCCCCCCCCCCCCCCCCAGTAATATGCGGCGCGGCGGCAACAAATTGTCAACAAACGAAAAACAGGTTCACCTTGCAGCCACCAATATTATGTAGGCCTACAAAGTATATAAGATCAGTGCTTGCAGCCTACAGCTCTGCCGTTACCGAACGCTGTTTATGACGCAATTCCTTCGCAGTCACGTGATTGGACCAGTAGTAAGAAATGTTTTCTACGGTAGCTCTGATAACGCTACACAACACTATTGCAAATTATGGGGGCTAATTTTAATTTAACTTAAGAACAACGATACGGTTATATATGATTAGTTGAATTCTTTCTTGCTAAGGGTAATGAATGAATTAATTAATTAATGGATGGATGGATGGATGGATGGATGGATGGACGGACGGACGGACGGACGTACGAACGAACGAACGAACGAACGAACGAATGAATGATTGGAGTAAGCCGCGAGTCAGTCGTGCGTTCTTTGACGATTGTGTAGAGTAGGACGACGCGCGAAGCGCATTGGCGACCACCGATGGCACGTCCAGTCTTAGGTGGCCATAGGTCCCTACACATTCAAAGAAGGAACTACATGCACAGATAATACAAGACATATATAACAAAATATTTTGTAATTACGAGACGATATAGAACATATCCAACTTACATATAAGCCCCGTCGACACGACGTTTTTAACCCGGAATATGCATATACACGGTGACAAAATGCCGTACTAAAATGCCGCGCTAAAAGTTAGGCCCGCAATTGTAGGACCAGGCGCGGGCCAGACTAAGCAGCGCTCGTGTAGATGGATAACTGAACGATGACACGGTGAAGCAATATAGTGATGACGCGAAGGAACGATGCATAACGCGATGGAGCGATGGAGATATGTGGTGAGCGATGGTATTACGGCATCCATAGCATCATCCCTCTCGGCAATTAAAACACGTTACTGAACGTTGCGGATTTCTTTCAAACTTGATATAAAAACTCATCTTAGCCGACAATAAAACGGATATTAATTATTTCAAACAACATACTTTTAAACTGTTGTCAACCTACCCCCAGAACAATCAACCTCGCTACGGGCTTGCTGGCTATACTAATTTGGTGTTTGCATATAAGATGAAAGCACACGGTTTATTATTATAACCTACTAACCCTCTGCATTATGAACACCCATGTGAGTATATGTGGCGCCCACTGCATTGTGAAAAATGTAACCCCAAATGAACTTGTGGCGCCCCCTGAGTAAGTGTTGAGAAAATGTGAACACCACCGTTGTGAAAAGTTGGCCACGAGCGACACCCACACGCACAGACACACACACACACACACACACACCCACACACACAGACGCCCACACACACAGACACCCACACCCACACCCACACACCCACACACCAACGCACCCACGCACGCACACACGCACACACACAGGCACACAGACACACAGGCATGCAGACACACACACACACACACGCACACGCACACAGACACACAGACGCACACACGCACACACGCACACACGCACAGGCACACAGGCACACACACACACAGACACACACACACGCACACACACAGGCACACAGACACACACACACACACACACACACACACACACACACACACACACACACACACACACACACACACACACACACACACACACACACACACACACACGCACACACACAGGCACACACACACAGACACACACACACAGACACACAGACACACAGACACACACACACACACACACACACACACACACACACACACACACACACACACACACACACACACACACACACACACACACACACACACACACACACACACACACACACACACACACACACACACACACACACACACACACACACACACACACACACACACACACACACACACACACACCAACGCACCCACGCACACAGGATAGGGGAGATCGGGGCATTCTATTTTGGGGCAACATGAACACTTCATTTTTTTAATCGAGCTTGCGTCTGTAGGTCTATGCGGGTAGGCTAACGTTTTACTTAGACGGCTTGAAGCCAAAGCGCCAAACTGTCGTTCTACGTTCTACAATTGGACGTAAAACCTATATATTTTCAGAATACCCAGACAAATATAATGTAATGGATATTTATGTTTTTGTTATGTATTGATATATGTAGATTTAATG
The DNA here is from genome assembly GCA_963995525.1 of Escarpia spicata. Lineage (NCBI taxonomy): Eukaryota > Metazoa > Annelida > Polychaeta > Sabellida > Siboglinidae > Escarpia > Escarpia spicata. Next base: position 7,890,624 of record OZ023214.1, on the reverse strand, counting down.
TGGCCGCAGCTTGTTTGATGTTGGAATAAAGGAAGATGGATTCATATATAAAAGGTTGGTAAGGGGCATATTTTATTGCCAATCAGTATGCACATCAATGCATACCCATAAAATACACTGTACCCGTATATAAGGAATTGTGTACAAGAAAGTGTTGCTGTACACAAATAAACAATCAGTACAATATATACACAGTGCATCAAACTGCTAATCTACGACATCAAAGGTGAGGGGCTACATGCCGCCCCTCCAAACTCGATATAATGAACATTATTATAAGTGTACAACACATCGTAATAAACACACGTCGGTTCCTTGTACTTAACCATCTATGTAAATGAAGTGCCACAAGCAGTGGTGGAGGAGAGGAGGAGGTGGTCAAGACAGAAATATAAACGACTTACTCTGATCGATTCGAAATCGGACTGGGAAAGATTGAAGATCTTCTCCCATGATACCAAGCAGTGGGCTAGTCCACAAACCAATAGGGGTGGAAGGTTAGACTGACACAATCCATAACGAACATAAACATACTTTTGGCTGTGCCAAGAAGTTGTTATTTATGTTTTTGTTATGTATTGATATATGTAGATTTAATGTGGCCGCAGCTTGTTTGATGTTGGAATAAAGGAAGATGGATTCATATATAAAAGGTTGGTAAGGGGCATATTTTATTGCCAATCAGTATGCACATCAATGCATACCCATAAAATACACTGTACCCGTATATAAGGAATTGTGTACAAGAAAGTGTTGCTGTACACAAATAAACAATCAGTACAATATATACACAGTGCATCAAACTGCTAATCTACGACATCAAAGGTGAGGGGCTACATGCCACAGGCACTGCTCATAATGAGGAGTGACCCCCCACCCAAGGCCGGTGATATATAATTTATTAATTATATATATATATATACTGTACGGTAATATATTGTAATTATATGTGCAACAATTTGTGATGTTTGGATAAATAGATACATCGTTATATATAATTACTATATTTTCATTTTGTGGCGAATAAATAATTACTACAAAAAAATAAAATATTTACAAACAGTGCATCATAGTATAAAAACTGATTTGATATATTACTTCGTGAAAACATAAAAAAACTGTCAAGAAAATCAATGGTTTGGTGTCAGTATTGAACCGGCGTCTCCCGACTGTAAAATAAACGACACGAAACATGGACATTGACCGACTGATTTAAATCATCCTCGCGCCAGAGGTCGCTGCTGCTGATTACGTCAGTGCCAGCCAGCAGTACCTCCTAGCTGATCCCTTTGCGAAACTCAGAATTTAAGCTCAGCCTATGAAATCGCTCACTGGTGGTTGGTTGGCGGCAGGTCAGTTGGTCATAATAAACGAATTTCAACCAACCATGGATCGTGTTACTTGCAATGTTCAGGAAGTAGAAGCAATTATTCGAATACACTATACCGCTAAACTGCTCGTGCTAATGGGCGAACGGGTCATTATAATATTGGGATTCCCAGAAGTCGTTTATCCGTCTTGAAATTGGGACGGGTATTTGCGCTGTTTTCACGGGTGATGCAGTCGCGACTGGCAAAGTCTGTTGTGTTATACACTTGTAACAGTAATATATTATGAGAGAATGAGACAAACGCATATGTATGTCAAAATGGCTGTATTTGAAGACACGCGAGATCAGCAGTGATCTCACGAGACTAGTGAGAGGTAGGATGATCGAGACTAACGTCACATCTCCCTTCCAAGTTCAATGAGTGCTTGGAGACAACTCTCAACTATAGGTCCAGCCGTCGCGGTGGAATCACCACTCTCCCAGAACGTGTCACCACTCCAGTGGGAGCTGTGACCGCTGGTGGTGACACTGGTCTCGGCTCGCGCATACGAAGCGCAACCGGTGTCGTCGTCATCTCGGTAGATGACGGGTCGGCGTCGTCTGCTCGCTCGTCAGCCGTCACGTTAGGAGTCGGCTGCAGATGTCGCCGATTTCTTCTTAGGCAGGACGTCGGCGTTCGCACTACATACGACCGAGGTGTGTGTGCCGGACCCACCACCGTGCCGTTGACGTTCGCGTCTTTGACCCAGACTGGGTCGCCGGCCCGAAGAGTAGAAAGTGGTCGCGCGCGATGATATCGGTCGTACGCGTCTTTCTTCTTCTGACGCATCAGCTCTCTTCGCTCTCTCTCTCCCCTCGGCTCATCCCAGCGGGGCAGAAGAGTCGCAGGCACCGTTGGCACTAACGTGCGCAGCTGTCGGCCCATGCTTAGTTCAGCAGGCGAATAGCCGCACTCTAGTGCTGTCGATCTGTACGCCAACAAGGCATCGTACGGGTCGACCGCCTTCTTTAGTAGATTCTTGACAGTCTGGACGGCGCGCTCAGACTTGCCGTTACTTTGAGGAAAGCGAGGGCTGCTCGTGATGTGTTCAAAGCCCTGCGCTCTCGCGAATTGCGCAAACTCAAATGATGAATACTGCGGCCCGTTGTCGGAGATCACGGTCTCCGGAATGCCATGCCGGGCGAAGATCGACTTCAGATGAAGAATAACTGATGACGAATCTGTTGTCTCCAGCCTGGCTACTTCGACGTAGAACAGTAGTCGACTACTAACAAGTAGGTCGACCGCCTGAAGAAGAACATGTCCGTCCCGACCTTCTGCCACGGCCGCAGATGACATTCCGACGCGATCATCGGTTCAGAGGGGTTTCGCCTCTCCCTTGCACACGTCGTGCAGTTCTTCACAACTTCCTCGAGTTGTCGACTCAGTCCAGGCCACCACACTGAGGCCTGTGCTCGCGCCCTACACTTGACTACTCCCTGGTGTCCCTCGTGTAGTCGATCTATCATCTCCAGTCTCATGGAGACCGGGATGACGAGACGTACTCCCTTGAGTAAGATGCCGTTGTGGACCGTAAGCTCTTGTTGACACTGCCAGTACGGTCTCAGAATCGACGGCAGAGAACAGTGGCTTGGCCAGCCCTCAGCACAGTAGCGCAGAACCTGGCTGCAGATCTCGTCACGCTGTTGCTGTTCCTTGATCTCCTGGAGACGTCTCTCCGTCGCCGGGATCTGTCCCACGACGAAATCTTCGTGAGCTGCCACTTCATCCGCGAACTGGAGTTCCGAGATGGTCAGCTCTCTCACGTGCGGGGCTCACGACAGAGCATCGGCTGTAATCAGCTCTTTCCCCGGCACGTGCTCGATCGTGTACGTATAACGCATCAGGCGCATACGATAGCGTTGAATCCGTGGAGTCAGCTCATCCAAGTTCTTCTTCGAGCTTAAGAGTGTCACAAGCGGCTTGTGATCTGTCTCTACATGAAACTCCATACCGTACAGGTAATCGTGGAAGCGCTCCAGTGACCACGTTGTCGCAAGAGCTTCCTTGTCGATTTGAGAGTATCGTTGTTCAGTCGGCGTCATCGCCCGAGAAGCGTACGCCACTGGCCTGTTCGTACCATCGATCCTTTGTAGCAGGACAGCGCCAAGACCGAACGATGACGCATCTGCTGACACCGTCGTCGTCCTGTTCGGGTCGTATAGCGCCAGCACTGGCGTCGCACTGAGTTCGGCCTTTACCGCGTCGAAAGCCGTCTGCTGACTCGGCCCCCAGAACCACTGCCTGTCCTTCTGTAGCAAATCACGCAACGGCTGCGTAACTGATGACAGCGTAGGCGAGAACTTTCCCAGCTGATTCGCCATGCCGAGGAAACGTCGTATGTGGCCTACATCTGTAGGCTGACCCATCTCTGTGATGGCCTTCACCTTGGCAGGATCGGCCTTGATGCCTTCAGCCGTCACGACGTGACCCAGGTAGGTGATGCTTGATTTGCTGAACTCGCATTTAGCAAAGTTCAAAGTCACTCCGTTGTCGGCCAGTCGCTTGAATACTGCCCGCACTCGTGTGTCGTGCTCCTCTGATGACGCGCCGAAGATGACGATATCATCCATCATACACAACACCCCGCTCAAGCCGTCAAGAACCGCACTCATGCGCTTCTGGAAGTGCTCAGGGGCTGACGTTATGCCGAACGGTAGCCTTCTGAAGCAATACCGCCCGAACGGCGTTATGAACGTCGTCAGCTCCTGACAATCTGGCGACAGGGGAATTTGCCAAAACCCCGAGTTGGCATCCAACTTTGTGAAAACTTTCGCCCTAGCCAGTCGGCCAAGCGTCTGGTCGACTGAGGGCAGATCATGCTTTTCACGTCTGACACTCTCGTTGAGATGTGTCAGGTCGACACAGATACGCACTTTGTGCGTCACGACTCCATCTGACGACGTAGTAGTTGCCTTCGGTTTGGCTACCACTACCATGCCGGCGCACCAGTCTGTGGGCGCCTCGACTCGCCTGATGACACCTGTGTCTTCCATTCGCTGCAGCTCCTGTCGAACCGTCTCGAGCAGAGGAATCGACACCCGTCGCGGCGTCGACAACGCAAATGGGACCGCCCCCTCGCGTAACTGGATGTTGTAGTCGCCACGCATGCGACCCAACCCTACAAACAATTTCGGGTTGTCTTGTCTGATAACGTCGGCCGCTTCGACCGAGTCGACCGCCACACGTCGTACGAGATCGAGCATCTGGCAGACACGTCAACTGAGAAGTGACCGTCGTTGGCCACTGATGACGTAAACGTCCTCATCGACTACTGAGCCGTCACGCGACAGCTTGCCGACGAACTTGCCCTGGGCTTTTAGAACCATGTCGTTCGCGCCCACCAGCGTCTTTGACGTCATCTCCAGAGACGGACTTCCTGCCCGTCGGTAGTCGGCAGCCGAAATCACAGTGACGTCTGCACCCGTGTCGAGCTTGAAGCACACGTCGACTCTTTGTTTCGTCTTCATCACCTCGAGGCTGATCGTTGATGACCACGGCTGATCACCTTTCGTCACCTCTCCAAGGAAGGAATACCCCTCCTCGTCGTCTCGGCCGACTGTATCGACGGCCTTTGATGACCTACATACAGTTGAAAAATGACCACTGCGGTGGCACCTGAAGCATGTGGCTTCTCTCGCCGGACAGACTGCTCTCTGATGAGACGACCGTCCACAGAACTCGCACTTGCGCGACGTCTTCGTGGTCGTGGCCTGCGTCTGACCTCTTTGAGGCCTGTTGGTCTTCTGTCTCGTGCCGCCGCTAATTTTCTTCTTTGACTTGACGAAGTCCACACTCGTCCTTGTTGAAGAGGAAGCAAAGTTGCGAAGCATCGCCTGCTCTCGCTTGGCCGCCTCATTCTGACGTTCCATGTCGATTGCTCGCTTCAGCGTAAGCTCAGCGTCTAGCTGAAGTTTCAGCGAGAGCGTCGTGTCTCTGATTCCCACGACAATCCTGTCTCTTATCATCTCGTCGTTCAATTGACCGTAATCGCAGAACTCGGCCAGGCAGAAGAGAGCCGTGATGAAGGCGTCCACCATCTCCCCCTCCTCCTGACATCTTCGGTTGAACTTAGCCCGCTCGAAAATCGTGTTCCGACGAACTATGAATCAAACTTTGACTTCACCACCTCATACCGCTCCCTTTCTTCAGCTGTTAAGCCAAAGCCGGCCATAATATCATCGGCTTCATCGCCCATGGCGTAAACCAATGCGTTCACCTGCATGGCTTCACTCTTCTCATTCAGAGCAGAAGCCAGCCGAAACCGCTCAAAACGCCTGATCCACTTTGGCCACTCGTTGGGCTTTGTGAACACAAAGGGATCAGGCGGAAATACGTGGAATGACTGCGCCATCTCCAAAAGTTCAGTAGGCAAAGCGACAAGTCATTGGCAGTAGCACATGTGAAGTAGCGTAGCAGCACTAGCGAAGCGTTAGTAGCGAAGCGGTATTGTTCAATCAATCAAAGTTCAGCGAAGCAGTGACAGCGAAGCGTTGACAGCGAAGCAGCAGCAGCTTAGCGTAACGTTCACTTACTCAGGCACGTACTGACGGTAAACTTCTGACACCATGTTGTGTTATACACTTGTAACAGTAATATATTATGAGAGAATGAGACAAACGCATATGTATGTCAAAATGGCTGTATTTGAAGACACGCGAGATCAGCAGTGATCTCACGAGACTAGTGAGAGGTAGGATGATCGAGACTAACGTCACAAAGTCAATTACTAATTTGACTCGGCTATATTCCGCACTTCGCATAGGGTATCAGCCTGGGCTAGTTTTGCATGGCAAACAGCCCTGGCTTGCGAGGATAATTTAAATTGTTGTGATAAATAATTTGTACAACTCCTCCTTCATATGTTATGTACAGACTTTTATGGGTCAAAGGAAATTGAAGCTGCGAAGATGAAGATCTTTAGCTGCTCTGCAATCAGTGAAACTGGGGTAAGGATGATCAAGCGTCAAGGGCCCAGCAAAGACAAAGCAAACATGGAAGACATCCTTCACATACTACATAAATGTGTCCCGCAGTCCAGCATGCTACCTAAGTTTGTGGCTGGTGACTTGTCCCGCCTGCCTCCACTAGATGTGTGTAACATTGACTTTGCATTCCTGGTACACGAGTTTCAGGGAATGCGTGCCGAAATGTCCTCAATGAGAGAGGAGATCAAGCTTTGTAAGCAAAGCAACATCTCACAGTCTGTGTGGGCCAACCGCAGCACCAATGTGACAAAGCCAGTGCCGTTGGTGGTAGATTTGCCTCCAGTGCCGACTGATGAAGCCGTGAAACCGGCTCTCCCACACAGAAGGAAGAAGGTCCTATCACCTAAGGCGCCATCTGCAGGGGCGACAGTAACCACATCGATGAATGGTGTAACTGGTGATGCTCCATGTGGTGCTGAAGAGAGCAAGACCAGTGGTTCCTTTCTTGTCGCAACGTCGACAGCTGTCAGCAAACTGAATGAAGGCTTCACGGTGGTGGAGAAGAAGAAACGGTCAGCTCGGAACAAACACAGTATCGTGATTGGCACCAGAAATGACTCTACGTTGAAAGCAAGACCCGGTCGATTCCTGACCATGTTCGTATCGAGGTTGGATCCATGCACGTCACCTAGTGAGCTTGAACAATACATTAAGTGCACTTTTAATGTAACAGCAAAATGCACCCAGCTGGAAACCAAACATGACACCTACGCCTCCTTTAAGGTGGAAGCAATGTGCGATAACACTTCTAACTTCTACGACCCCCAAAGATGGCCTGCTGGTGTATACATTAGGAAATTCTTCTTTCGCAAATCGTAAACAATGGCTATCCAACTTGCAAGTTTTAACTGTAATGGGTTCAAGAGCTTTGAACCAAATCTTCACGAACTTATCAACAAGTGTGATATACTGTGTTTACAGGAGTTGATGCTATTGAAACAGGAATGCATATTATTGAATAGTTGTCATCCAGAATTCTATGGTCATGGTGTGTCTTCTGTGGATGCCACTAGGGGTGTCATAACAGGTCGTCCTTATGGTGGAGTAGGTTTTCTATGGAAAAAATCGTTAGATTCCAGTATATCAATGATTGATTCGGTTTATGACTGGCTATGTTGTATAAAAATCAGTGATGGTATGAAAGAATACTTTCTTATCAATGTATATTTACCATTTGAAAGCTATGAAAATAGGGATAACTTTAATGACTGTTTAGCTAAACTTAATGTTTTCATTGACAGTATCAATAGTACCTGTATTACTGTTGTGGGGGACTTCAATGCTAATCTTGCTAAACAAACTATGTTTGGTGAAATTCTACAGAGCTACTGCACTGACAATAGCCTCATAATTGTGGATGTGGAGCACCTCCCCGGAGATACATATACATATGTAAGTCCAGCGTGGAGCACTACCTCTTGGTTAGATCATATTATATGTACTTATGATGCAAAAGACTGCATTACTGATATAAAAGTTATGTATGCATGTATTCTGTCTGATCATCATCCAGTGTTATATACAATTACACTCAGTAAGCTGCCTGAAAATGAGGGTAGTACGATAAATGAATCAAATCAGCGTATACAGTGGGATAATCTCTCATCCAGTGAAATAGAATACTATGCAAGATGTACGTGTGAGGGTTTGTGTAATATTGCCTTCCCTGAAGGGATTAAATGTTCTAACGCGAACTGTCATAATCATAGCCATACTGCTGACATCGACACATTTTATGATGAGATCATTACTGCATTATCCAAATCAGGTGAAAAAATGTTAAAGCAAGTATCTGGAAAGAGGAAACCGTTTACACCTGGCTGGAACGACCATGTAAAGGATTTACACATGGCAGCTAGAGATGCATATCTTTTGTGGAAGGACATTGGCAAACCCAGAACGGGTGCTGTTTATGACGTTATGCGGCAGGCTAGGTCCAAATTCAAACATGCACTTAGAGTTTGCAAGAACAAAAAGAATTCCATTATTGCGGATAAAATTGCTGAGAAAATGAGTGGAAAAAACGATAGAGATTTCTGGAGAGAAATCAAAAACTCCACAAACAGTAATGTTAAATTACCAAACACTGTGGGTGATGTACATGGCAGCCAGAACATAAGTGGAATGTGGCAAGAACACTACAGTCAAATTTTAATGTAGTTAGAGGAAGTTGCAGCAAGGAATTTCTTGCTGATCTGTGTCAGGAGCATGCTGTCTTTGACCAAGGTATGAGGGTGACTGTTAATGAAGTTAGTGAAATTATCAAAGATTTATCTTACAATAAGTCACCTGGTTTAGACGGCATTACTAGCGAGAACATGAAGTGGGCAGATCGACAGCTGTCAGTTTTATTGGCTATATTGATGTCGGCTATACTTACACACGGTTACGTACCGGGAAATATGCAAAAATCTGTCATTGTTCCCATTATTAAGGATAAAAATAAACGTGTCAGCGACAGAGATAACTATAGACCGATATGTCTGTCTAATGTATTCACAAAAATAGTGGAAAAAATACTGTATAATCGGATGCAAAGTCATCTACGAACTACAAGTAACCAATTTGGGTTCAAACCCAAACATGGGACAGAAATGTGTGTATTTGTGTTGAAGGAGCTCCTTCGATATTACACTAATCATGGGTCATGCATGTATGTTGCCTTCCTTGATGCCTCCAAGGCATTTGACAGGGTGAATCACACAACATTATTTACGAAGCTACTTAAGCTTGGAGTGTCTAAATATTTAATTAAAGTGATATGTCAGTGGTACTGTAATCAGGCTATGTGTGTTAAATGGGGTTCGGTATTTTCCAACTTCTTCTCTGTGACTAATGGAGTTAAACAAGGGGGTATGCTATCTCCTTTCTTATTTAATTTATACATGAATGATTTGAGTTTGCTACTGATGAAACTACCCATCGGATGCTATTGTGGTGATACAACTGTTAATCACCTCATGTATGCTGATGACATTGTACTACTGGCTCCATCGGCTAAGGGGTTGCAAAGACTGCTAGATGTATCATACAATTATGGATGTGACAACGACATATTGTTTAACAGAGTAAAGTCGCAGTTAATGTTTTTTGACACAAGACAAACCGGTTTTGAAGTAGCTATTAAGCTTGGTGATGCAGTTCTGAATACAACGAAGGCATACAAATATCTTGGCCATATAATCTGTAATGATCTGTCAGATGAAACGGATATGAAATCCAAAGAAAGGAGTTTGTACGGCAGAAGCAATATTCTACTCAGGAATTTTCACTTTTGTTCAGTAAAGGTGAAGAACAAACTGTTCACATCCTATTGTAGTAATGTGTATTTATGTTCCTTATGGGCTAATTATAGAAAAGCCGCTATGCAGCACTTTATTGTTTCCTATAACAATGCATTTAGAATTATGCACAGCCTATCTATGAGGTGTAGTGCTAGCCTAATGTTTGTTAGTTCTGACACGGACTGTTGCAATACTAGATTTAGAAATTGCATGTACAGTCTTATGAGCAGAATATCTGCATCGACGAACAACATTGTTGAGAGTATTATACACAGTGATGTTTATACGACCTCTGTATTGCGCAGGAAGTGGATTAGTGCAATATATACACTATAATATACTTTTTATTTTTACTTTTTTACTATGGACATAGTGCATATTACATGTATGCTTTTTTGTCTGAAATAAAGATTGATTGATTGATATATCGATATTCTAGTGATATTATACATTACTTTCTGTAGTTGGATACAATATCTGTTTGCTATGTATGTTTATTGGTGTAGATTATCTCTGGTGGGTTGCAATCGATATAATTCTGAAAACGAGCCGAAGCTCAGCAAAACCGGGTCGACTTGTACTAGTTGTAAACCCATTCGCATTCATTGTTTCGAATAAAATTGGATTCATGTGGAACCGTAAGATAACTGCTTGTTACACTTTGATGTCTAATGTTGGTATTACATCGAAATATCGCACAGTAACTCATTCTGATGCTCGTTTCGACCCAAAAGCTATCCTTGTAAACATCCTCTGAATGCATGGAAAGGGTCGGTCTGATGGGAGTATATGTCGGATGTGACGTCATATCTCGGCATCCCGAAAAGCGCGCAAAAAATATGCATATTTGAAAATGTCCAGATGCACAGCATAAAATGTGGAATTTCTAATTCATTTAATTTTTTTGGCTTGGTTTACATGGAAATATATAGCAGGATGTAATATAGTACGAATTCAAGCAATGGTATTTTTATTCCCTTTAAATTTTTCCTAAAACTGTTAGACAAAGTATCTAACACCACGCTAGCGGAATGGACCATACGACCACCAATAGAAAACGAAATAAGAAGAGAAAATGGAGGTGGATAGGACACACACTGAAGAAATAAGCATCAAGCATCACAGAACAAGCAATTGCATGGAACCCCCAGGGAATAGAAGAGAAAGGCCGAGAGCACAGACAATGAGAGTGAAAGAAAGAAGATGGGTTACACTGAGACGGAAATTGAGAAAACGACATCAAACCAGCAAGTAGGACCATGGTCGATGACCTATGCTCCCAGCGAACAAACAGGTAAAAGTAAATGAAGTTATTTAATTAGAACATTTCTGTATAATTTGATTAATTCATTTCTCAAGGTAATTATCCCATGTGGGATGTAAACTGGTGCAAAAGTAACCATAATAATACTGTGTAATTTCAGGAGTGTCATATATGACACAATTTATTGAAAAACTTATACTTGTTCATGTGCACACTACAGGTATGGATCTTACGATTAACCTTAAACACAGACTCAACACTTCAACATAATAGTATTGTTGAATCAAAGTGGTGCTAACACTTTGCACAATCATAAAATTAAAAGATCACATAAATGCTGCACATAGAAACAGAACCAAATGTCAACAAGCAATGGCTATTTACTGTCCTGGAAATACACTGTACTGCATATTGTGATTACGCATCACTACAAACAAAGGAATTTGATGCTAACATGAATAGAGGAATTTGTAGCTGACAAATGTCACTAGATCGAGCACACACCAGCATAACAGTGAGATATAGAATGTCTTCAATGTCCGACTGGAGACAAATTAGATATCGTGTTCCAGTGCAATATACTGTATGTAGACAGGTCACTTCTTTTCTTGTGCAAATTTGTAGTGAAGATCAAGTACATCGTTCTGTGACACTTTCACCCAACCAGTCTCCTTCATGTGGTACACTGCAATGTGACAATTAGATGGTTAAACATGTTAACGTTACACACAAACACAACACACACGTGCAAGCAAGCACATACGCACACATGCACACTACTTCCTCAGGTCTTCCACTGAATTTTCACTGTGCTCAAAAATAAATTGTTTCATTAATATTTAATAATTGAAACTAAATAAATCTTCTACACAAACCGGCTAACATACCACATGTAGTTTATTTTGTTAGCAAACTTTTATTTTTTTGCAAAATGGTTCTGAAACAAGCTTTAATTTTATGTACTGTACCTACCAATCCACCAGTAAGATGACATATAAGACAAATATCTCTTAAAAATCTATAGTTATTGCCAAGTAAAACCATGTGAATATGAGATTAAATCCTACTAATGATTGACAACAACACCACTGGAGTAAATTGATAGTTATTATCATGCAAAGATGAAAGAAAGTGCTACTAACGATTGACAATGCCACCGCTATAGGCATCTCTGTGCGTGGCATGGTAGATGGCTCTCTGACCCACATCATAGGCCTCCTTCGCCGACATGTCGTAGTGGACGCCACTGTCCATCACGCCGTAGGCGTACGTGGAACCAGAGCCAACTGAGAACATGTCATTGGTCAGTCTTGTGCCATCGCTGTCCACATAGTACAGACCAGGACCCTGTGAACAGTCATTTTAACAGAGCTTGTTATTAGTTTATTGGTGCTATATATTTTACTAATATTCTTTGTGCAGTTCTAATGTTTTAAATGTCAACTATTTGATATTTTTTATATATTGTTACTGCGTTATACAATGACCACTCAATTGGTCCACAGAAAAATAAGTTTAAATAAATAACTACCTTTGTTTTTCATAAAGAATTGGTAGAGCGGAGGCTAATGGTCGAAGGAAGCGCATGAACACACAAAAAGGTGAGTAGACCTTTGCAACTGGGAGAAGCACTCACAAGACTATCCTTATGATGAATGAAACAGAACATATACCTTCTTGTCCCATCCACAAATCATTGTGCCCTAAAAGAGACCGAGATTCATTGTTAGACACAAATAAAACATCTTAACCACAACTAAACATTCAGAATATTTACAATTACAAAACTCTGACTACAGTCACTGTATGTAAACCCTGTGCTGCCTGTCGTAATCAGTGTTAAGACTAAGAGCCGCAGATATTAAGGCAGAAAATAGAAAGCAATGCTCCACAATGCTGTTAACTCAAAATTTGTCCTCCCTGAAAAATACTTATTTAAAGGATTCCAAACAAGCTGATTAAATTCATACACACTGTTTTTTAATCTGATTCCAACCATCTTACTTTCACAATAATTTTTATTAAAAAAATTGTTGCAATAGAAAATACTGGTGATAATAACAACAACAATATGATCTAGTAAATAATTCTGATTCCACCCAAAGTGATTTTGATTTCACTACTTATTCACAAAACAATTCCGGAATCAGCCTTCAATTTCTATTTTGGAATAACCACAGAACTGAATATTACTTAGTAATAAATCATCATAACTGACTGTATGGGTTGGTTCAAAAAGCCGACACGGCAAATTTGTGGAATGTTCAATGAGAAATTTAATTCAAATATATCCATTTTAAAGTTTATTTTTAATATGCAATATACAAATTAAGTTGAGCAATAATGTGTTTGGCTGAATATAGATAAAACATCTATTGAACAATTATTTTTATTATACATATCTTGTTTATTTATACACAAACAATACCCCAGATAAATTATTTTGATCAAAAGCATTACTCTTAATTCAACCAAACTACTTCATTACACAACTTAGTCAAAAGCATTTATTCAAACAAATTAAACAATTTAAGTGTACAAGTGAATGAGACATACAAAACCTACGGGTGACAAGTTTGAAAGGATAAGCATAGAAGTAGCATTACTTATAAAGGCATGCTTCTCCGTTGTTGACAATTTCTAGCAACTTTTGTTTTACATGATGTTAAATTAATTAGTTATATACATGGCAATCATTACAAATGTATTGGGTGCCTGCTACGAAAACTGAAAGAAAAGAAGAAAAAAGAAGTGACATTATATACACATATAATAACTCTCAATTATATGTTTGCTGTAGTATGATTTAAAACGGTGAAACAAACTTATATTGCTAAAATTGATATTCAATGAATTCCACATTTTGGATCCATATACAATTAATGTCATACATCTTCTAGTGGTTGAAGCACAGGTACGTAAACATTTATTTTGACTTCGTGTGGAATGCTTCTTAACATGTTTAACAAATAACCTTTGAATATTCGACGGTAATTCATTTTTATGGGCTTTATACATAAATAGTAATATCCTAAATTGTAGTCAGTAAATTTAAAAATGCGAGCTTTGTAAAAAAAGTAGAGTTGTGTGATCACATCGCTGTGCATTGTGCATAATCCGTATTACCATCTTTTGTAACATTTTTATACAATGTAAGTTAGTGGGATAGGTATTCCGTCATATTTCCACACAATACAATAAATATGGCAAACACAGAGTAGAATATAACATGTAGATACAGTGGCGGTCGATTACTTTACTGCATCTGTACATAATACCAACACTAATTGATAGTTTAGACTTAACATATAATTTACTAGAAAGCATTTAAAAAAATGGAAACATGAACTTAATTTTCTGATGGAGGTTCTACAAAACCAGCCCTGTCAGATTTTTTAAAGATTATCTGGTAACCATAATTAGCATCATATAAATAGATTATTATGTCAACTGTGACTTTCTTTTCATATAGATATAACACACTGAACATTTTTCATGATGAGTATTTTTGTTATTAAAATATGAGTTAATGAAGATGTGACATTCCATAAAGAATGTGATCCTAACACAGCTACCTACCATCGAGAGTCCCATGCCCTTGTAGTTGTACACAAGGTTAGCCAGAAGCTTGGACGCCGCAGCCACAGATATTCTCTCCTTGTTGCGCAGTTCATAGATCCTGAAACCAAACATATTTATTCCTTAGCTTTATTATGAATTATGTCAGATGAGTTCAGTTAATTTGGGACAGTTGTAACTATACTGGAAAGTGGTTGTCAAGTCAATTCTTCTGCGACCAAATTTTTTAAATTATAAACAGTCATTGGATAAGATCAATTTCATATAAACGGAAATAATATGCGAAATTTTGAATAACTCTGTGGTGATGACACTTCTGGGATGTCCTATCCAATTCCTGTGTGCATATGATTCAAATCGTTACGTGGAGCAATTTTGTTTCCGCTTCCATGCAAAAAAGGGCCAAGAGGCCCTGAAGGGGGGTTAGAATGATTCAATCAAATACAGATTTCTTGTGTATAGTGGAACTATCGCATGAAATGTCTATGCAAAATCCGAGAAAAAGTTACTGAAGAGTTTTTGAAAAATAGGCAAAATGTGAACATTTACCAGTTTGGGGGGCCCTGGGGGGTTAGAATTATTAAATCAATTACAGATTTCTCATGGCAGTACCCTATGCAAAATTTGAGAAAAAGTTGCTGAACAGTTTCTGAGATATGGCAGCTAATGGCGGACAGCGCACGGCGGACGCAGTGTGATGGCATAAGTCCATTGGACCTTTAGGGCAAAGGACTAAAAATGCATCCACATCTATAGATATGGAATCATTCCTATTAATTCCAACTTATTACAAATACATTTCTGCTGGGTAAAATTTGTTTAAGATACTGCAAATTGTATCATCACCATTTCAGGAAAATAAAGTTTGAATGACTCCGAATGATTACATGTAACATTCAGATCAATACCACCATGTTCCTTATAGCAAGAATTTAAATATGGTTTCCATCTATATAATGACATTCAACAGACGCAATAACTAACTCACCGACATTGCTTGGCAAGCACCCGCTCCCAATAAGAGCAATCTGCTGCGCCCCCGGCCATTGTCCCCAGCAGATAGGGGTTGATCTCAATCACCTTCTTCACGGTCTGGGAAGCTGCACAGAAAACACAGGAGATTAATTTAAAGTATGTCTAACTACAATTGAGCTTGCATGTGTATGTGTGTATATCATGATATTCCTCCTAGACACTTTGCAACATGGGCAGCAACTGTTCAGGGTTCACAAGTCTCCATTGGTTAAAGGTTTGTATCAGTTAAAGGTGTGCACAATGATGATTGTTCGCAACATTTTGCATATTTTCTGCAATTGTTCCAAGCTATGACAATAGTCCACTGGTCAGTTTCACTTTGAACAATCATAAAAAAACATGCAAAGAAACATAATCAATGTCAAATATCCAGTACAAACAGTTCGTGAAACTGTTCCTACGTGTTCATGTATGTAGCGCCCCCTGGCACGTAATATCAATTTAAGAACTCGATTACTTGGTTTCAGGCCTGAGGTAATAGTAATACATGATAATAATGGTAATGATTACAAATATTGAAGTAATAGTAATAGGTAGCAATGTAACAGTAATAGGTAGCAATGTAACAGTAATTGACCTATTACAGTGTGGCTGCTGCATTGCCTAGGGATTAAACTGGGCTTTCACGGCTTTGAAGCCAGTTCGGCCAAGTGCGAAGTTGCCAACTACCCTTTTCAAGTAAGCCTGTGGGTTTAGTGACTGCCTACATGGTGCACACATTTGAGCCTAAACTACAACGGGTGTGAAAAACATCCTGATGTTTTTGTACTCGAGCTAATAATTAACTGTCCACCAAAGAGACTGCAGTAGAGCAATGTGGTTTAATTAGACTGTAATATAATCCAATGTCTTAAAAACAATGTCTTAAATACAGTTTACCATATACAATCAACAGTACCCCCCAAAATGTGATAGACAGAATTTGTATACGCACAGTTTACAGGGTTTCGTAAATTATGCAAAGTATCATATCATTCAAAATTACAAAAAAACATTTGCGCAAACATTAATTTTTATGCCTGCACATAATTATTATAGTAAGATATGAGTTCGGACAGCTGTTTTTAACTCTGGTCTATGTGCCACTGTCAGCTAATGTTGCACGCGCAGCTGATACAATTACTAGCTGTGCGCACCGGCGTGCGACAATGTCACCAGACTCGCCTAACATAACCACTAGCTGTGCGCACCGGCGTGAGACAATGTCACCAGACTCGCCTAACATAACCACTAGCTGTGCGCACCGGCGTGAGACAATGTCACCAGACTCGCCTAACATAACCACTAGCTGTGTGCACCGGCGTGAGACAATGTCACCAGACTCGCCTAACATAACCATTAGCTGTGTGCACCGGCGTGAGACAATGTCACCAGACTCGCCTAACATAACCACTAGCTGTGTGCACCGGCGTGAGACAATGTCACCAGACTCGCCTAACATAACCACTAGCTGTGTGCACCGGCGTGAGACAATGTCACCAGACTCGCCTAACATAACCACTAGCTGTGTGCACCGGCGTGAGACAATGACACCAGACTCGCCTAACATAACCACTAGCTGTGTGCACCGGCGTGAGACAATGTCACCAGACTCGCCTACCATAACCACTAGCTGTGTGCACCGGCGTGAGACAATGTCACCAGACTCGCCTAACATAACCACTAGCTGTGTGCACCGGCGTGAGACAATGTCACCAGACTCGCCTAACATAACCACTAGCTGTGTGCACCGGCGTGAGACAATGTCACCAGACTCGCCTAACATAACCACTAGCTGTGTGCACCGGCGTGAGACAATGTCACCAGACTCGCCTAACATAACCACTAGCTGTGTGCACCGGCGTGAGACAATGTCACCAGACTCGCCTAACATAACCACTAGCTGTGTGCACCGGCGTGAGACAAGACTGAAAATCTTCTCAAATAACAAACTGTGGGTAAGTAAGAACTGAAAAACAGGGACTGAAAACTGTCTGGTGTTGAGTCCGGCAAATGTGTCATACAAACCTGAGTCAGTGAAAGAGTCTCCAGTTTGCTGAGGACTTGAATTCCTTCTTTGGGCATTTTAACCAGGAGGTGGTGGAAGATATTGAGTCTAAGCTCACTGAGGATGACATCCCAGAAACAACTCATAATGACATCATCTTAAAGCACGTTAATCCTCACACGGCAGCTCGGCCTGACAACGTCAGTGGTCGGGTCCTCAAGGAGTGCCATGCTCAGCTGGGTGCAGAGTGCAACATCCTTTTCAACTGGTATCTGAAGCAGCATCGCATCCCCCTGGCCTGGAAATCATCAGTCATCTGTCCAGTCCCCGAGAAACCTGTGCCTTCTGTTCTCAATGACTACCGCCCAGTGGCGCTTACCTCAGTCGTCATGAAGTACTTTGAGCGACTCGTACTTCGTCCTCTCCTGCTGCATGTTGGGAATCAACTAGATCCCCTCCAATTTGCGTATAAATGCAATCGAGGTGTGAATGATGCAGTCCTCACTCTATGTCGTAGTGTGTATACTCACCTGGAAAAGCCCAAGTAATTTGCCAGGATAGTCTTTATAGACTTTTCGTTGGCTTTCAACACCATTCAGCCACACATCATGATGAGTAAACTTGTCAATATGCATGTGAACCCACACATCATCTTGTGGGTAAATCAGTTTCTTACTGAGCGTAAGCAAGTAGTGCGCTATAATGGTGCTGTGTCGAGCTCACCCTTCACTTTCACTGGTGCCCCCAGAGCTTGGTGATCTCCTCTGTTCTGTTCACACTTTACACAGATGACTGTCATAGCAGCCAGGAGAGTGTAAATTTAATCAAATACAGCGATGACACAGCTATTGTCGACCTACCCAGCTCTGATCAAGTGTGTGCGTGCACAGTAGCTGATTTTACAGTGTGGTGGGGCAATCATTTCCTAGACCTGAATGTTCATAAAACTGAAGAACTCATAATAGATTTAAGGAAAAATCCTACTCCTCCCAAGAAACTATTCATTAACGGAGAATGTGTGAGGAGAGTAGATGAATACAAGTACCTCGGCACCATCATTGATACCAAGCTCACATCTGGTCAAAATACAGCTGTAATTAACAGAAAATGCCCGCAAAAGCTGTATTTCTTACGCAAGCTCAGGTCACTCAGTGTCAGCACACGTTCTACAAACCTTCTACAGATGCTACATCAAAAGCTCTATAACATTTGAGTTTCTTGTGTGGTACAACGGCCTCAAACAGTGGCACAAACAGTCAGGGTTAGTGGCAAGATGGTGGGAGAAAATCAGACCAGTCTAGACGATATATACAGCAATGGGCAGAGAGAAAGGGAATGAATGTCTCCTCACACTGCGAACATCCCGTTTCCATGTTATAAACTACTTCTTTCTGGCCGCCACTTTCAACTCCCTCACTGAAAACTGAATCACTCGAAACTCATTTGTTCCCGCATCAATTAGACTAATGAATGAGTAACTGTTCTTCATTCCCCTTCATCTCTGCCAGTCTTCCTTGCCAGTCTGACACTGAGTGAGCCGGAGATGATTTAACTTTTGTAATTTACATAAAATGTTTAACTTATTTATTTATCCGATAACTTAGTACTATTTTTTATCTTTACATTTTTATATTGCATGTACATTTGTTTTACTATGCTGCTACATTCCAAATGAATTCCCCTTCCAAGGGACAATAAAGTATTGTGACTAAATGATACACGCAATCAACTGCAATGATGTCATCTAGCTCAAACACTATACGATATGTTTTCACCTACTCACTTCACCACACACTATGAACATACACCCCAGCTGCACACAACAATCCAGTTTATCAGTGATGGTGGATATTACTACATTTTAACATTTAAGTTTTGTATAACATATATTATTTTATTTCAACAGAAACTGAACACAAATAATATGACTGATGGTTCCTGCGGAAGCGACTTTCAACAAGTCTTAGTAGGAGCCTCCATGATCCTCTCTGTACACCGTAATTTGATAAAAATGCATATTATTAATTATTGAATACCTGTACAGTTTGAATAAATAAATTCACTTCTGTTCTACCAAGTCATGTGGCACTGACTACTGCTTTTGTCTTTCATTCCAGTATGGTATTTAAATATAAAATGGAACATATATGTTCTATCCTTAATCAAAGTAGTTAGTAGATTGTACTAAATATGGTATATACTATATAGATATATTTTGTTGTAAATATTTATAATTGTTTTATACTTTATAATACTTCTCTAATGATGATGATGAAAGTACTTGACATTCTCCAATAATATTTCATATACTTTGGGAATGGGTATCAATAAATGGCAAGTTGTACTTATTGTATTTATGCATACTGTGTAGTGTGCATTATATTTATAACATAACATGTTCTGATGAAAAATGTAATAGTAATTGCTTCAAACGTAATAGTAATAGGATGAATTCACCATGCAGTAGGAAAGAAACAAAGTAATAGATTACATTGCAATGTAATTCACCCCAGGCCTGCTTGGTTTCTAACCTAACTATTAACATGATTGCCTAGGTCAGCTATTGAACTACCAAGTCAGCTCTTCCAGAGGATAGGTATTGTTTTTAACTAGCAAGTACAACTTGACTTTCATGTTGCTACCAATAAACACTTCTGTGAACTCTGTGCAGGGTCTAAAATTGGTATTGTCACTGTCAGTGGTTGGTCCACATATAGAGCTTTTCTAAAAAAATTCACTTTATTTATGACACAATGACATAGTATATTTAATAATATGAACATACACAACAAGATAGTTCACACATGTGTAAGAGAACCAATGTGTACTGCTGACAAACAAGATAGTTCACACATGTGTAACATAAATAACATACCGTTATTTAAAAAAGGTTCGAGAAACAAGTCAGAGAACTATAGACCAGTGAGTTTAACATCAGTGATTTGCAAATTATTAGAGACTAATTAAAGATCACATGGTGGATTTTCTTGTTAAACATAACTTGATAAACCCATCTCAACATGGGTTTTTAAAAGCGAGGTCATGCTTAACAAATATGTTATGTTTTTTGGAAGACATCACTAGGTGGGTAGATGAGGGATCACCAGTAGATATCATCTATTTAGATTTTCAAAAAGCTTTCGACAAAGTACCACATCAAAGATTACTCCTTAAGCTAAAGGCCCATGGCATAGGAAATGGTATAATAAACTGGATAGAAAAATGGCTGAATGACAGAAGACAACGTGTAGTAGTTGATGGGGAGGCTTCAAACTGGAAATCGGTATTGAGTGGGGTACCACAGGGATCAGTACTAGGACCTATATTATTCTTAATATATATCAACGATTTGGACGATGATATAACAAGCAAGGTGTTAAAATTTGCGGATGATACAAAAGTGTTTAGAAGGATTAAAAGTGATGGAGACAGACAGCATTTACAAGATGATCTTGATAGGTTGATCAAATGGTCTGAAAAGTGGCAAATGCTGTTCAATTTTGGGAAACGTAAATGCCTCCACACAGGTCATGGGAATGAAGAGGTAAAATATAAAATGGGGGGTACTGTTCTAAGTACTACTGTAAAAGAAAAGGACTTAGGGTTAACCATTAGTGCTGATATGAAGGTTTCAGAGCAGTGCGGAATTGCAGCGTCAAAGGGAAATCAAATCCTTGGATTAATTAGGCGAAATATAGCGTATAAGAAAAAAGAATTAATAGTACCGCTGTACAAAACAATAGTGAGGCCTCATTTAGAATATTGTATACAAGCATGGAGGCCATATCGCAAGAAGGACATAGATATGCTAGAAAGAGTACAGAGGAGAGCGACTAAAATGATACCAAATCTGAGGGATCTTAGTTACGAAATACGCCTAAAAGAATGTGGTTTAACAACACTAGAGACCAGGAGATTGAGAGGAGATCACATAGAAGTGTTTAAAATATTGAATGGTTATGAAAATATTGATAGAAACATTTTTTTCTCAGTTAAGAAAGATAGAAGGACCAGAGGACATGAAGCTACATTAGTAAAGGAGCAGTGTAGATTAGATATAAGAAAGTTCTCATTCTCACAAAGGACTGTAAATGAATGGAACAGATTAGCTCCTGATTGTGTTGGTGCTAGTAGCGTGAATATGTTTAAAAATAAAATCGACACACACCTTAAAAAGGCGGGATACATGTAGATAAAAAGTATTGGACTCTCGATAAGCCAAAAGGCTTCCTTGTCCAACTGCCATCCAGAGTAATTTTCTGGATGGCAATCTTGTTAAATCTTGTTAAATGTGTAAGAGAACCAATGTGTACTGCTGACAAACAAGATAGTTCACACATGTGTAAGAGAACCAATGTGTACTGCTGACAAACAAGATAGTTCACACATGTGTAAGAGAACCAATGTGTACTGCTGACAAACAAAACATGCATCAATCTGTGATACTAAAATATAGGGCTAAGTCGACGTATACCTATCCATGGGCCAGCAGTGGCACGGGAGTCAACTGCTACAATGACACCATCTTTGAACTTGAAGGCCAGCGTTGTAGTTCCATGGTTGAACTGTATCTTCACATCATTACCAGCTCCATCGGCAAATGGTGCAAGATTCTGGACGGGCTGAAACAGAGAAAACATTTATTTTAGAATTAGTGTTTTCTTATTATCTGTCCGATTTATTTTGTCGATTTATTTGACAGCTCAAACACGGCAAGCGGGCTAGTGTTTATTTATATCACTTTACTTTACTTCAACTATATATTTTTTTACTTAATTAAATCAAAAGTAAAACTTGATGTCGCCGGTGGTGATTACCCATAGCTACATGGTTACCGTAAAATTTATATTGTGTTGAGGCGTCACTAAATAAAATTAATGAGCTTCACAGAAATTATGTACAATGGCGCTACCGTTACTTTGTGCAGAGTCCCTGTATAAATATATATAGTTTTACATGTGTGTGCGTGTTCTCGACACATCAATTTTACGGTAACCACGGAGCTATGGCTAGTCGCTGTCGCCAAGTTTTATTTGAATTTGTTTTATGAATTATGGGTTCGTTATGGGAATGTAAGAGAATTGTTTTTGTAATGTAGCGGGCCTTGACATTAAGGTTTTGAATCAACTGGCCCAGGGGGCCAGTAGATTTGAAAAAGTTACTGGCACGCCTTTCATATATCTAGAGAAGAAAAAGCGTGCCTAAGTCGAGGCAGCTTTCAACCACTGTACAATGTGTGTCCAAGACATCTCTCGTCATAAAAACCTGTGCTGCCAGTGGTTACAAAATTAATTTGATAGCTTTGCATGTCATTGTCCAAGTGTTGGAGTTTGGACTCATTATTTATTAGTATCTACATTATGTTTACAGTGTCCTATAACCAGGGTTGCACTCTAGCCGGTCAAAACCTGTTTTGACTGCTTAGCTTAGCGGTTAAAACTGGTCAAAACCCATTAATACTATTCAAAAGTCTAAAACTAACCCAAAATATGCCAAACTTCTCCTAGCTTATATTTAGCTCATACACTAATTTTACCTAGCGATAGAATATAAATGTCTACTTGCTTAAAACAAACACAGCTGGAGATTATGAAACATCAATGCTGAATTGTCATGCAATTACTCTGAATCAGTCCTTGTTCCTGCACAACTGAAACTGAATTGACACACATGCTTAATAAATAAAAGCATGTGTATAACACTTACTGATTATTGTAAAGTATTCACCAGTTACAAAGTTCTTTATAAATTATGCACAAATATTTTAGAAACTATTTTGGCAAAAAAAGGTGGCCGTGTTCTTAAATAATTCACATAGACCACGGCCTGGCCCTAAATCTATGCTACGGAAATGGCCTGGCTATGCCGAATTCGAATACATTGTCTGGTGTCAATTTTTGCAGTGTAATTAATTATCACTTAATGTAAATAAAACTAGTTAATTAAAAATTATATAATAATATAGTAAGGGTAAATGTTCCATGTATCTGTAATCATTAATAATGGGAACATAGATAGGCTATCTTTTGAAAACACAAATTCAATTGGTTAATCTAAAGAATAAAACAGGACCAACAACAAAGTACGGACCATGAATTAGTTTTTATGCTTTACATTGATTACCACTCTGACATGTTTACAAGTATTGTTGAAAATTACAATCTACTTTTTGCCTGAGCGTGATTTGAATACAATGAGCAATAATACCTCAAGATATCTTGTTTCTTATTCACACTGAACATATATTTTGACACTTGCATTGTTTTTATAGTGATTAACAATTAATTACAGAAATATTGCACACAATTATCACTAAAGTAGGTTTTGACCACTTTTCAGGGAAAATGAGCCCAGTCTTAACTAGGTTAAAACCGGGTGGTTAAAACTGGACGGTTAAAACCAGGTGGTTAAAACCGTTCAACACTGCCTATAACTGAGTTGGGTTTAACAATTCTGGCGAACTGCATCTAATCCCCGATGCGGTCGTGTCGTGACCGCCACTTCGTCTTGGCGGCGTTTGAGAACCAGTGGCCTGACAGCTTCAAAAAAGGCGCTGGGCCAGTGTTAATGTCGAGGGCTGCGTATTGTTTGTATATGACATATGTATACAATAATTATACATGCAATATATGTGAGGAAAAGTTTGGTGGTCGTTTTCATGGTTAGGTCAGAAAGTAAAAGATCGCAAACATTTATTTTAAGAAAACTATTTATACTATAAAGTATAACTAAAAAAAGTAAAATATTTATTTTAATTTCGCAGGCATAGATTACCATTCCAATACACGTCAATCAGTCAATATTGTCTTGGAAATATTTTGTAAGTGTCAGAGAATTAATCTTTATGGGTCTAGTTCACAATACCCCAGTTAATTTATTTTGATGTAAAACAGCATATTTGTAAATTATTCGAATTTCAGTTTTTAAAAAATACCGAATTATCGCTCATCCATCCGGATTTATTTTTACATAATTGTACTTACGTCAAAATTATATGGCACTGCAAAATTTTCAGATGCGTTTAGATCGCTTTGCAAAGAACTGAATCCACCGTCAATATCAATTGGATTCGGAAATGTATAGCTTGTATTCCTCAAATTTAGCTTACACACGTCTGCCAAAGCCATGATGAACAAGCGTTTTGTTAAGAAATTTACACCGAGCGTTGAACATGAAGCATCGTCAATGAAATAAAATGAACAGGGGGCGACACTATCGCAAACAGTTCGGCTATTCCCCGTTCGGTGCAAATTTGGGAAGTGGTGTGTCGTGGGAATCGTCCCATTGACGGAGTAACGGGGAATGCAAGGATGAAAGAAATTGTTCTTTCTGTTTTTTCGGTCATAGCGTCGCTACTATTTGTCATCATCTTCATATTAATAGGTTAGCTGAACGATATTAACGTTAAACTTATAGTTGGGAGAAATCATTTATGGGCGATAATGAGGTTATTTGTTAAGCAATTATTTGTTTATGTTCCACTAACTGTGTGTCATCTTGTATGTTTTTTTTTAGACAGCTTAATTTGTTTTTTATTGTATCATGCCATACTAGGTCTAAAATATGGCCTATATTGGCATGTTAAAATAACAGTTTATTGTCATCACATTAACCCACTTGTACGGCATGAGACAGTTCTAAAATAAAATAAAACTAAATCTGTTTTATACATTTGATTTGTGGTAATTATGCCATCATATCATATATTCTATTTCATGTTCTCATTGTTCTAGTTGTTTCCAGTGCTCGGCAACATTCTATTAACCGACTAGGTTTTTACACCAAATATTATGCCTGCCTGGTCCTAGTTTCGAACGCAGAGTGCTGGCATGCCAGGTGGATGTGCTAACGACTACACTAGCCGAGCTCCCATTACTAAGTTGTAAAAGGCTCTAATTCCAAACCGTTTTTTTTATTCAACTTGCTATTTGTATCTACATATTACTACAATCTGTTCCCATTAACACCTAGTATTCAACAATGATAACACCTAGTATTCAACACTAATAACTGCCTAAAGTATGTAGTCACAGGGTTTATGCATTGTCTAACTGAAGAGTGTTGTTTCTTGTAGGATGGTATATAGTCTGGAAGGTGTTCATCAGTCGGTTCAAGTTTGTGCAAGAGCTAATTGGAATGACAACTGAACAGACCATGATAGAAGACGTGCCAAAAGTGAGGAGCAAGAAAGCACGATTTGACTAGTATGATCAACAACATGAGATGTTCACCACAAAGCTGATTTCTTGACAGTGTCAGTATTTTTCATAGTGATTTTCTAATGGACATTGCACATTTTCAAAATGACATTCATCAGGCTGAGTATATATACAAGTTGTTATGTTGCATAACAACTGAAACAGGCAAGGTGACTGCAGCCGTGTGTTTGCTGGGAAGATGCCTTGTGCTTTCATTGTGTGCCAGAGTGACGGAACTAAACTGCGTTGTGTTGCTATGGATGTCGTAGAAACATTTTCAGAAGCATAGCACAGCTGATTGGAAACAGCCGAACAGTGACCACTCGTGTAGACAGTAAATAGCACTGTTGTAAATAAATGTTATGCCGCCATTTAATTGGTTGTCTTTCAGAAAGTTACTCAAATACAAAAGATCACTTGTACCAAGGACCTACCTATTTAAAGGGATACAAAAGGCAATTGTATGGGCCTCTACACCTGAAAGAGTTAATACAATCTAACTATTTGCAACTACAATCAACATTTTTACACCTGCGGTTTACTCGGAATGTATTTTCCAAGTGAAAGATTCTAGTGAAATCTCAGTTTGCGGCAGATGACATATTGAGACACATCCCTGATGCTTCACCAATTAGCATCTAGAGTGACATGTAAAATATGTTGGTTCTTTATATTCCCTTGATCAATGATGCAAGGTAGCAAATGAGCATAAAAAAAACATCTCGGGTAAAATGGGTTCATAGATTGTTAAGACGAACCTAATTAAAAACAATTCAAATAACAAACTATTCAGTTACATAGGCAATGTATTTTTCAAATAATACTCTGATTGTTGACAAGTCAGTGGAAAAATCACATCTGTTTTGGAGAAATATAACTTTCAAAGAGCTACACAACTCTGACTTATATAGTGTATAGCCAACTTGTCATTTGACAGTTACATGCATTTGTTATACTACTCTATTTAAGCCCTGTATTATGTCCTACATTTGCTGTACTCGTATGTATTTTTGTAACCAGTGTTTAGTCATTTACTGAAAGAGGTTGTAAGGTTACTTTGTTGGACTAACACACATCTCACATATTTTATGAACTTTGCATTCTTAAAGGGGAGCAAAAATCATTGAACCTAAAAGGGTTAATAAAGATTAATCATAATCAAGAATATTACTCCACTGATTTTAATACTAATAATCTGTTGTAAAAGTGGGAGATTCTGGTCAGATATCAGTATTCTTGGAGGCTGGCATACTAGTGAAGGCACTAACACTTTACTAATAACCAACCTGTGGTTCTTTGACCTCGATGCCGCTGTAACATGACAATACCTAGAAATGGTGCAAAACTCTGGAATTCTCACAAATTAATTTGTTGTCAGAAACGTCATCTTTTGAGAAAAAAAACGATTGCAGATAAAATATTGAATAATAATTTATGGTGAACAATTACTACAGCATATATTTTACACTGTAAATTTATTGATGTAGTTTTTTAAAAATTGAATGTACTACCATTGATGGGTAGGATGGGTGTGAATGTTAATTGAATTAATAAATCACAATCGGCATGTCATAAACAAATGCTAAATTAAGTGACATTATTTGGTGCAATTTTTTTTCTATACGCCATATTATATATATATGTGCGCCTTTAGGCCAACGTGCGACGGGTGCATATGCACCCTCTCATTGAGGCAAGTGTTTCAATTAAGGGAAATAACTCTGCTCAGGGGGGAAGCTGCTGCAGATTTTTAGGGAGCTTCAAAGTGATGCATTTGGAGGGTTCGTAGGGGTGTGGTTGTTTTGGGCAGCATGAAGAAGGTGCTGTTGGGTGTCTCGGGGGAGCAGTTGGAGGTTTTTGGGGAGCCAGTGGCAGTTTGAAAAATACACCCGGCAAAAATCAACCAATTATGGGCCTGTATATATGCATGCGAGCAAGCCATGCACACATGCACACAAACACACACAGGCATACATGCACACACACAGGCATACATGTACACACGCAGGCATACATGTACACACACAGGCATACATGCACACACACACACAGGCATACATGCACACACACAGGCATACATGTACACACACAGACATACATGTACACACACAGGCATACATGCACACACACACAGGCATACATGTACACACACAGGCATACATGCACACACACAGGCACACCACAAGATACTTATATTACATTAATACAAGCTTACTTTTAAGTGACCTAATCAATAATATTATGAAAGCATGTTTAGGAATGAAGAAACAGAAGAGGTAGACATGGATGAAGGAAGGGAGTGAATACAACCAGAAGATGAACTTTAGCCTTTGCATTCAGAGGTGGAGTGGGCAATAAAAAGTCTAAAAGACAGAAAATCACCTGACACTGATGACATCACTGCAGAGCTAATAAGAGCAAGTGGCAAAGAAGGCGTGGAAATCTATCACATTATGCAAGAAAATATGGAAAAGAGGAAAATGCCCATGGACTGTAAACGTGCCATTCTTATACCAGTACCAAAAAAAAGGTGACATACAAGAATGCTCAAACCACAAGACTATATCCCTCATCAGCCATGCGAGCAAAATTATGCAAAAAATCGTAATGAAGAGAATCACAACATTAGAATGTGAAGTCAACAGAACACAAGCTGGTTTCTGGACTAGAAGAGGAACGAGAGATCACATTTTCAACCTGAAGATGTTAATTAAAAAATGAAGAGAATTCAACCACAACCTTATGATCTGTTTCATAGATTATTCAAAAGCTTTTGATAATGTTAGTCATCAACAACTCTGGAAAACTTTGATACACATGGGATTTGACCAGAAAATTACATCACTTATCCAAAATTTATATGTTTGACAGCAGTCTGCAGTGACACTAGAGTGTGGTACCACAGATTGGTTCCCAGTCGGCAAGGGAGTGAGACGGGTGTATTTTGTCCCCCCACCTATTCAGTCTATACCCAGAGAATATCATGAGAGAGGTCGAGACTGACATGAGAAGCAAGTTTTTTAATGGACTGAAAGTGAATGGACAGGAGATATATGAATTGAGGTATGCCGACGACACGGCGTTGATATCTGATACAAACGAAGGATTTGATAACTACTGTTAAAGAGCACAGTGAGATAAAAGGATTGAAAATAAATGTAAAGAAGACTAAGATTATGGAAGTGAAGGGATGTCGAAAACCATCAGAAGTCATAGTAGATGGCGGGGGAATAAAACAAGCGGACATTTTGGAATACCTGGGGTCACTGATAGAAGCGGATGGAGATGGGACGAAAGAGATCAAGCAGAGTTTGGCAATGGCGAGTAAAAAGTTGACGGATATGAAGAAGCTGTGGAAAGCAAGGAACAAAGATATGAAACTACAAATTATCCGAGTCTGCATATTTCCAACTGCTACGGATGGATGCGAAACCTGGACTCTTAATAAGAACATTACTAAACGTATAAATGCATTTGAAAACAAGTGTTATAAAAAAATATTACAAGTTTCATGGACTGAACATAGAACTAAGAAATCCATCACAGATGAGCTTGGTGTTATACCGGGGATTTTATTGAACTTTGTAAAGAAACAGAAACTAAGCTATTTCGGCCATGTGAAATGGCATCAATCACTAGAGAGACTAATTGAAGGAAAAGTGGAAGGCAGCAGAAGCAGAGGAAGTCTTAGGAGACAATGGGAGAAGAACATAGAGGAAAGGATGGGAGCAGACGTCTGGCGAGTGGGGAGACTGGCAAATTAAAGAGCTGTAGACCTATAGACAATCCATCAAGGCTGCAACGTCCGGAAATGGATAAACAAACAGCAGCAACAACAACAACAGTCATTCTACAGACTCAAGTACAGTTACATATGTCAGACAATAGGAAGTTTCATGCAGATGACTGTATGGTATGGAATTAACCACCTTAGTGCTACATTATGTAAAACTAATTTAACAAATGTTCCTCCCTATTCTATTTATGATTACATGTTTTATTCGGAATATAAATAAATAAATACGGACGAACGCTATTAATTTATACACAGCTGCTGTGTCTGCGATGCAGTGTGATATGATGGAAAGTCAAGCAGTTACGCCCACTACCACGTGTGCCGTCGACGACGTTGTTATGATCACGTGCCCGCAGACGCCCAGAACAAGCAACATGGCGGCAGGCGTAGGGAGGTCGGGCCTGCTCGAGCTCTATATTCGCCAGCAGTGGTGTCGAGTTTATGTCACCTTAGGTGACGAAGCGCTTACGTTGAGTTTGGATGACAATCCTGAAATTGCTACAGTTGGTTTGGTTAATGGGTCGGCCGATTCGGCTACACACGGCTTTAACAAGTCGGGTGGTGGTTCGACAGCGCCGCAACTGGATGACGGTCTGCTGGCTGCCACCGGCGCAGGCGACGACCAACTCCCGGAGAGCATCGCCGGGCAGAAGCGCGTCGTTCGGGTCGTAAAAGAAGACTCAAACGGTCTCGGTATCAGCATCAAAGGAGGCAAAGAAAACAAGATGCCGATTCTGATAAGTAAAATCTTCAAGGGCATGGCAGCGGATAAGACGGAGAAACTGTATGTCGGCGACGCCGTGTTGTCGGTGAACGGCGAGGACTTGAGAGATGCTACGCACGATGAGGCGGTCAAGGTGCTCAAACGAGCCGGTAAAGTCGTCGACCTAGAAGGTAAGTTGTAGTTCGATCATCAAAGGGAAAGCAGAATACTTTGATGATTTAGACCGATACGATCAGGTCGATTAGTACCAGACAAAAGTAAAAAGATGAAAATTGATTCAACACTAATCCTAGACGCAACCAGTCCAGTCTACTCTAGAGACTAGTTGAGTAGACCCTAGACCTAGGCTTAGCCGGGCCTAGAACAATTATACTGATATATATGGCAAGGTCTGTATTTATTTATTATTTCTATATACACCCCATCATCCGCACCATGCTGGCCTTTCAACAACTGCCCATTCAGCAAACTGAATCCAGTTCATTAGGCATTGCCATAACTAAGTCAATTTAGGGCTTGACATTAATGATTGCTCGATTGTTTGGGCCAAGTAAAATGCACAGTAGAGCAAGTTGTAGACCACCACTTGCCCAGACAGGCAAGTAGAATTTCGCAGGCATGCTCATGATGTAGCTTTTTCAAGTTCTGTTAGTAAAGTACCAGCAGAAATTCATTTGGAAGCATTTTGCAGAAGAACCTGCAGGCCATATATATGTAGTTAGTGATTGGTGTGATGTATTTACTATGGTGAGCAGCTTCCTGGTAATTCATCCTGTACAACACAATTTGTTGATAGTTAATTATCATAAATTATGTTAAGTTTTTATCATTATTTACAAATGCTGAATTAAAGTCCTGCATATCTGTGACATACATTCAGTTATTTTTTTAATAAAAAGGGTGATAAGAAGGAATTTCAAGTGTTAACTCTGATGTTATTCAGAGATGTCCCGTACAACACTTTTCGGCTGTCCGACACTTTTTCTTTTTAGATACAGCATTTTATCAACACGGTAAAAAAGCTCAAATTTTAATGAAAAAACTTCTGACTACTTGTTAAGATCATTAACTATTTAAAAAAATAAGTTTCAAGAATGTTTTCCTCATCAACTCGCAGAATTATCCAACTTAATACGTTGACCAAATTGTCCAACTTAATATGTTGACCAAACATTTTTTATTCTATACATCCCATATGACACATGTACCACTTTTTTAATAATGAAATCTTCACAAGAATTTACAAGCACTTTTGGCAATTGGAATAAGTTACCATATGGGAGGACTCTCTATTAGTCACATAACAGCTGGTGTTTGCATGGTTGTGTTCTAAATTAAAAATAACCTATTTAACAGAACGTGAAGCACTGCTCAGCGAATAACAAGGGGAAGCGAAAATGTTGTTTCTAGAAAAATGTAAGGTTACTTTCCTTGGGTGTACTACAACTTAGTAGTACAAGGCACATTGACACACACAGTGCGACATCTTTACTTACTCTAAAAAAACACAAACCTATAAAAGGACGGGGTCAATAGACATTCCTTCTCACAGGTGCTTAATATAACATCACTGCACCAGAAGCCTACAGGTGTTTCCTTTCGAAAAAAAACATATAAAACAAATGTTGCTGAATTTGACTAAAATAGCACTACGATATACTGATTCATGTTGCTGGATGTGGTTTGGAGTCTGCATTAACTATTGATCAGTGTGCCCAACATGTTACCTAAAGCCGTGGGTATAAAATAGTATAAATAACACTTGTAGTGGTTTGTACTGTAGCTAGTCTGGCATTTATAGTGTCAAGAGGGCTTGTCTATCAGGGTGATAAGATCATCAACAAACAATGGCTTGCACAACCTGCACTGTTCAGTGGCACATGTATACCAGTTCCTGTGCCACTACCATTATGGACCAAATAAACCTGACCTGTACATATAATTATCATCCTAGTTATCTTATCAACTGGCTGCCTCTTCCAATTCTATACCTTATCAGAGAATACCTTTTGTTATCAGTATCACGAAACAGCTTCTGGTGTATTTCGGCTAGACTTGTATACAGGTTATTTTATCTGTTGTGAATTGTATTATTAATAGTTATAACATCAGAAAGAAATAGTTTGTGATTTGGTGAAGTCAGAAGTAATCTTGTTTCACTGAACATTTGTTAAGGCAGAGTTCACATTATGTGCACTCATAAAATATACATTTGCCTACCTGTAGGTGAAGATGGGTGTATCCATGGACCTGTAAATGTTACCTCATGTTTAACTAACATGCAGAAATGTGTCAAGTTATTAAAAAATAACAAACCCAGTTGTGGACAAAGTAGATATCAAGTATAATCATTTACAATTTAAATTACTATTTTGTGTCTACTACTTGTGTTAAAGAGCTCAGATTTCATGTTTGTTCTCTGCCTACCCATATGGAAGGAAGTCAAAGCAGAGATTTGGATATTAATGATTCCTCTTTAATTGGGTGTTTTCACTATTTCAGAATCATTTCTTGAATGCTACACCAATCTAGTATCCAATACATCGTTGTAGCTCATTTCTGTAAATGTGAATTTAGTTTTGCAATCATTGGAAAACCATTAACATTGTTTTTATGAGATCCAGTCAGAATTAAGCAAAATGGGCAGCAGTTGTCAAACCATCCAGATGGTGTTTGTTTTAAGGCCGATATTTAAAGTTTTTATTAAATAATTTGAATGTTTTGTTTACTTTTTGTGAACTTAAAAAAAATCAAATAACAAACAATGTTTTGAGCTTATTAAATGCTATTTGGCAGGCAGTATATCATCAATATATATAAATATATATATATAATAGTGTTCTTTTAATACTGATATATATATATACTACCGGTAGTCTTAAAAGAACATTATTATTATACATATATTTATTAATATTTAAAAAAAATGTGGAACAAACAACCTACCTTTAATATTTCAGTAATTTAATTGTCTTTTCAAATAGTGTGTGAAACTGCGAAATTAATAGATCTATCTCATTAATTTCATTTACCTATTTTTGTTTTCCTGCACAACTACTTTTTCACACACCCAGTCTGTTCATCCGATGGGAATGTTTATACATTACTGTCCCACTGACACTAGATCTGTCAACACTTTGGATGTTTGGTGTTCCACTTACTGAGCTGAGTGTGCGCACTGTGATTACACATTCTTGCCAGTTCTGTCTATGTGCTAATTCACAAATAGTCTCATTCTCAATTTTACTCTATAAAGTGATACAGGTGTACCATGGATCTGCACCCTCATGTTGAAGATCTGTTGGTAGTATGATTGAAATATACCTGCAAAACATGATGGTGTTGCACGTAAAAATTGTAATTAATATTTTATAATATTATTAATAAATAATTTATTATATACCTCAAAAGTGTGTATTTTGTCAGAGAAACCAGACTCAGAAAAAAATGGATACCCATGTGCACACACACACACACACACACACACACACACACACACACACACACACACACACACACACACACACACACACACACACACACACACACACACACACACACACACACACACACGCAGTGATAGTCTCACCTACAAGAACACTCAAGTACCTGGTACTACCAGTCCTGGGCTGGTGGTGTAGTATCAATGTAACCCAAATCTACGCTGCACTAGAAGTTGAACCAGCCATCTGGTGACTTGGCTGATAGAATATCTCAACAGCTTCATCAGTCTCACTGCTGTTGCAAGCAAACTTTATCTCTGTTGAAATGTTGAGTGAAGTAAGCACATTTCCAACCTGCTTATTGAAGTAACCATCTATATATATGTCACATGGCACCTTTGAGATTAGATTGGTTAACAAGATACATGTGTTAAATTGCTGGGGGTCAGATTTCAGACACATGTTTCATAGCACTAGGATAACAGCTGGCAGAGGTTAGCTAGTAGCAATGAACAATGACTGTCTCTAGATGTAGTAGGATCAAACAGCTTAGGCTGGCCCATATTATGGAGAGGAACTCAAACTGAAAGTGAAATCTATGTATTTGAAATACAAAGGCCTGTTTAAAGTTAAATGGAGAGGAAATCCAATTAAAAGTTTAATCAGTAGTAGTAACTACAACCTGTGTATTTGAAACACACAGGGTTTTTTGTAAATAGATCTCTATATTCCTCTGTCAGGACTAGAGATATGTAGATAATTATTACTAATACATGTAACTGTATCACTAAATACTTTGAGAAATTCAACAATACTTAAATTCGAGCATGAGTGACTAAATCTGTTGTTATTCCATTGTAATGCTCTATAATAAACTATTGGATGTTATTTGTGTATGAAATATATTAATTGATAATCTAAATTTACTAAATTATAAAAGAACACTTTCTGCAAAATTCCCTTGCCATTCAATCAAATTTATGAGAACTTTGGCTGGATATTTTCTGAGTTAAAATAGTACCACTGTTAGAGCATTTCAGTGTTAATGTGAAGTGTTCTTTACAAAAGTACTAATGAATTAACAGCGATAGAAATATGCCAGGACAAGTAAGTTTTGAAATCCACTTGTCCGCCAAAATATTTACTTGTCGGAAAAAACATAAAAACAACACAATGTTCCTGCTGTTTCGTTGCATGTACATCTGAGTCACATGTGATCAAAGACACAATTTGATTTAGTCTGCAAATTTCTAAATTGCAAAATTATATTTGCAACTATTTTCCGGTCCATTATTATTCATCACAAATATTTCGTAAAAATAAACACGTTACATGATGTATAACAACATTTTAGTGATGCTGATATAAATGCTTTTATTAATAACACATAATTATTACGATGATAGGAATGAGACAATTGTTTTCTTTGCTATTTGTTTTATAATGTTGCAAAAACTGTTTATGTTTAATATGGTATACATATATATATATATATATATATATAACATCTAACACTGCTGTAAAATGTTGGCATCAGTTTATCATTGAAGATGCCACTCAACCAGGAACACGACCAATGCAAAGCCAGGAAATGTTGTCACAAAAATCATAAGAAACTATATAATCTGATATTTTGTTCAACCTCTATGAACTTCAATATTAACAAAGTTCTGTATTTTACAAACGAAGATAATATTCAATTGATCATCACAGACATCAGCAAACAAATGCATATTTTTCCTAAATGTTATATTACCATTTCAATGATGATAAAACAGTTTTAATGGTGCCCGAATTACATTTAATACCAGGCGGAATATAATTTATAGATTTATTTACGTCATAACGTTGCTGCCGCGCGCAGACCGCCACAGTTGGCGGTAGCTGACATGTCAACGTCGGTTGGCGCCCCGTCCCCGGCTGCGCGTCTTGCGTCTAAACTCTAATTCGGTTTTGAAAACTCGCAATTTATGGTTAAAATAAATGTTACATAGATATAACAATACTTCTGAAATTTCATTAATATTCCGTTTATCAACCAGCACCATAGATTTAGCGGAAAGCCAGTTACAAGTTTTGAAAATTGTCACCAATCTGGTAGACTGGATCGGCTAACGAGTAACGTTCCATGACTGTCTTGGAAGACTACCGAGTCCGTGTGGGTTAGGCGTAATAATGGTTAAAACTATATAATTATTCAAATAACAGGTAGCGATACAAAGTCTACTATTTCCAAAGTTCATCAAATATGATCCGTGAGTGGAAGCAAGTTTGTACATCGGCCAAACTGAACGATTTACGATTGGGTGAAATATAGCCTCGATCAACGATGGCTGATGCGGAGTCTGTCCTACGTGTATGACAGAGCTACGTCGGTGCGCTCAGCGGATGACCCTGTTAACGCAGGCACTAAACTCGGTCGACGTACACTGGCGGCCGGAACGACGACAAGACGCCGACACACTAACAACATTGGAACCCGCGCGATTGCTAGCGAACTTCATTTACGTTTGAATTTCCTCAAATTAAAAGTTTGCAATGTTGCACGCGTCACTATTTACTATAAATTTTCACTTGTCCACCGGATAACCATGTAGAGTCATTTTACTTGTCCGGGCGAAAAATCATTTGTCCCAGACAGACGGACAAGTGCTATTTCGAATGCTGATTAATGTTCATTTGGGCTTAGATCTATCTCAATGCGGATCCCTGAATTCATGAAATATGGATTAGACCCATTCACGCGAAGACCCACGTGTGTAAATTAGACGCATCCAGGCGTTGTGTGTATTAATGAATGAGTTGCGGTGTATAACTAGGGAGGGATCAGTCTTTCCCCTACACCTGTGTCTTTGCTGGTGGCCGCTCTGTAATGTCTGTGTGAGAGCCTGCAAGTCACTTGTGAATTGCATGAATGCCGCTGCACACATGGATCTAATAAGTCTCAGTCTCATCTCTGTGATTGATGCTGTTCCGCTGGCTTCTCCTGAGCTGAATTGCAAGGCATCCCTTGTGTTGAATACCGACTACAGCCACAGCTCGGTATACACCAGAGTCCAGTGAATGTTTCTGTTAGCTTCCAAGCAACTCAGTGTAATCTTGGTGTATCTATGGCAGTCACTCTGGCAGTGATACTAATGCCAAAGCGGATTGCCCAGTTACTATAATGAACTTTGTCAAGAGGTGTTCCCTGTGGCAAAGCTAGATACATTCAGGCTACTATAGTGGAGTGGAGTGAAATGAGATAAACCATCAACCAGAAGGGTTCAGTTCTTTAATAGGGGACCCTCAAATCTAAAAAATTGAAGCAAATTGGCCTTGTCCTCAAAGCGTATATATATATTTATGCGACTACCATGTCACATCTAGAGCTTCACAGAAGTAAGCTGATCACACTGAATAAACTAATCTAAATTGTACAAGACATAGCAGTTTGCATTATTAATACAGTGTGAAGATGAAATGGAGACTGTTGGTGTTACAGTGCATTGAACTGCACCAGCCTTCTGGCACTGAACCATACATGGCACAGAACCATCCTCCTGGCTGACCTGGCATGAAACCATACATAGCACTGGAATATCCTCGTGACATCGAACCACACCTGGCACTGAACCACACATGATACTGATTCAAACATGGCACCGAACCATACATGGCATAGAACCATACATGGCACTGAACCACACATGATACTGATACAAACATGGTACCGAACCACACATGGCAATGAACCATACATGATACTAAACCATACATGGCACTGAACATTGTTCTGACACTGGCACTGAATGACACATGGCACTGAACAAACATAGCTGTGAACAATATATGGCACTGAACCCATCCCTGACACTGTCATTGATTTAGCTTTCTTAAGTGTAAATTGCAACTATGAGCCAAAACAATCTCCTATGTGATGTACATTCCTATTGATTAAGTGAGTAATGTGTTCAATAAACTTGCTGATATAAGCTAGCTGTCAAACCATGATTTATAAATTACTATCACTGGCCACCGTATAATGGGTATATTTATCGTATTCTGATCAGTTAATTCAGAGCAATCAACAGTAAAACAAAATGACAATATACCAAGTCTCATTACCCTGAGAAGCGGCAGGGCTGTAGTGTGTGATTGGAGCCAGCTACAAGAAGCTGTCAGCCAGACCTGGTAGCAGGCAAAGAATGCATGTTATTCTTGGCAAGGCTGGTGGCCACTATCCCCAAGACAAGGCCCAATCCCTGGTCAGCACCTGCCTCTATCCCAGCCTGGGCAATAAACAGCTGGACACAAGGTCAATGCTATAAATATACCTGCTACAAATATAGATGTATATATCTTACTTAACACTAATTTTTATATGATGTTTGATTTATTTTCACCCTGTTAAATGATAAAGGGTCACTCTGTAAAGTGATGGTTCAGTTGGTCTTCTGGCAGTTTATTGAGTTTTCTTTTTGTAAATGACTATTTTTACACCTTAAGAAACTGCTGGACCCCAGAATACATTCATTTTCCATGATTACCGAGTACCATGTACCAGCCACAGTGATACATACTTAGGGTTAAACCTCATCATTCATTTGCTTTATATATACGTCAAGACACAGATCAATGCAGTTCCTGTTAGTGTTGTGTTTCAGACAAATGTAGGATATTAAATTAACATGTATGTTGAATTTAAAGAGTTTAATTATAATTAATGTAGATATTTTTGTACCACTTAACACACATGGGTGCAGTAATACAGCTATTTTTGAAAGAGCTGGAAGCATGTGATTTTGACTAAATCTGTTCAGCATATCACTGATATGAAGTAAATATGTTTCCAAATTTATGTTGGTTAAGTCTTCTTATTTATAATAAGAAAACATTTTAACATGGTCACCAATAGGAAAATCTAGGACAATGTCAGCAAAACAGAAGAGTGCTAACCAACATTAGCACTTGCTGTGACCTAACTGATGTTGCTTGGTATCTGTAATGACAGTAATGAACTGTGTGTGACTGTTACATGTGTTCTGTCACACCCAGTTGATGTGGGTGTGACATAGTTACCACTGTCATGTATAGGTGTGGAGGGGACTTGTTGTATACAGGTGACTAGAGACAGTTGGCTGGTGTGTCACTGTGGGTCCCAATGGCACAAGTGTGTCAGATCTACTAACATCACCTTGTTTTCTCACTATGTACTCTCATGCAATGATGACATTATTATACCACACAGTTATGTAACCTTATTAAACTGTAAATGAGGGGTTTTGTTTTTATTTTCAGTATGGAAGGGCTTGCAAACTATCAAAGGGGAAATTCTCAACAAACAACAACTTAAGCTGTGTATCATGTGTATTTCTTACAAGTAGCAAACCCATAGACAAACTCGCTTGGCCTGATGCTAATCATAGTTGTCATTTATTGCACTGGAACACATAATTAGAGGAATAAGGCCAGACTTTTTATATTATATAATTTACGGGTTCGCCAACATTAATTTCCTGGATCTAACATAAAAATAAAATTTATGATGTTCATTTTTGATTGCCGCAGATGTAATTATTTATTAACTGAACTTGTTAAATCATAAATAAAATATCTCTCTTTTCATTAGAGAAAATGCCCTGCTACTGTATGGGGTTTTAATCGAACAGTTTTGGCCATGTGGCCTTTTAACAATGGTAGCTATCGCATACATGCTTTTCTTTGAATATGACGTTAACAAATATTACATTAAATTCTGTCACCCTAAATACTGTCACCCCTGCGCAGAATAATAACCTATCAGCTGTATGCTGCAACCAGCTGCGATTCGGTCCATGGGAGTGCGCACGGTGCATCCGAAAGCCCAACATCATCGAATGCCGTCACCATGTTTTGGCGGTGGCGTTCGATGACACTGGGCTATCGGATTATTTGTGCATTGCACTCACTCAGACGCTTCTGTACAATTTTCTGTTTCTTCTATACAATTTTCTATTTCTTCAAATAATGTAAACAGAAAATTAAACAACGCATAGCATCGTGGAATTGTTCCGTGCCTCATTTTGAGAACTACGGCCACTGTCCGTGTCTCGTTTGCATATGTCTAAAGCTAAATAAGGAGATCGTCAGGATTTGAGACCTGGTTTCAACACGGGAAAATTTAACTTCGACAAAAAGGGGCATGACTACTAACATAACTGACAAATAGCCAAGAAGACGGCGGTTCTTTTGATACCAAACAAAATGGCGTACCGTGAACGAACATGGTCTTTGTCAAGGCATAAACATGGACTACTTTCATCGATTCAGATTTTTATTTGTAATTTCACATTTGATGGGCCTTCGAAGTTAGTGCTAAAATAGTGACTTAGTGGTGAGTAACTGCTGAAAAACTATCTTAATTGTGAAGTAGATATGTCAATCTATCAATGTCAGAAACTGAACGAAACAAAAAAGTCACACAAATTATTTTTGAAGCATTTCACACTGCTGTGTCTGTCATTGATAGGATAACAAGTAACACTGGAGATTTTTATTAATTTTCATTTAGGAACATATCTTATTATTTAAATCCTTCAAGGACGTATGCAAGCGAGACTTGAAGGCACTAGGCATGGATATTGACAATTGGAAGGAGTTTGTAGGAGACCGATCTACTTGGAGGCAGGAACTACACAGGGGTCTCAAAAGAGGAGAAGAGACTCTCCGTTGGCTAGCAGAAGAAAAACGTAAACCGCAGAAAAAACACCCGGGCTGAGAACAGAGCCAAGAGCGCCTTCAAGTGCAGCAAATGCAATAAAGACTGCCACTCAAGATTCGGCCTCTACAGCCACAACAGACGCTGCCCAGACCACATATGATCTTCAACAACAGGGCGCAGATCCATAGTCTACTAATACTATTTGAACATGCACTATGATCTTTTTTCCTGACATTTTAGTTTAATTTTATTCCGATTCCCGTCACTGCTTTCTAGGCAATTCTAGCCTAAGTATATTTTTTTTAAACTAAAGTTTTGCAGCACCTATTTTTACATCTACGCGCTGATGAGAAACTGGGAATTGTTTTGTTGTGGCCTACTCAGTTATATTTACAATTACTGTTAAAATGTATGGGTAAAATTACAAGTAAGAATAGATTAAGTTTAGAAAATGAGTATAATTGATTACAATTTTCTTTTGCATATAATATAAATTACCATAAATATCTGTGTATAATACGCACCATGTATAATACGCACCCCGACTTTTGACATAAATCCCAGATTTCCCCGCTTCTAATATTTTGCTTGAACCCATGAATTCATCTCAGAATCGTAAATATGTGGTTACGCAAGTTGCAGCATTGCTGCCTGCTGATCGCTCGTTAGTGACTAGTGTGTAAGCACTACTTAACTTGTGTTGTAGCTTGACAATTGCGCAACTGATTAAATCAATGCTTGCTAGAACTTACATTGTGTCATTGTAATTTCACTTTTAAATTAACACCAAGTTCTATTCTGAAATGCTACCTGCAAACCTGGTACTTTCAACTGCGAAGCATACATGTGCTGCATTCGTCTTTATTTACATTCACAACTTTAAACATGGAGTCACACTTGTTGGCATCATTCATGTGATTCAGGAACACCAATCCCAATCCAATCCAATTCTATCCTCGCGCGCCAGGGGTCACCTCTGCTGGTTATGTTATTGCAGCCAGCAGTACCCCCTGGCTGATTGCTTTGCGAAACTTTGAATTAAGCTCAGCCTATGAAATCGCTCACTAGATCAGTAGTTGGCAGCAGGTCGGGTGGTCATAATAAAACTAATTTCAACCAACCATGGCTCGTGTTACATGTAATGTTTAGGAAGTAGAAGCAATTATTCGAATACACAATACCGCTCAGCTGCTCATGCTAATGGGCGAACGGATCCTTATATATTGGGATTCCCAGAAGTCATTTATCCGTCTTCAAATTGGGGCAGATATTTGCACTGTTCTCATGGGTGATGCAGTCGCGACTGGGGAAGTCAATTACTAGTTTGACTCGGCTAACTTCTGCACTTCGCGTAGGATATCTACCAGGGCTAGTTTTGCTTGGCAAACAGCCCTGGCTTGCAAGGATGTGTTATTCGCGATGTCAGACATCTGGGCTCTTGTCTTTGTTATTTCTCGCTACTAGTTTAGGGCACTAACCTCTATTTGTAAATAGAGGTCAGAGGTCTAGGCCTAGAGAGGCGGTTACGGGAGTGCGATTCTTGCCTTCCGTCTGCATTGCTGTGGTGGTTTACGTGATTGTGACATCAAACCGACTTTGAAAATATTTCTATTTTTCCAGCAGCGTTTTCCTGGTCTGCAAACATTGATAAATTGGTCAGGGAAAATTTTGTTTGGCCTTAGTACCAAGTATAATACGCACCCCGACTTTTGAGTAAAAAGTAAAGGGAAAAAATGCGTATTATACACAGAAATTTATGGTAATGGCTTACCCATTTGTTCACAACTTCTTGAATGTTATCAGAAATGGCAGAATCCACATACAGCATGGCATACTTTTATAGGATAACATACTGGCAGCTGGAACAGATGTAAATAATTCATTTTTCATGGAATTGACCCATATCTGACTGATTACACAGTAGTTAGGACAATATTTTATCCATAAGAAAATTGTAATCATGGTTCACTGTTCAAAATGAATTACTTCAGAAATGTAATTGAGTACAGTTATGGTTACTTTGCCATTTTGACAAATGTAACAGAGTACCAGTAAAATTACTCAAAAATTGTAATTGATTACATACAATTACAATTACTAAGTGAGTACAAATCCTCCCATCACTGTCATATATCATTGCTGTCATGCACAACTCTTGGTCATCCCCTGGCCTTTGGGAAGACTGGGGTGGAAGCCTGATGACAAACAGACATGAAGGCTCCAGAGGCTGCATCCTTCCTCATTAAGGGGTCAGCACACTGTTGGACTTCCTGCTTGATTACAGACGAAAAAAAGTGCATTATATTTTTGAGAAATGATTTTTTACAATGTTCACTTGCTCTGACATAAGTGCATTTGAGTACCGGTAGTCAGATTTCTAGATGTGATTGTAGCAGCTGTTGACAGTAAAATGGTGTCTTTTTAGCTGATTTTACTAAGCGGAAGGGTATCTGGCAGCAGTTTGGCTAGTTGACACTCTAGCCGGATTACTGCCTGCATGCATTTGTAAATATTGACGGGTGTCATACATACAGGCATTTTGCAAGAGCTAGAGATATTAGATTTTGACTAAAATCGACCAGCATGTCAATGAGATGATAATAACAGCAGGTGGGAAGTTTAAGAAACTTTATAGGTCACGTTTTCTTATAATCACATAAAACATTAATATGGTCGCCAATGGGAAAACTGACAGTGTGCTGAGCCCTTAATCCCACAACCTTCTGACAATGGGAGAGAAATGAGAGAAATGTAGTTGCAATGAAAGATGTGTGTAGGTGTTTAGTGAGAGCCACAGTGAGCCCTGAGTGTGTGCCCTGCAGGAGGTCCACCATCTGCTAAGTGTTTATGACCATTTGATGAGGACCAACTAGTGAACATATGACACACAGCTGTGATGTGGAGGCTCCCTGCTATTGGTCTGGCAGTCATCTTCACATACATCAAGGCTGTGCTTCAGCTACAGTGTGGTATGTACAACCTGTGATGTCAACAGGAACTGTCATTAGCACTGTCACAGCTGTGTATGTCACTTGTACTGATGATGACATGGTTTCCAGTTGTTTCCTCTCAAATTACAATGTGGTTTCTGGTGACTTACAATGTGATTTTATTGACTGACTACTACTGAAGGATGGAATACTAGTAGATGACATAAATTGTTCACTTTTTATTGTATAATATTATACTTTTTATATATATTATAAAATTGTATATATATACTAAAGAGTTTAACTTGTGTTATTATGTTTTTTGTGTATTTATTTGCAGTGCATTTATCAATACATAGCATTGTTTTAATACAGCCACTGTTATCAGCCATTTTCTGAGTTATATATTTCTTACAAAAATGCTCAAACTTAAATACTGGAAAGGATATTGCAATGATATTTGGTACGTGTTTTGCCCTCGACAGTGTCTTCAAAGTGATTGGGGAGTTTTCTAAAAAAACAAATTTCTGAAATATTTACTTTTTTAGACAATTTTGTTGGAAGAAGCCGAAAAGTGTCTGTCCGTCCGTCCGTCTGTCTGTCTGTCTGTCTGTCTGTTCATCTGGATCTGCATCTGTGATCTGATTCCTGCCTGGTAACCCAAGTAGACCTTGCGACAGACATGGACGGTCTGATGTGGAGTTACTATAATCAACAGAGTACAGTAGTGCAATAAATAAAATGATATACACGCCACTGTGTCATATTAGTAGTATCCTCTTGTCGATTATCCCAACATTAGCGACTGGGAACGTGTTTCCTACACATCAGCTTTCAATAGTGTCATGTTATTAGATCCAATGAAGTTTACCGATTGACATAGTTAGTATGGACAATTGGATATCATGTGGTCACACAATGTCAGTACGACGTATTGTCTTCTAAATTTACATTTTGGACATGACTGCAAAGCTGTTAAATATGTTTAAAAGCATTATGATAACAGCTCATATTACTGTGTAGCTATCAGTCGTAATGTCACAGAGAAAGAGATCTAATAACAGTTGCAGAAAGTTTACTCAAAAGCAATTGTATTGCAATAATACATTCGGGCATCACCGGATAACCCTGCTTATGATTTATATATTAAAAATTTTCATGCATGCACCACATGCCCTGCACGTGTGCACACATTCCACTGTCAATGAATGTTGTTTTTGATACAAGTCAAATACAAGCACCTGTAGTAGAGAACTCGAGACCAAACAGCAAGGTAACCTGTGCCAGAACAGAGCTGGAGTACTGGTTAATTTATGAGTGGTCACAGCTAGTGTGTGTGTGTC
This sequence comes from Escarpia spicata, assembly GCA_963995525.1. Taxonomy (NCBI): domain Eukaryota; kingdom Metazoa; phylum Annelida; class Polychaeta; order Sabellida; family Siboglinidae; genus Escarpia; species Escarpia spicata. The sequence goes on along the minus strand of OZ023214.1, from coordinate 7,846,001 downwards.
TGAGAGTAGAGGCCTCTGGGTGTGCAATCCTCAGGGACAAGTCACTCCTGTTTGTTTGTTCTCATGTAATTAGCATAGTTGCACAGGTGTTTTGAGCTGGGGAGGTTTGATTAGTGGCAGGTCTCTATGGTCCAGCCCACCAGGAGGCTCCACCAACTGATTAGGGATGGGTCATTATTTACCAGGGGGTGTGACAGAGGAATCTTGGTTTAGGTATGCACTCTGATTTGAAATCCAGTCCACCCCAAAATCCTTGTTGTCTAATCATGTGTACAGAAATCTGACCTCCCCATTTGTACATTGGTAAATTATATAAATATTCTTGACAAAATTCTATGCACTGAAAGTTGACCCACCCCGAAATCTCCAGTCACTAATACCCCGTCCACACTACAAACAGGCTTCGAGCCGGTTTACGTAATCCGATTCCATGCGCATTAACTAAACCAGTTCAAACATCCCGTTGCATTCACACTGCAACATCTTGAACCGGAGTAGAGTTCCGTCAACTAATGTGGTTGTTTTGGTTAATGACCGCAACGCATCGCCCAGTAGCAAGAGAGCGTGGCATTAATTAGGTCAACTGATGCTCGCAGGTAACGGCGCAGAGTGTCATTTTGATCCAGGATGCATGGATGCACTTATCGAAGAAAATACTGTTACTTCTCCAAATTGTTCACATATTGTGACTGCATATCTGTCGGTTAGAAAATCTGAGAGAACAAAGCTTTCAGAGAGCAGAACTTTCTTTACCGTCGCCGTACTGATTTTGACGTGGTACTCTGATGCAATCCGGTCATATCATGAATCCCCCATTTAGGTTTCAGCCGACGATACATTAAAAGATATGGCTGTTCAGCACCAACCTATCTAACTGGTGGTAAACCTCCTCTCCCCCTCCCCAGATATCACGGAACATGTATACATCTCGACCAGTTCACCAATTACGTCACTCCGCAATCTCTCGCCTTTTCTTGGATGTCGATGTGGAGGCAGCTAATGGTCACCGACCGCGACATTTGGCATTGATCAGGTCATATGTGATGTGACTGGGCACTAGTCTGCTTTGCGTTCACACTAGCAATTTGAACCGGAATAAAACTAAAGGAGGTGGATTAGTTTAAACCAGTTCAAATCACTGATCCAGTTTAGATTTTGTAGTGTGGACGCTCTATAGGTTCGAAACCGGCTTTGCACTGGTTTAAAAACTGCTAGTGTGAACGGGGTATAAGATGCCAGTTGTGAGCACTGAAAACCCACTTGTGATCTCTCTACTGCTCTACTAGGACAGGAATGGTCTGACTACTGCTGTTCTGCTGTACTAAAGCATAAGAATGGTTTGAGTACTGCTGTTCTACTGTACTAGGACAGGAATGGTCTGACTACTGCTGTTCTGCTGTACTAAAGCATAAGAATGGTTTGAGTACTGCTGTTCTACTGTACTAGGACAGGAATGGTCTGACTACTGCTGTTCTACTGTACTAAAGCATAAGAATGGTTTGAGTACTGCTGTTCTACTGTACTAGGACAGGAATGGTCTGACTACTGCTGTTCTACTGTACTAGGACGTAGGAATGGTTTGACTACTGCTGTCTTCAGTACTAGGACTTAGGAATAGTTTGACTAGTGCTGTTCCTACTGTACTAGGATGTAGGAATGGTCTGACTAATGCTGTTCCTACTGTACTAGGACATAGGAATGGTCTGACTACTGCTGCTCTACTGTACTAGGACATAGGAATAGTCTGACTAATGCTGTTCCTACTGTACTAGGACATAGGAATGGTCTGACTAGTGCTGTTCCTACTGTACTAGGACATAGGAATGGTCTGACTACTGCTGTTCCTACTGTACTAGGACATAGGAATGGTCTGACTACTGCTGTTCCTACTGTACTAAGACATAGGAATGGTCAGATTAGTGCTGTTCCTACTGTACTAGGACATAGGAATGGTCTGACTACTGCTGTTCCTACTGTACTAGGACATAGGAGTGGTCTAATTACTGCTGTTCCAACTGTACTAGGACATAGGAGTGGTCTGACTACTGCTGTTCCAACTGTACTAGGACATAGGAGTGGTCTGACTACTGCTGTTCCAACTGTACTAGGACATAGGAGTGGTCTGACTACTGCTGTTCCAACTGTACTAGGACATAGGAGTGGTCTGACTACTGCTGTTCCAACTGTACTAGGACATAGGAGTGATCTGACTACTGCTGTTCCAACTGTACTAGGACATAGGAGTGATCTGATTACAGCTGCTCTTACTGTATTGGGACATACAACATAGACATAGTCTGAGACTCCTAGTAGTCCTACATAACCACCGTTTACAAGAAGTACTTATATACTTTGTACTAGTATGAAGCTGCTATAGTTGTGTTTTTGTAACATGATTGTGGTGTAGCACTACAACGTGTTTACTGCACGCTACACAGTACGCACCTTGTTTCCTGCTGGTAGATATCATTCATCATATTTTCCATTTCTTTACATTGTTCTGTCAACTCAGAAGTTCAACTACCACCAATCTGTGCTCTTTTGTAGTTTTGATTGATATCTTGTTTTCATATCATATACAGGACAAGTTTGTTCTTGTGAAATAGGTATGCACAGTGTATGTATGGAACTATTAGTGCTGTCAAGATTCTAGTTTTTATACAAGTTAGATCTCTTTCTTGGTGGCATCACGACTGATAGCTAGACAGTTATAATTTCTGTATGGTTCTCTGTTCTAGAAAACCATTAGTATTCAAGGTACAGGTCTATCACAGTTCCAATTACCACTACTCCACCTGGTGCATTATTTGTAACTACAGAACATTTGGATCTTTTTGTACGACATTAATTTGTACATTTGTCGCGTGTAGTGTAGATGCTGACTTTGATCACTACTCAAAGTTTTGCCAATTATTTCTATAATCGGTTGATGGCAGAGACAGTGTGTAATTTTCATGGTAATTGACTACAATTATCTGAGTGATGTGTCACACAAACTGGCAAAATAGCCACATTAGACGTAGCTGAATGCAGAACACCAAGAATGTATGACTGGACATTACTACTGATAAAGTGATTGTGCTTTGGTGAATGAAGTTTTGGAAGGATGTGCGTATGTATCACTCAGGAAATTAAATATGTTATTTTCAATTGTGGCCAACTACCGGTATTAATATTTTGGTTACATCATTGATATGTGTGATTAACAGAAGTAAACCACTTGTGACACTGCAGTCTGGAATAACAGTGACATGTGACAGGAATGATACAGTGTTCTCTGCAGGGTTACATAACAGCGCATGTGGGACGCGTGTTCATTTCCTTGCTTGTCACAGATAGACAGTTTTTTAATGATGTAACAGTCAGCTGTTAGGAACTGGGGACAGATCATTATTTTATGTTTGGATGCAGGATGTATAAAATTGAATAAAATACAAGTAAAACCTACTTTCAGGGAATTTTGAATCCTGAAAAGGGAACGTATTCTGTGTTTTTAAAAACAAAATTGTAGAATTTTACGAAAACACTAAATACTGCAGACCAGTAACAAGACAAAAATCAAATACCAATTTTTTGATGAAACCAAGTCACATCTACAAACAGTGTGGAATTCTCAGGCTGACTTTTAGACTGAGTTTTCATGAGGAAACAAATATAATCTGTGACCGTCTGCCAGATAGACATTTATTCTCATACATTTGCCAATACCGCAGTACTCGATCATAAACAATATTTTACTGGCCTTTTGTAAGACTCCTGCTGAAGATTTTACCTTTGAGTACTGCTTATATTCTCAGTTAAGTCTGGCTGTAAGCTCCAAATGACTCCATCTCACACCAGTTAGCTAGAGTTATGCATGCAGTACATGTTGCAACTAAGCAGCTGTAAACTCCAACTGGCTCCATCTCACACCAGTTAGCTAGAGTTATGCATGCAGTACATGTTGCAACTAAGCAGCTGTAAGCTCCAACTGGCTCCATCTCACACCAGTTAGCTAGAGTTATGCATGCAGTACATGTTGCAACTAAGCAGCTGTAAGCTCCAACTGGCTCCATCTCACACCAGTTAGCTAGAGTTATGCATGCAGTACATGTTGCAAGTAAGCAGCTGTAAGCTCCAACTGGCTCCATCTCACACCAGTTAGCTAGAGTTATGCATGCAGTACATGTTGCAACTAAGCAGCTGTAAGCTCCAACTGGCTCCATCTCACACCAGTTAGCTAGAGTTATGCATGCAGTACATGTTGCAACTAAGCAGCTGTAAGCTCCAACTGGCTCCATCTCACACCAGTTAGCTAGAGTTATGCATGCAGTACATGTTGCAACTAAGCAGCTGTAAGCTCCAACTGGCTCCATCTCACACCAGTTAGCTAGAGTTATGCATGCAGTACATGTTGCAACTAAGCAGCTGTAAGCTCCAACTGGCTCCATCTCACACTAGTTAGCTAGAGTTATGCATGCAGTACATGTTGCAACTAAGCAGCTGCTTTGGTGACAGACTGACAGTCTATGTTTCTTTTCTCAGGACAGCTTCCCGTATTCCCATTGTCAATATGACAACATGTGACAACATCAAAATAAACCGCAACGTTGCATCATTAGTAGGCAACATGACATCATAGGACAATCTTACTTAGCTACTAGGTAGGCAACATGAAACATCCTCAGGCTAGATGGAAAAGCCTAAGATGATTATTGGAGCGAGCAGACAACAATCTAGAAAATTGCGTCTGTCCACCATGTGCAATCTTTGTGTCACACTAAATTGTTCCTAGGTACCAAACTGCTGTTTCCGTGTGTTTATTTGCATTCGAACTAGAAACACTTACATGCACTGCTTCTCCCATGAGATCTTTTAAGTAACATTAACGAATTCAGTATGGGCAGGAATACAGAGTAGTGTAATATCTGCCTTTGACCACATCTTTGTATTGATTGTGACAATGTTATGTGTTTGTGAAGAGACTTACGATGTTCCTGTTGGTGTGCCCTGATTACAGATCATTGCCCGAGTCAGTGCTTCCTCCTTGTGATACCCGTTAGGCAGACTCCAGGAGCACGGATGAGCAGGGATAACACAGACTTGAAAGCATTTCATTCAACTGTCAAAACAAATGACAGCTGCACAAAAATCTATAGAAATTAATTACTTGTTGTTTGACATTGTAGCATTATTTAAATATGGAATCATCTACACGTTATGTATGCGTAAAATCGTGGAAAACGATCCCTCGGTACATATACCTAATGCACCAAATGTGACGCTGCTGTAATGGTTTGTATGCAGTTCACATACATGTAATTTGCGTGTACAGGCAAACCTTGCTTTATGGTCACCTCAGTAATACAGCGACCTCGCAATTAAGGTCACAATGTGACAGTCCATATATATATATACAGTAAACTGTAGCAAATTAACCCCACTAATATGGTCACCACTCCATCCTTTCAAGTCTCTCTCACCCAGTCCAAAGAGTAACCTGTTTAGTGAGTTTTCACTGCACAGGAATGAAGCAGTTTAGCATGCATGTGCCTAGTGAAGATGTTGGCAGTAAGATGGTTTTTCAGGTTCTGTTCTTGCTTCAGTAGGATTAACTGATGTTTGTCAGGCCTGTTACAGGGAACACACCTTTGAAGTGTGTTTACCAACTGCTCATGGCTGTACTTGCTGATAAACTCCAGTACTCTCGGTAGATATCACTGGAGCTTGTTGGCAGCCTTGTGTCTTGTTTATGTGGCATCAGAAAATCGGCCAACTCAGCACACTTTAAAGGAAATATGTAGCTACTTTTCAATTTAACCATTGATTTGGAACTTGATAACAGTTTTCAGGAAATCGTGGTGCCTTGATCAGTGTCGTTGTGAGCTGCTCTTTGACACCAACATGGTCACATGATCCAAGGGAGCAGCAGGCACTGACACTGATCACAGCATCATGATAATACTGGCACCAAACATTTTGAGAATCTGAAAAGTAGTTCTACATACCATATATTTGTTCTATTAAGCGTATATGCCCTAATTACCATAGGCCTAATTTTTTAGCAGCATCTGACACCATAATAATGATCTCAAATGCCAGCATTGTCTGTTGAATCCATCATTGTCAGTAGTTTAATTTCAACCAATGACACACTAGATTCAACAGACCTGTACACCCCTGAAGGCAAAATTTGACATATTTCTGAGTCAAATATTTGTCAAGCCTGCTGTACGCTTAATAGAATGATTAGGGTATTTGCACTAAAAGTGATTGTGATTGAGTCTGATATAAACAAACATGCTGAATTCAATTCAGTCATTGTTTGACTAAAAACATTTGCCCCACTCGTTTCTGCAAGAGCTGATTTTACCTGCATGTATCGTTGTTGGGTTGTAGAAAAACACACAGCAGTCTTACAAGAAATCTACTTTACCTCTCTGTCAAGTGCTTGTAACCATCACCTTTCTCGTCGGTGATGAAATCAAGACAGTCTTGACGCATGTTTCTCCAAAATGTGATCAAGGATTCAATGTAATCAGGCAGGCTATTCCATTCTTGATACTAGTCCTGTTAGTGATAAGATAGGCACTTGTGTTTATCACAGTTTGTCAAATCACACTGCCTGCTCTGTAGTTCTGATAGAGTCAAGTGTGGTGTATGCATTGTCATCATTAGTAATAACTGGATTTACTCAATTTTTATTGGCAGCTCAAACTCAATTTTCCCAGGCTGTTATCCTGGCTTGGTTGAATCAGTCAGACATCCAGGTCCTGGACTTCATTACTGTGTAATTCTCAGTGCACTTGCACATGTGATTAAGTAACTAATAGGGTAATTACCGGTAGCCAGTTGACTCCCATCCAGTGAATGTTGGCAAGTTGGGGTCACTCTGGATGCTGTTTGTGCCAGATCTGTGTGTGTTCCTTTCTGGTGCACAGCAATGTGGAGATATCATCTGTGTATTCCCACAAGGTTGGCTTTGATCATAACATTTTGACGTGATTACAGCACCATGGATGAAAAATGTGCTAGCAGTAATATAAAAATAATTACCCCGTTGATAAAGATGGAAGATATTTGAGTACAGTTGTGATTATATATCACGTTTTTTATATATCATAAAATAATGAACTTATATATTCTTTGCACCTGTTCTAGAATTATTTAGAATAATTATTGATGTCTACTTTTGTCTAGACCCAAGTGCGTAGGATCTGCATTATTGTATCAAATTACAAAGCAATAAAATAGTTTGACTAATTTGTTTGCAGTTATGAATTATGTTGCTAGTGACATTGATACTGATTATGCGTACATGTGATGTAGTGTTTACAATTGTTTGAGATTGCAATCGTAATGGATAGTAACCAGATACTGAAATTTCAGGGCAGAATAGGCAATTTAGTTATCAGTATTAGAATAGGTTTTATGTTCTGGTCATTTTATTTATCAGCATTAAATTATATGATGTACAAATAGAGCAATTAGTTAACAATGTTACATTTTGTTGTGGGCCATATTAACTGGGTAGGTAGAGTACCAGACCGATCAAGAGAATGAGACAACTTGCTGCTATTTTGGAATGTGGATACAGAGTTCACACTCGATTGCTGTGTATTTTTGAACAATCATCAAACGCCCTTCTATGGGACCCTTCTATTTATATGTAGCTTCTAACAGGTGTAAAGCCAGGGAAAGTAAAAGATACCCTACCGGGGGGTAAATATATAAAAACAGTAATGCATTAGCCTTAGAAGGATTGGTCGTTTGAAAATAAACAAAATTTAGAATTTTGATAAAAGCAGCTAGCATAATATTATAATACTACAGCTGCTTAGGAAGCACGTAAGTGCAAATCAGTATGTGTTGGTTGTTAATGAGGATACATGATGACAATGTAATCATCTCGTACACATGATGTGGCATCCCATGTAATGGAATGTTAACTTTGCATCCGGACATTAGTAAAAAATTAACCACGCAGTCAATGACATATAAATGTTTGATCTGTTTTGCTTTCAATGTCAATGCACTGGATGTGGTATTGAGCGTTTATAGAAATGATTTCATAAGTTTGATATGGATTGACTTTGTTAACTGACAGTTTCTAGTGCATGGTACAAATGGTTGACACATTCCTTTGGTGAACTTTGGGCCTGCCACTTGGCTGTATCTTAGGCTTGTTCCTGTTGTGCGTATTCACTTGTCAACACCAGTTTCAATCACAATGTATGTGTGGTGTTATACAGTGGCACATTATCCACGGACAGTTTGTCATGGCTACCCTTTAGCAAATTATGTATGTATTTATATAATATTGTAATAATGACTCTATGAATTCGGCCACATAAAAATATTAAAATTCTCAGCTCTCAAAAACACACATTACAAAATAATTATTGGTGTTCAAAAACGTATCTAAATAATACAGTCAGTATGGACTGTGAGTATTCGGACAGGTAAAATAATAAAGAAAATAAATAATAGCTGTCTGAAAACATACAGTAATGGATGTTCACTACTCAGCTGGCCCCCCTCACTTTACTGTTTCTGGTTTTTACCAGTGGAACACAAGTAAGAGGTATGAGGATTATAAAAGTTCTGGCTGTATGTGGTGAAAATGACGGTTCATCAAAATGAATAGTGTCATTGTAAAAGTGTGTCTAAAGCGGCGTTGTATGTATGAATGACAGCTGGTCCAGCCAGGGGCCCTGTATCCATCAACACAAGAAGTACCCAGTCACCCTGTGGATTTGATGGGTGTACCACTTCACAAGAGTCGCTCAGTAAGAATTAAGGGCGCAGGCCATTATTATAAGTAAACTACCCTCTTAAAAAGGTGTCAGGTTTAAATGTGGTTTATGAAAACATTTCATGAATTTTCCACATGAGGTAAGCCATTTGTGTAATTGTATTAATATTTTTTAATGGTTTCGCAAACTTGGCAAACTGCCAACTTGCCAAGGAAAATTGGAAAACAAGTGGTGGTCTGTATTCAGGGCTTCGCCAGGCTGTGAATCCTGCCCATAAGGCAGGTGAGGTTCCCAAGTGCTCACTGTGTTTACTGTTTCCACCCAGGAACTGCTGGGAAGACAAGAAAGACATCAAAACTGCCCTTTCCCCTTGCTACGTCACTCCTGTATTAATCAGCTGTATGCTATCTCTCCTCATCTGTTCCCTGGTGCTAGTTAGCAGAATGGTGGTGCTGGGAAAGATTACTTACACAGTTCTAGTTCATTGCTATTGCACATTCAAGCATTAATGACCATCTCTGATATTGAGTAATTTTACAATTAGGACAAGTTTTGTGACTTAACTTTGTAGATTGAATGATAGTCAAATTTAATTGTCACTGATATTTGTTACATACTCATATATATATATAGCAGACAATACAACAGTGTATTATTAATTACCACCTGATTGTGGATAATGGAACTATAGACAACCTCGCATAGAATCTTAATGTTTTGTTTACAATTTTAACATATCATGGTCAAATTATTCAAAGGACGAATCTCAGCATTTGTGGTTTATTAAACTCAATTTGCTGGGCAGTGTATCTGTAACGTATTAGTTCTACTATTAAGAAAATGATATTATAAACAGAGGAACAGTCTCAGTTTAAATAGTGTTCAGCATTTTCATCTAGAGAACTTGCCAAATTGTTCAAATGGTTTGCTGCAAACAAATTATCACTCAACTTGTCAAAAACGAATAACGATATGTTATTCGGGAACCGTCCACCAGATGTTGACATTAATCTGTGTGTAAATAACGTTCGAATAACCAGAGTACATGCAACCAAATTTCTAGGAGTACGTATTGATGACCAGCTGGAAGCTTCACATCAACACGGTTAGAACAAAACTGTCGAAAGTAGCAGCAATCATTCACAAAGCAAGTTGTTTAATTAATCAGGATGGAATGTACATACTGTTCTGTTCTTGTCATATAGTAGCTATTGCAGCAAAATATGGGGTAACACCCATGTCTCAAACATCAGGTGTATTACTGTGCGGCAGAAACGAGTTGTTGGTCTGATCTGTGGCATAAAGCATTTGGAGCATACCAGCACTCTATTTAAGCAACTGTGTACTTTGACGTTTGTAGACTTAGTTAAATTTAAGACAGCAATTATATTGTATAAGGCTCATCACAATGAACTACCAAATAGTTTGCAAACAATGTTTAAACAGGTTGTCTCAACACGTGGTACAGACAGAAAGACACCTTTCAGAGTCATTGTGTATGTACCATGCAAAGATCAATGTGTATTTCTTTTTGTGGAGTAAAACTGTGGAATACCCTACATGAAAGCATCACCAGCAGTAGAAGCAAAATGCGTTAAAAAAAACTACAAGTCCCATCTTCTATCTGTGTACTAGATCTAAGAAAAACACCAAAAGCATTCTAACAAGACATTACATAGTCTAGGCACTGTATATTCCATAATTTGTGAAACTGAAATATTTTGTGATATGTTGTATTAGTACAATAAATAACTATACTGGTTGGGGGTGAACCATACATAAGTATTACACTTCTGTTCACCCCCTTTTGACCAACACTTTCTGTTCACATGTTGAAAATGTTGTATTTTGGAATAACGGGATGTACAATCGGTTTATGTTGTTGTTGGAAATAAATGACATACTTACATACAATAGAAAGTGGCCTAGTTTGAGACGACCCCCTATCACAGTTCTCAGATTGCATCAAGAATGAAAAGAATCTGGATAAGCAACAGCAGATGTCTAGATCTCAGTTTCTTTTTTATGTCACTCTAACATTGCCGTTTTTGAGCATCAAATATATAACTCAATCTTCAAATAATTATGCAAAAATCAAGGCGAGTTTTGAGTCCAAAATAATGATAAAAATTGCTACAGCTTTACCCTTAGTCATCAAAGTAATGATGCATAACAGCACAGTTTTAAGGTATTAGGTCTCTTAGGCGATGAAATTAAACAAGGCTTTCCAAGTATCCGCCTCAAAAATAAGCAGAGATATGTATGAAACTGTTAAACAGATGTTACAAGAAATTGTTGGAGTTATATTGAGACCTCACACAGACCTGTGTCGATTACAGGCAGGTTCTCAACTGTCCATGTGTTTCTCAGCGTGTCGGCTCAATAGATCTGTTCGCAGGCTTTTAATGAAGTTTCTGCAATAATAAACCAGAGATATGTGGCAGACTAGATTAAGTTTGTGACTTGCTGTAAACATGACTCGATGAGCACAGGTGGAGCCCATGAGAATGATGAGCTCTGATGTGTGTGACTGCTGTGAGGATGGTGAAATGTTTACGTAGTTTGTATAGGCAGTTAATACTGCGCTAACTAACGTTGGAGGCTGTCTAACAACATCACCTTCGAGGTGCCGAGGTCCACTGGCTTGTTTCAATGTTCTTCGCTTTCTTGGGCCGTTGACCTCTGGTCAATGAACTGATGATGCATTAAAACAATGGTTTCATTTACAGTTGTTTATTTACATGTTTGTTGCTCACCAGGGGAAACAATGCACAAATTGAGTAGTGAGCCAGAGGGTACCAATGTAGCTTCATGAATGGCTGTGGGCTAACTAGTACTGTAAGCAAGTATCGTGTACAACTGTGAACATTGCTATGGCTGGTTAGGCTTTGGCGAGGATTTTGATATAAAAATCCAATTTTTGACCTAACATAACTTTTTTATTTATGGCTAGAATCTCATAATATTACATTTGTCCGAGGAATACATTCATGTGTATAACATATCAGGTGGATATGAATGATACTTTCTAGATATCATATTTTGAAAACAAGTAAATGTGTTGTTTTGGCATTTAGCACATGACGAGACTCAAACACAAAATTAAACTTGTTACTTAGGCAAACAAAATATGTAAAAAGGTAAGATAAACTTGATATGTGGATTGGGAATTCATTCAAACTTCCCTATTTCTGTTGAATTTCTGATGAATTATTTCCAATCTTTCATAAATGTACTTCACACATTTTTTATCTTGTCTGGGAATAAAGACATTAAAATGCCAGCTGTGAGAACAAATGGCATCCGTCATCCGCTAAAAGAGTTCTGGCGAACTCCCTCTCGATAAGTCCTGGATGGCTGCTTGGCTTTTTGCTGGCATGGTTAATGATAGCAGTGTTCCACGTAATGCTACATTTTGCCATTCTCCCTGATTCTGTTATCGTGGCACAAACTGAAGGGTTGGGATATCTATGTCCGAATTGTTTAATAATAATTATGTTCTGTGAGCCATTACATAACTTATCACAGAGATTTTGAAAGATATTACATTACTAGTTGCGCTGTCTAAAGATGCACTAACACACTATCCATTCTGTGTGTATGTGGTGTATTTAAATATGCATCTAGACACACATGTCTACAGGTATCATGCTCAATTTAACTGCATACTGCCAGCAAACATTGTTTAGCATGTGTTACACTTTGTCCCTGGCAGACCTGCTCATGTGTTACACTTTGTCCCTGGCAGACCTAGACCTGCTCATGCAAAGATCGTTTCAATATGTTCCAAAGCATCTAGCCACACTGCAATTTCTGCATGAAAACTGTTCGTCCTTATAATCCCACCAATCTCTTGAGTGAACTGAGACAAGGTGGGATGAACAAAATTGTTAGCTAAAGTTTCAAAATGGCCACAGTGGACTTTAGTCCCGGTCAACTTAAATGACAGTCGATGCTTTAAGGTCCGAGCTGAGCTGTGGACATGTCTTATGAGAGAATTGCCTGGCATTAGACCAGTACTTAGTTCAGTGAGGAGTTGTAGGCTGGGGAGTCAGAATACTTCTGAAAACAATAACAAAATATATGTTGGGATATTAGAAAGTAAACTCTGTGTTTCGATATTAATAGATATTGTGATCTTGCTTCTATCATCACTCTACAACATAATAATAATAATTTGAAAGCATTATACTGTGCCATAAATCTGGTAATTATGGCCATTGAGGGGCGCATTTAATACAGTACTAAAGCATGAAATGTACCTATTAAGATTTGTTAAAACATTAAAATATAGACATATCATTAATTAATTAATATATATATTTATGACAAATAATAATAATACTAGTAAGAATTTTTAAATTGTGAGGCCTGTTTCATGAATAAACTGTTCATTCATGTTGCACAAGATAACCCATGTTTCTGTTTGTGTGCAGTGAAGTACCTACGAGAAGTGACGCCGTACTTCCGGCCAATGTCGGTGCTGAACGAGGTCGGATGGACGAGTGTGGACGGAGTGGCAAGACACAGTTCGCTCAACCGTGGCGTCACACCTCAGTCAACCTATCAGAATCGCAAGGCAGTTCCTCTCAAACTCTGCTACCTGTGCCAAAATATAAAGATGCCCGACTCATCATGTAGGACTTTTGAACTCCACTCGCCAGATGGCACCAGCTGCATCATCTTCCGTTGTCCAGACGAATATGTCGCGAGCGAGTGGATGTCGGCCATTCATGGTGTGTTGCATACGTTACTGCAGCGCGCTCTGGTGGATGCGAATGAACTCCTGAAGGGGTCGCAGAACAATAGTGGCGAAGTGTGTCACATGGGCTGGCTGGCCGAACAGGTTAGTATGAATGGTTCACAGGACATGGACTGGACCTCAGACCAGGTGAGTTAGGCAGCGGTCAGTAGGGTCAGTTCGAGAGCAGTCTGTTAGGCCATCTCAAAGAATCCACATCTTTCATATTTGTTTGTGTTTATTAGTTACATGAACAGGCCCTTAACCAGAAATAATGTTTTGCCAGTCTTGAATTAATCAAAAGTGTAAGCCAATCATGTCAAACACAGCCATTGTTGGCCAGTTTAGTTTTTTCAATTACAAACCAGTCATTTGAGCCATTTATTTAATTAATAATGATACATTTGTTTTATTGCACTATGACAATTATAGTCATTAATGTGGGCTCTTAGACTTGAAACTATTAGTTAATCCACCAGATTTATCAGTTGTAATTACCCATTTTGGTCAGTCATCTACCAGTCTTGAAGACAGGCATACAGTCTCTGGCGAAGCCCCTGTACATGTATCCATCCATGCACTACCTTAGCACCCTGTTGTATGCTAGTCAGCTATGGCATTGCTGTTGTACATACTGGCAGCTTTGTATCTCACACGTGTCTCACCAACAAGCAGCTCCAGTTACTGGATTGAGCAAGAAACAGTGGGTTGGAGATAGAGACTTGGGGCCGGTTTCATGAAGCGGCTAAGAACGTTCTTCTAAGATGATTGTCTTAGTAAATGACGTGATTTTTTAATGTAAGCGAACATAGGAGTTTAGGCAAACACTTGATGCTAAGTAATTGCGTAACTTTAAGTACGCTTCATGAAACCGGCCCCAGCACTCTGTGAGTCCATGACAGGTTACATATTTACCGCCTGTGTGGGATCTTACCTCCCCAGGCATAGACACCAGATGGAAGGAACTCTTCCAAAACACACAGCCTGATTTCCTTGCTAAAACAGGTCGATTCTTGCATGATGAAGACAACATGGCATCCACACAATTCTGTTGAATGAAGTCTGTCTAATGTATGGTATATGTAAGAAAATCTATCCAGCTTCGATCATTCTAGTTCTAACCTACTTTTTGTTCCTAGAGTCAACACTAACATTGGAACTACGGCTTTTTTGTTGCTGCACCAACTTTTTGGAATATGCTCCCTCTTAGTGTTATATCAATTCAAAATATTACAAAATTCTGTCGTCATTTAAAAAAATTTCTTTACAAACTTGTGTAACCACCGTAGGTCCCTACCACCTTGACCCATCTGTTGACAACTGGAAAACTGCTTATGGATTTTGAGATTGACAAATCCTTTTGCCTTGATGCACCTCAGAGCTTGGTTTCCAAGGATTTAGGCACAATAGAAGTTACCTTATTATTATATACATCTGTGTCTACTTCTGTGTTACTCAGTAGTGTTAAAACACATCGACTGGTTCCCCAGGTGAAGTGGTTATTTAAAACATATGACTGGACATATTTGATTTTACTAGGTGACGTCACGGTCACCATTGTGAGTTCACACACTGTCACAAGAGATAGTTTTCTTTCTTATATCTGCAGAAGGTTGAACACTTTGTGTGGGTCATACGGAAGTATACATGGATCGATACACTATAAAAGCACATCCATTTGAAGAGATTAACTTATTAAAAAATGTCTGTGTGAGTAAACTTTCTATATTTGTATAAATGGCAGAAGATCTTCTCGTCTTCTATTTATTAAACAGAACAGCAGGAAAGGTATAATAATGATTTACTTTTATCAGCTTGTTTGCTGATTGTCCTTTCTTACATTGACAGTTTAAAAAGACACATCTTAAGTAATAGAATGCCCCTAACTTAGATCTAGCTCCAAGTGTTGCGTGTGTCTAACAGGAAACATGGTGCATTTTTCAGGTACAGGGGGAGCAGAGTAAGGCGTCATGGAAGCCAGTGTTTGTTGCTCTCACAGACAAGAACTTGCTGTTATACGACAAGGCCCCCCGCAGCCGACAGGACTGGGCCGCACCCTACCTCAGTCACTCCATCCTTGCCACCAGGTGGGCTGTGGTGTTGCATTTGATCACTAGGGGATGACTATTGCACCACGCACGCATGCACGCAAGCACACACACACGGATATGTGCAGTACACTAAACATTGCTAGAATATATAATGCAGTTAGACACATATTGTTTACTCTTTTATCAGGGATTTTAGATCATCTCCTATTGTCTCATCAGCCAGTTTACCTCATCGCTGATTGTCTTAGTACCTAATTTACATCATCTCCTGTTTTGTTATCAGGCATCTTTGACTGTCTTTTCCACCATTTTACTTCATCTCAGATAGTTCCCATATACACTTCTTTTAATCTAAACGGATGATGCTGATATAGCATATTCACTATTCATGCTTTCAAACATTATAAATAAAAACATCTTGTTTAATCACATTCAAATATTTCCCAACAAATATCCACAAACTGCAACGTTTTCATGTGTCTGACTGCAGGTTAGTTCACTCAGGCAAACATCTGCAGCCAGTCGATGGCAATGAAGTGCTGACCTTCAGCACGAGGTCAGGGACGCGGCAAGGGGTCGTGGGTCATCAGTTCCGCATGGAGACCCCCCGAGACCTTGCTCAGTGGACGAGGGTGCTGGTGCAGGGGTCACATGATGCGGCCAGTATCATCAAGGAGGTCAACTGTCGTACGTACACGCAGCACATGTTGGAAAGAACGTTCTTCCATATGGATGGTCTTATTATAAGTTTGTAAACGTTAAAAACTGTTTTGTGTTTAGTATTGGTTCAAACCCTCCCACCAATACAGGGTGTGGCACTTGCGATTTTATAATTCAAAATTGTTCTTAGCATCAATTTGCATTAACTTACATTTCACAAGCTAGGTAGCACCACTATCCTCATCTAATAGCTTGTGCATCAGTGAAAAAGAGTAAGGTTAGATTGAAAAGTAGAAATCTTTTCGTTTGGATGTACAGCTGACATAATATAGCTGACATAAAACTGTATGACAGTGTTATGATGGTCACATAATTTGCAGTACAATTATTTAACCAGAATATTTAACAGATAAATTTTCAACTAAAATAACAAGCTGTAAATTGCTTGTGGACAAGGTCACAAGGAAGTTTACGACAATTCTGTGTGTTATGTTCATCACATGACTATTTAACATCAGATAACTACTTTTGATGCTAAGCAAATTTCCGACAAACCTACCAGATTGTGTTTTCATGTAAGAAAATTTATTTATGCTGACAGAATATAAATGCTATATATATATATCTATATATATATATATATATCTATATATATATATGGTGCGTTAGAAGTTATTATTATTATTATATATATAGCATTTATATTCTGTCAGCATAAATATATATATAAAAGAAGAAGAATTAATTTTTACTTGACCCAGACATTGATTATACATACAATACATCCATGTCAAAAATATAATAAAAATTATACAAATAAATAACCTTATGATAAACATGGTATAATGCATGGTAAATAACAAAAAAAATAAGGTCAGGCGACTCCTAAGACTATAATTGTCCCTATCGAGGAGCCACCTTTTATGATAAAAAATTTAACTGGATTAATACATCACCTGAATCAAATTAATGCATCACCTGAGTCAACATCAAACAAAGAAAGAAAGAAAAATATATACATATATACACCTGTATATAGGTTTATTACCCAATGAAAAATATATATTCAGATTTACACAGAAATTCAAATCGGAAATACAGATTTCAGAAAACATTTACTTTAGTTTATTTCATTGGCTTCCTTTACACTCGTCTGACCAGTCTGTCTCAAGCTTTTGCTTGTCCATTGCAGCGGTCATCTGGCAGACCCAGCAGTGCCAGCTGACCCTACACTATGAGAACGGCTTCACACTGACCACACAACATCCTCCTGACCAGTCTAGTCCAGTTCTCTGGCACTTCCCCTTTGAAAAAATGCAGAGTTCGGCCGACGATGGAACACGGCTACTGTGGCTGAATTTTGGTGACGACGGAGAACAGGTGTGTTTCTTCAACATGTATAATACACAATAGTTCATGCAGATCATTACATGTTATTTCATGGAAAATATGTTTCTTTTTAAATGTCCCATTTGACAAGAATCCATCAAGCATTTCCGTTTGAGATCTGTAAGATGCTTTAGCATAGCCCTGATAATATTACCAATCGTTGGGAGATTCGCAGCTGTAATTAAGAGATAATAATTGTCGCAAAGGTGTAATTGCTACTAGATTTATGTTTGACCTTTGGACTTAAGTTGGTGGGTGGGAGTACAATAGGGGGATAACCCCTGTTACATATAAATTTTTAGTTCTTTGGGCCGAAGGTCCAATGGATTATTGCCATCATTTTGCATCCGCCGCCAGCTGCCGTATCTCGAACACCGTTCAGTAACTGTTTCTCTAATTTTGCATAGACATCTTGGGGTACTGCCACTATGCACAAGAAATCTGTGTTTGATTGAATCGTTCTAAGGGCCCCGTATGGCCCCCTAGGGCAGATATGACCTAGGATTAAAATAAAATAACTTAGGTATAAAATAATAGATAAAGTAAAATAACATAGGTATACTCGAAAAGGTTAAAGCATATTTAGCAAAAAATTATAAGGAATATTATTGAGATGTTTTACTATACATGTTGCAGCTATTCCGTCATTCCAGTTACATCAGTATTATGTCATTACTACAGTTTTTAAGTCAAAATGCATGCTGTGGCATATGTACCTTGTTAACAAATAAAGTTTTATCATAGTTCATCTCTTTCTTCTTCCCATTCTGGGGGAGGGTGGTAGGGGCAAAGTGAGAACAGATAATGCATGTGCATTTTCTTAAACAATGTTTTACTGTGCTACATGCGAGATTGCAGCTCACCAACTCTCCTGCAAGGTTTCTACAACCACTGGAAATCGGCCTAAATAGCAGAGTATCGAGATAAAATCCGACAGTATTTTTAATAATACATTAACTAATATATACATTATTCACGAAATGGTCTACTCGAATACTTTATTTCCAGGTGTATCTTTACTGGCATGCATATAGTCTAGAGAGCTACTAAACATGTCAACACTTTACTTCCATCATAACTCTTAATGATCTGTAACAATGATTCACCAAAAACATTTAATTAATAATTACAAATTCACAATATAGTCCAAAGGACTTCAGGACCTATTGGCCCATTTTTATTGTGTTTTGCCAGCGGAAATTGCATAATTGCATGATTTTTAATACAGTAATAAATTTGTTGTTTGTCAGAAATGTTTTGTTATCTCTTATAATAAAATAGCTAACTACATGGAATAGTATTATGATTAACCATTCAATTTTACTGAAGCATACTTTCAACAATGTAAATTCATGTACGATTTATGTTGTTGAGACTACAAGTTAAACAATCAAGACTTATGAAACTTTTATCTCACTGAATAAGCAGATAAAAAGAAAACACCAGACAGATTGGTGGGACATGCAGTGTTTTTAATTTCTTTAGTTTGACCTAATGAGTAATTAATTTAACAAGTAAAACCCATGGCGCCAGGTACACTCACATGCAGAAGAGTGTTATCCAGAATATTCATAAATAACTTGTTATGACATGCCGGACTGATAGGCAGACCTTTCGCTTGGCTCGGAACAGTTACAGAAGCCATATATAGTGTTACCAACAATCAATTTCAACCCTAAAACCGATAAAAAATTAACCTTTCAAAATATGATTATATTACTTTTCTTTCAAATTTATAATATACAGTTGTATTTGAAATCCATTTCGGGTATCAAAAATGTTACTTGTTCATCAGCACATTTGACCATATCTTGAACCTGACTCGTTGTTTATTACTGTTTTCAGGAGCTCGATCTACAGACTTGTCCAAAGCCAATTGTGTTCATCCTGCACACATTTCTCTCCGCCAAAGTCGCGCGACTCGGACTTGTTGCCTAGAACTCACTCCGGGCTGAAATTCGTCCTTGCTACAGCAACTGTGGCCAGAGACCTGCATCCAGTGATACCGTCTGCCCACTGTCCATTTGTCAAGACCAGCCAGAGTGACTAAGTGTGTGAGAGTCTAGTATGAGGGTCCAGTGCTACTATCCAGTGGGGCTACAGATGTGTCCATGCTAAAAAAAGTGAGGTAATTTTGAAAACTCCCAGCTCACCCGATTAAATGGCCAGGACATTGTTGTGGTTGCACTTTAAACAAACAAATGTCATGGATATATTTAAGATGACAATTGTCATCGGCAAATGATAAATCCAAAGCATTATTGCTTTGCCTGTGTGAGCCATGTTACAATCAAAGTTTTCTGTGTAATCATCGTCAAGCATTACCTTACCAACAATATTTATGTAAGTAATACATGTGCATTACATTATTAATGCAGCATGACCTCTGCTAAATCAATCGTTCCCGCATACAATTCTCGCTTGAACAACTTTGGCCAGAATTTCGACAAAATATACCACAGAATGCCCAAACGCTCTTTGTATTCGGCATCCATTTTTGATGGTTTGATTGACATTGTTGCTAGGCAGTAGGTCATGCAACGGACAAGTCAGTTGTAGCGATGGTTATTCCACGCAGACTGGCTTTCAGATGACAAAGGACACATCTGCATCCCCAGCTAAACCTGGTGGGGTAGTTAAGGAGTTGAGATATCATTGTTGAATAAAGTCCTGTCACTGTATGTGTATGTAAGGGGACACTGTGCTGTACTCTTAACTGGCTGACTTCCTATTCTACCGTTATCAAGCTCACAAGTAAAAGTTTTTCATAATACATTTAATATACATTTCTACATTTTGCGCTACACATGGTTTACTTAAACCACACATGGTTTACTTCAACCACACATGGTTTATTAAACCGTTCTATTTAAAATAATCTATAAAACTTGCTCTCATCACATATAATATATGTGATGAGAGCAAGTTTTATATTATGTAAACAAGTTGTATCATTATTGTAACATCTTGTTACTTCAGACATCAATGTTAAGGAAACCTTGGCATCCGGATCACCCTATTATATGCTTGATATACGTTATACCAGAATACCTTTTAATGCGGACATACATTGGGGAGCAAGATGTCCATATTAGCAGGTTTCACTGTCAGATGTAATTCAAAGTAAGTCACACTTATGAACTTCATAATATTTAAGAATATTTGGCTGATTATGCACGCATTGCAAAGCTTCGTCTAGTAATCTTTTATGTGAACATGAACTATGTTTTGTACTTGACCACTGGTCAGACCAGAAGCATGATCTACTTGGCCACCGGTCAAGCCAACAAGCATGATACCAGTTCACCCATAAACCAGCGTTGAAGGTGTAGTCGAGTCGTGTGGCCTTAGTTGAGCATTGGTGGCATTTGCATTAGCAGAGGCTAATTACATATATGCAAGAAACACTGCATTTATATTCGTGTACTGTCACGTTATTATTACCTGTGTATGTTGGTTATTTTCATTTATATTCGTGTACTGTCACGTTATTATTACCTGTGTATGTTGGTTATTTTCATTTATATTCGTGTACTGTCACGTTATTATTACCTGTGTATGTTGGTTATTTTCTGTTCATGACAAACTGTCACTAATGATTGTTGTTTATTATTGAAATGTACACATTAGAAAATGTACACTGTATAAATGTCTGAATAACATAATCATGTGAAACAATTTAAAGTAGTTAATTAGTTCAACAAGAAGAAGAAACTCCCAGGGAGTATGTGAAACTAAATGGTATAAAATGCTTTCGTATGCTAACATTTAATCAAACTAGATATAGATTTATCTTTGTTAACCAGTGGTCGTGATTTATTATTTTTACAAGTAGATCCACCCGAATAAATAAAAGTGGAATTTTATTTTCACTGAAATATTGAACGACACATTTACTTACATATTTCTGGGACAGTGTTGTATTGGCCAAATGTGCATTTTTGGTGAACAGTTAAATTTTTGGCGACCCATCAGGGGTGTAGATAAAAGTTACTAGTAACATGTGTATGCTCCAGTAGCATGAGCTCGTAGTAAAATATTACATTTTGATGTATTTTATGTTGAAATCTGTGAAGCATTTGGTGTATTGTTTTGAATATGTTCCTCCTGATCACCTTCATGGTCAGACGTGTGTCGACCAGTCAGAGATTGTCTGTGATTGCACAAGTATCATTGTTGTTTACTTTCATAGCTGTCGGCAGCTTCAGATGGGTCATATGTATGTAGAATGTGCTACGAGTGATCTGTCGACAATTTGGGAATCTGAGCCGAATCACTTGACTTATTACATTTACTTCCACATAATAATAAGTTTATTTAGCTGCAAAGAAATGTGATACAAATGGAACAGATTATAGTACAATGCCCAAGAAAATTATAGTACAATGCCCAAGAAACCTTTAAAAGCTGATAGCAGGACCACCTATAATAGTAGAAGCATAGATCTAATTTACAATTCAAATCCAAAACACTGTTTAGCACTAACACAGTTGTGGTTTATTTTCAGAATTGCTTTACTGTATTAGCAAGTCTAGAACATTGTTTTTCATTTCCCTTTTACTTCCCCTAGCATAGACAGTATTAGACACCATGTAGATGGTACTAACGACATTCGGTGTCTCTTCCAAACCACAGGTGAAGTCGAGTGAACATTTTGCAAGGTTCAAAACAACAGCAGTTGCAATTGAACCACATTCCCCTTGGTCCGTAGTCCATCGTTCAAACCATCAGGGCATTGCTACCAGTCTGGTTTCCCAGGCAAGTTGATGTATCGGATTATATCTGGTACAACACATACATCACAGTCAAAATTGTGCACGTGACTGCCCAGCTTTACCTTTGCCATCAATGTTGATATCGGATTTACGTAAATTACGTTAGTGTTGCTGCATGACATTTCATAAATAAAACATTCCTGTATACAGTTGTCACTTTAGAAACTGTCTTATGTTTTTGTCATAAATAAAAAAAATTTTGGCCAGAATTTCAACAAAGGTAAAACGGAATGCACGAACACACCACGTTTTGCATCCATTTTTAGTGACTTGACACAGCTTTTGTTAGGCGACAGGTCATGAGATGGATAGTTCAGTTGGATTTCAGGGTCCAGGTAGCAATTGCAATGTTATGTTTTACCCATTAAAACTGCCACCAGCTCTGTTTAATCTGCCTCTGCGAATACAATACCATCGTGCTAAGAACTTTGTCACCACAATCAGATGTGATGTCTTTCCTTGTCTGATCGTGGCAACTTTACGTAAGATTCTGCACAAAGATATTCTCATCAGGAATACAGTATGTGAATGTTCATATCACAATGGTCATTCTTCTTACTCATCAAGAATCATGCAAATGTTAATAACTTGTTGCACATTGTACACCCTGCGTTTGTAGAAGGCTAGAAAGTGCTGTAGTCGTTACAGGGGGTAATGGATTGCTGTTTCCGAAATATTTATTGTAAATAAATTATATGTGTAATGCAATACATAATCTGCCTGTTTCCAAGCGTAACTAGTATGCATGTTGCGAGTGATGCGCAGGAGTGTTGTAAATTAATGTGCTGTAACCTGTGTTTCATTATCGTCTTTGCTGTCATCATTGTCATTCAATCAATTAAACCGTCCTATTTGCAATGACCCTTAGAACATTACTATGTTGCGTTATGACTGTCGTATAATATATATGTATATAGCTAACCTGTGTTTGTAATAACTGGTAGGTTTTTTCCTACAACTTAAAATTTTGCTAACAGGTGCATTTCTTGTTATTTGTTTCACTTTTGTCCTGTCAGTGGAGGACGAAGTGACATCAACGTTCTAAGATTTGTCTGGGTTTATATGCAGTCGCAGTACAGCATTAAGGGATCATTTCAGAACGTCAGTGTCCAATATCAGACGAAATTACTTTCATCTGGCCCCACCCCTCAGATGAAACGTTGTAAACATTGGTATTATGATACCAATATATTAACAGTATCAGTCAGAAGAGTAAACTACCAATGTCCAACACCAAATGAAACTGCCTCTGATCCCCCTCCCCAAATGAAAATAATTTAATCTGATATCGGACATCAATATTCCGACATGATACCTAAGTGTGTAGACATACTCAATGTTGGTTTTTACACCAATGACACACATGGTAACATTTCATGCTTTTATTCAAGTAACCTATTATACTGAGTACAGGTTACAATTATGAATACATTCATTCAATAAATTAACAACACGCTATCTTTGTGCCCATGATTACTATATTGCTATGAAGCAAAGTACTTCTGCATCTAACAACTCCTTCAACAATCATTCCATTCGTGTTTGATTTGTTGGATTTTAGTTTGCAACCACAAACAACATAATCGGCAACTGGATAGCGCATTAAAACAAATTTAATATCACTACACATAATATCCAGACATGGGGTCAAATACATGGAAAAGTATTTAAATACAAATACTCCTGAGGGGTTCAAATACTTAGTAATGCAAAATGATTTAAATACAAATACATTAGGAAGTATTTCAAATACTTTTTACAAGAGAGCATGTACCAAAAACAATAACAAACGTTATATTACGAGATAATTATGTTGTTTATCGACATAATTCCATGATGTTATGTATAACTATTACATGAGATACCCGTATTCCTTATACACTGGCAATATCTGGTATGCTGTAAAATTGCAACAATGTAGGCAATTAATGATCTGGCTTGGGAAGCCCCTACCTTCCCCTCAACCCTTATCAGTTCACACAAGCATTGACACAATAGCAGGCCTTAGCAGGGAGTTGGGTTCCTTAGCAGTGGCAATAAAACCATGATCAAAAGACAGGCAAGCCAGTGCAAGTCCTGTTGTTGCTAATTGCATCTTGGTGACAACTAACAAATTGATCCTGACTTCACTGGTATGCTCTCATAATGACCTCGGTGACTTCCACATAATGGCTTTCTTTCTGACTGGAAAATGTGGTCAATTGTCAAATGAACCAGTAAAAAGTTTCACTCTCCAGAAGTTAAACAAGATATGTGAATACAAAATGTAACTTATCATTTAATAATAACCATGCCCAATTAAAAGTTTGAAATAGTATTTGAAAATTTCAAATGTATTTGACCCCTGATGTCTGATAATATCTTGTATTCAACATTAAGCACCTGATTTTCTGCCTCAAACAGCTACTTAGCTGCATTACAACATCAAACTATTCCACACAAGGGTTGGCCCTATTTCCGTCTGATTACACACTACTGAAGTTTTGTCCATCTTGCAGTAATGAATGGTTGTACACTACTAGTATTTGGACAAGTATATGTTGCATAAATGCTGACAAATTTGTAGGAATATGATTTTTACCTGCACTATTCAGTCAAGTCAGTGTAAAGGTTTATAAATTATAGTTTATTTCCTCTGTTCCAAGCAATTATAAACATTATTGATTACAAGTATTATATATACTGGGTACTTTAAAAAGTGGATATTTAATAACATAATAATGATTAGCGATATAATTACACTATTTTCTACAAGTGGAAAAGTAACCAGTAAAATAACAAGAGTAAGTTGTATTGGAATACATCCCGAGTGTTTCTAATACAAGATTGAATATGTGAACACCA
This sequence comes from Escarpia spicata, assembly GCA_963995525.1. Classification (NCBI taxonomy): domain Eukaryota; kingdom Metazoa; phylum Annelida; class Polychaeta; order Sabellida; family Siboglinidae; genus Escarpia; species Escarpia spicata. Next base: position 7,820,806 of record OZ023214.1, on the reverse strand, counting down.
TCAATGTTGTACATCTTTGTATGGTTAGACCAAATACTGGACTCCGCTCAACAGAATCGCAGGATAAGCCATTCAGTAGAATCAAATATATACAGAGTGGGACGGGATTATTCCCCATTTAATTCCTGCTGTATTTAATTGTATGCACCATTTAAGTTAATCAAGTTAATAGAATCGAATTGCTTTGGCCTAATATGACTTTGGCCCAAAGTTATTGCATTAGGAATCCACTGTACTGATTAATTATACAAACAACTTCACCGATACATACTGCATCTTAGAATAGCTTCATTATAGTTGTATATAGTCTGTAATTAATTACAAACCCACATTTATGTGGTAGCCATCCCCCTAGCTGGGAGACACCAACAAGTAAACTATAGCAAACTATGACACTCAAGTTGCCTTAGGAAGTTTCACAATTTATTATTTTCCATTTGAATGTAAAATACTTGTTCAGCTATGTAGAACTTGTAGGTACATGGCAGACAGACCTTTCGGTCGAGCTCCCTGAGATTTAAATACTGACCAGCAGGAATGTGTGATTAATATTCTGCCTACTATTAAAGTAACGCCAAGAGTGACACATGGTTGTGACTGAGTAGGTAGCTTTGCAGCAACATTGTGTCTTACATTGTCACCCTGGCTCCTTTGCTCACAGCCTTGAACCCAAACCGAAGCCACAATGGTAGCGCAACGATGTCACGATAACATCTGCAAATTACATCACATTTATTTCTAAAATATTGATTATTATGTATCTGACAACATGGACGATACAGCTGACATGGCTAGAAAGAATAACCATTGAACAAAACATCAACACAGTGGCAAAAACATCTTGTGTAGGTAGTCATAACACACCCAACGCCATTACCCTACAACTGTCTAAACTCTAAACGATGATGCTGGAGTAGTAAGAATGTGCCTTCTCATTAGTCTTCCTCAGCAGTGAGCCCAGCTGTTTTCCTGGTCCCATCTCGTAGGTGCTGGGGAAGTTCTCCCCCTGCGGCCGCGCGTACAACACGTGCAGCGTTTGCTCCCACTTGACTGGACTCGTAACCTGTTCAACCAGCAGCTTGGCAATCGTCGTTGGCTTGTTGTAGCGATGACTCGTCACATTTGAGTGTACGGAGATGATCGGGTGGCAGATGTCAACGTGTTTGAGTACCTCCTGAAGGGGTTTCTTGGCGGACTGCATCAGGGGGGTGTGGAAGGCCCCACTCACTGGCAACCACTTGATGCGACTTATCCCGAAGTCTGTCGCGTTCTTCTCAATGAACTGAAGCGCCTGTGAAGACAAAGATGTGATGTACGGTGTGGTACTACTTTGGTAATCAATGAACTGAAGCACCTGTGAAGACAAAGACATAATGTACGGTATGGTACTACTTTGGTAATCAATGAACTGAAGCACCTGTGAAGACAAAGACATAATGTACGGTATGGTACTACTTTGGTAATCAATGAACTGAAGCACCTGTGAAGACAAAGACATAATGTACGGTATGGTACTACTTTGGTAATCAATGAACTGAAGCACCTGTGAAGACAAAGACATAATGTACGGTATGGTACTACTTTGGTAATCAATGAACTGAAGCACCTGTGAAGACAAAGACATAATGTACGGTATGGTACTACTTTGGTAATCAATGAACTGAAGCACCTGTGAAGACAAAGACGTGATGAACGGTGTGGTACTACTTTGGTAATCAATGAACTGAAGCACCTGTGAAGACAAAGACATAATGTACGGTATGGTACTACTTTGGTAATCAATGAACTGTAGCACCTGTGAAGACAAAGACGTGATGTACAGTGTGGTACTACTTTGGTAATCAATTAACTGAAGCACCTGTAAAGACATAATGTACGGCATGGTACTACTTTGGTAATCAATGAACTGAAGCACCTGTGAAGACAAAGACATAATGTACGGTATGGTACTACTTTGGTAATCAATGAACTGAAGCACCTGTGAAAACAAAGACATAATGTACGGTATGGTACTACTTTGGTAATCAATGAACTGAAGCACCTGTGAAGACAAAGACATAATGTACGGTATGGTACTACTTTGATAATCAATGAACTGAAGCACCTGTGAAGACAAAGACATAATGTACGGTATGGTACTACTTTGGTAATCAATGAACTGAAGCACCTGTGAAGACAAAGACATAATGTACAGTGTGGTACTACTTTGGTAATCAATTAACTGAAGCACCTGTAAAGACATAATGTACGGCATGGTACTACTTTGGTAATCAATGAACTGAAGCACCTGTGAAGACAAAGACATAATGTACGGTATGGTACTACTTTGGTAATCAATGAACTGAAGCACCTGTGAAAACAAAGACATAATGTACGGTATGGTACTACTTTGGTAATCAATGAACTGAAGCACCTGTGAAGACAAAGACATAATGTACGGTATGGTACTACTTTGATAATCAATGAACTGAAGCACCTGTGAAGACAAAGACATAATGTACGGTATGGTACTACTTTGGTAATCAATGAACTGAAGCACCTGTGAAAACAAAGACATAATGTACGGTATGGTACTACTTTGGTAATCAATGAACTGAAGCACCTGTGAAAACAAAGACATAATGTACGGTATGGTACTACTTTGGTAATCAATGAACTGAAGCACCTGTGAAAACAAAGACATAATGTACGGTATGGTACTACTTTGGTAATCAATGAACTGAAGCACCTGTGAAAACAAAGACATAATGTACGGTATGGTACTACTTTGGTAATCAATGAACTGAAGCACCTGTGAAAACAAAGACATAATGTACGGTATGGTACTACTTTGGTAATCAATGAACTGAAGCACCTGTGAAAACAAAGACATAATGTACGGTATGGTACTACTTTGGTAATCAATGAACTGAAGCACCTGTGAAAACAAAGACATAATGTACGGTATGGTACTACTTTGGTAATCAATGAACTGAAGCACCTGTGAAGACAAAGACATAATGTACGGTATGGTACTACTTTGGTAATCAATGAACTGAAGCACCTGTGAAAACAAAGACATAATGTACGGTATGGTACTACTTTGGTAATCAATGAACTGAAGCACCTGTGAAGACAAAGACATAATGTACGGTATGGTACTACTTTGGTAATCAATGAACTGAAGCACCTGTGAAGACAAAGACATAATGTACGGTATGGTACTACTTTGGTAATCAATGAACTGAAGCACCTGTGAAGACAAAGACATAATGTACGGTATGGTACTACTTTGATAATCAATGAACTGAAGCACCTGTGAAGACAAAGACATAATGTACGGTATGGTACTACTTTGGTAATCAATGAACTGAAGCACCTGTGAAAACAAAGACATAATGTACGGTATGGTACTACTTTGGTAATCAATGAACTGAAGCACCTGTGAAGACAAAGACATAATGTACGGTATGGTACTACTTTGATAATCAATGAACTGAAGCACCTGTGAAGACAAAGACATAATGTACGGTATGGTACTACTTTGATAATCAATGAACTGAAGCACCTGTGAAGACAAAGACATAATGTACGGTATGGTACTACTTTGGTAATCAATGAACTGAAGCACCTGTGAAGACAAAGACATAATGTACGGTATGGTACTACTTTGGTAATCAATGAACTGAAGCACCTGTGAAGACAAAGACGTGATGTACGGTATGGTACTACTTTGGTAATCAATGCTACTTGAATGTAATTCACAACTGATGCAGTTTATTGTTTGATGAAAGAGTGTGGATGTTGAAAGGTCATGAGGATTGTTAGATGAACTGACAACCAGAGACAGAGAGGTAGTCACCGACTCTAGACCAAGAGAAGCAGGCCATTTTTTTCAGCAAACAATGTCAGTTCTTCCATTTCACACTGGAGCATTATTTTTGTCATAATATAGTTGGTAAATCAGACAATTAATACAACACATAATTAACACACACACTCACAAATATACAATGCTAATACTCGGCTATGTAATAATATGAACATCTACACCAAAACAGTTCTAGTTATACTTGTTTCCAGAACTTGGCAACGTTCTATTAACTGACTAGTCTATATATATATTGTGGTTACAATGTTATGATCTTATGAGGTCTCATTCAACTAGTCAGCCTTTTTTTAGAACATTATCGCCAAGCGGACCTTACATATGCTAGCACTGAGGGTGGTCACTGCCAGGGTGTTTGTCGTCCTCAGTGGTTCTTTTATGTCCCAAATTGAGATGGGACCGACATTAACGTGATCTCCGAGTCACGAGGGATACACAGTCCCCAATGTTGAGAGCCAGGTTTTTACACCAAATATACCATACCTGCCCGGATACTGAACTTGGGGCGCCGGCATGTCAGGCGGATGTGCTAACCACGACACTATTGCGCGCCCCTAACATTAAATGTATCTGCATCTACTTTTTTCTTAACAAGTGAGACATAATTTATGTCACACTGGTGCAGTAAAATTCTTCGAATGGTCAGTGTAATATTGTATTACAGAGTTGCTCATAATTGCTGCATACTGGCCTGTGTCACATAATTATGCGAGAGGCTTCTGTCAAACTTTGCCTAGAATTTTTTTAACGTACATACGCATTACATTACAAGGGTGGCATAACGGAATGTTAAATAAATCTTTCCCCCATGCAATTCTCAAATTAAAATCTTTGCCTGATGTTTTTTTGCAAAGAAAAACATTTGGAGCCAGAATGTCAACACTTGTTTGATGTCCAGGCTTGATGTACCTTGTTGCTAGGCATCAGGTTACATGAGAGTTAGGCCAAATTCTACGTTTTCGAGACTGGTGTCCCAGAACTCACCTCTGTGTTTCCGGCAATAACCTTGCACTCTGGGTAGAGGTAGTTAGCGACGGCACACACAGCTTTCTCCATGCCGAGACGCTTGATGCAGTACTGTCGCGCTGTGTGACATGCAAAGTTCAACTTGGCGCTTGGGTGGAGGAAGACGACCATCATGCCACTAGAGGTCGCCTCCGAGGCTTCCTGCATCGCTTGCGCTCGCACCTTCAGCACACGTACGGCTGGAACCAGCAAGTTATATCATCGAGGGTCACCGATTTATTACTGAAAGAGGCATATTCTGTGTACAAATTATTTGATACGATGAATTTTTTTTAAAAGGTATTCGTTATACACTACCATGAATCTAATTTGGAAACAAATTCCCCATTCATTTTCAAACTTTAATATGATTTTTTAATATGTGCAATCCAATTTCAAGAATTCATCAAGGTATGATAGTGTGGTAATACACATATTACAAATCCCATAAAACTCACATTCTTGGTAAATCTTCAAACAACGAGTTGCACATTTCATGGATAGCACCTTTCTCTCCCATTATTGAAAGTACACTTACTAATGGCTGCTCTATATAAATGTATACTGTAGACATTACACTGTAAACACATTGATCGATTAATTTAGCCAGCGAATGTGCAGTAGTTTATTTTAAATGTGCCAAGTGGACAATCAAAACAAACTTCTACTACTAGTCACACAGCAAATTGCATCACATTTGTGTGCTTCATGGTATGCAGGTTGGCAGCAGTTTGCACACAGCGGTTACAAATTAAATAAATCAGGGATGAGAGTGACATTCAGAGAAAAAAACGGAAATTTTGTTGTGGCCCACATTTCAGCCCAAGAGGACTGTCTCATCTAATCAGGGGGAGGGGGGACTCCTCAGAGATTTTTTTAATTGTAGACGACATATGGTGTATTATTCTCCTTAGCCAGCTTTGTTAAAACAGCCCGTTGATGGGCCATTCTAGCTTTCTTCGTTGCCAGCTCAGCTGCTTCCTTAGCTTTGTATTTGGTGGCTGTCTTCGTCTTTGACATGTTCAGATCAGTTTTCTTCTCCTCCTCCATCTTTCCTTCCTCGGCAAGATGGATGGAGTACATTTTGTGTGCACCCCTCGTGTTGTGAACGAGGCGAGGAGTCCTGTTTGTGGAAGTCCTGTATAGCAGTCTTGTTGCCTGCCATGAGGGAGTACTTCACTGTCTGGATAGTGTTGAATGTACTAACATTCTTTCTGGCAGTATTCATGATGCTAGACATGTGACTAAAACACACTTCCACTTGAGGACCATGAAAGCAGCTCATCATTGCAGCCACCAGCTTTGACAAGGCTGGGAACTTGCTAGTAGAGAATATGGTAGCCCACCAAGAGTCCAATCTGGAACTTGTGGGTGCTTGTGGAAATGTGTTGTCTACATGGAATCGGCGAACTTCCATGTGATACGCCCTCTGTTCAGGTTCTAATAGAACGTTGGTGACCAGCGTGGGCAGTGCCAGCGTGTGTACTTCAGTGCCTTCGGTTACCCTCTGACTGTAGCCTGTAGGATCCAATCCGCATAGTTGACATCGGCCTCGCACCACAAACAATAGGCTTTTCTTGGTGCTGATAATTTACTGATGAATATATCCAACATAGTGTCTCCAGCTGATCTCTCCAGCCACGCCCAATTCCACTTATTCTTGACACTTTTGTCAATGTCCTTCACGCAACATTTGTCTTGCCGTAAACAAATCGTTGATTAGCCATTGTGTTCGAAAATGATCGACATCTCCACAAAGTACATCGTCGTTTCCTATTGGTCCACTGCTTTTGTGCACACACTTCGAAAGCACTGAAGCGAACAGCCGACAGAACTAAGGGTTTTACTTTGCAGATTCACAGGTTCGGTTCTGTCTCTAATCGCCAGGCAGCGTCATTAACACGTGGCGACACCCGGTGGATAGATGATTAACTCAATCCGCAGATAGATCGTCAGTGAATTGTCCGGAAATTGTCCGGAAATTTCTCATCCTTGATAAATAGGCAATATTACTTGTTTCACATGTTTTGATTAAATATATAATACTTTGTATAGAGAGAAGTTTTATCAGCATTTAGTATGGAGAATTTGAGGATGAAACTATGGGATTTCTTAACAGATGACCATCTCTTACTGAGAAAGTTGAACATGTATTGAAACATACCATCTTCAAACGATATAGCACCAGAAAAGACGAGTGCTGCAAACTCCCCGCTACTGAATCCTGCTGTTGCTGAGCAGTTCTCTATTGCCTACAACAGGGAGGTCAACTCTCAGAACTAGAAACGATGTGCGTTTGTGTGTGCGTGTGTGCATGTGTGTGAGCGTGCATGAGTGTGCGTGCGGCTGCGCATGTGTGTGTCAGTAAGCATGTGAGGTTATCAGACAGTGCATAACACGGTAAACAGTGTATGACTGCATGTTAACATCATCATTAAAGCAACTGTATCGAACACCAACTACTCGCCACCTACCCATGGCTTCTCGTCCTTGAGTTTCTCGACTGCAGCGAGCGAAGTGACCAAGATTGCGGGCTGACAGTAGATAGTCTTATCCAACTTCTCCTTCGGTCCGTTCAGACAGACATCCAATAGGTCATACTGCAGCACCTCGCTCGCCACGTTGAACATTTCAACAACATTGGGATAATCAAGAAGCTTAGATGCCATTCCGACAAACTGCGCTCCTTGGCCAGGGAAGATCACAACAGACATCAGTTTGGGATCAATGCGGGGTCGGAATGCGTGGCGTGTCTGCGAACGAGCCCAGTTGTTGTAGTTTTTGTATTTGCCCCATTTCTCTGAGACGTCTGATGGGAACTCGGGCTCGATGTCGTGTACCTGACTCCCGTGTAAGAGTTTCTCGGCTGAGGCACCACTGATTTCTTGTGAAGACTCATCTGTGTGCTCGAGATCTTGGGCACTGGCCATTTTGCTTTTAATAGGATCGGCATTGCTTCTTGCTGTTGAGGAGAAGCTACAACTGTTTACGGTGTGATTGTCTTTGAGGTTTGATTGCGGTAACAACGCCGTTGCTAGTCTGCTACAGTTATTGCACTGTTGTGTGAGTACTGATTGTCTCGTGGCCGTGGACCGGCACAGCCACTGGACGAGCTGGGTAGGTACTCTGTACATGTCTGAAAACAAACCACTTCATGTGAACCTCTGTGTGAGTTAATAAGTTATCCTACCCTCAAACTTGTTAAGGGGTGATCTCAGAATGTTGATGTCCGATATCAGACAAAATTACTTTTGTTTGGGGGGTTCAGAGGCAATTTCATCTGGAATCGGACATCAATATGTTACGTTTCGGACCGATACTGTTATTATATTGAGATAATCACATCACTGTTTCCAAACTTTTGTCTGAATGGGCGTGGGACTGGAGATAGATGAAATTAATTTAATCTGATATCAGACACCAATGTTCAGAGAGGACCTCCAAGTGCTATCAATAGAAGTAAATGTAAGATTTCATAGGTAAAAAAGTGATTCTACATGGAAGTAAAACCTACCATGGGATATCCACTTACCAAAGAGAAAGGAAAAATGGAGTTTCCACCTGGGCAGCCTGATGTGAAAGCAAAAAAAGGAACTATATTATTCCATTATGACCACATCAAGAATGGGGAAATTCCTGCCATGTTAAAGCTATGTCCACTCCTATGAGCCACCAAGAAGATATCTCTTGCATTGAACGTGTTCTGAATGTTGCCTAATAGAATCCTACTGCAAGCCTAATAGAATCCTACTGCAAGCCTACTTACTTCCTTGGAACAGTCTTCCAACTGTCCAGAAAATGCAGGAGAAATCAACCACAAATTACATGGCTAATGACAATCAAAAAATACTTGCCAAATAATGAGCTATCTTTCCTTGGTAGTGATCAAGCAATGAGTGAGAATTACAAGTACTAAACTAATACTCATTTACTAATAGTCTAGTTTACAGATGTAATTGTGGCATGTTGCCTAGCACACTTCAGTAAGTGCTGAGAACATGTTGATATTATTATTATTTGATAAGGCAATAACAACATAATTGATCGAAACGTTAACTACAACTCTGACCTGTTTCTTGAGGGATTAGTGGCTTTAGTCAGTCATAAGTAATTACAGCCGTATACATGTGTATTCACTACCTAGGTAGTTGCTGTTTCCCACAGTGTTTTAACAGCTGCATATGTTCTTAAAAAACAACACATAGTCATTATGTAAATATGTTAATAAAATTTAATTATAACCAGTTTATTACATACTTTCTAAATGGTTCACACTGCATGCATGTTAGCAATAATTATAGTTCACTGTCTCACAAAATAAGTCCAGTCTCATAAATCGATTCAGATGAAGTTAAAAGTAATGGTTGCAGTAGACTGTAGGCTCAGCATGCTGTCTCATAAATCCACACAGGTGAGGTGTGTCAATAGTCACTGGACACCATTGGCTCATTGTACCAATACAATGTACACAGTGCTACATGAGCAGCACTGGCTCATAAATCCAATGACCATGCATGCAAAGTGTGTCAGTGTTGATGCTTTCCTTCAAGGTGAAGTAGCCTCATGGTGCAGAAAACTCAGTTCCATTAACTACAGGGATAATTGTAGATTTTAACCTTTAAGCCCATCTCCATAGGTAGGAATTTATACAGACAGGTACAACTTATCCAAAAGTGATGCTGGGAATAAGAATCAGAACCTGGTTCATATTTAAAACCAATTAAAAAAGCATAAACTTGATTCAACAATGCCTTGGTCTGGCATAAAATTATACCCGAAGCAGATATAGCAGAACTGTTGGTAGTTGAGTAGTTTTATATTTATACCATTATAGGCTTGTTTATTGCATCCATGTTTTGCAGGTAAAGATTGTAAAATATTTGAGCTTTTTTGGTTATTTCATGCATTTTTTATTTTAAAGTGCACTATTATCAGTATATCACAGTTGGTTTTACAGAACCAAAAAACTAATTGTTGGAAACACAAGCCGTATGCATGTGTATTCACTTGCAAATGTTTGTATCTATTACTTTAATGTAATGTATGCATGGTTAAATGCAAGCATAAAAATAGTTTTGACTATATTAAAATTAAATATTATTGGTTATAATTCTTAATTGTGATACATTTGTTTGCCCATCATTTTTCCCTCTATTAAGATTATAACATATATCATTTGTACAGCGCCAAATAATATAACTGCATCCTTGGCTCATGCTTTATACATCGGTTTATAAATTAGTAAATGTTAGCACTGATTTTTTTATTGTTGCCATATGTTAAAAAAGTAAATTTTTGCATTTATGTTTTCCTTTTTGCCTCACAGTAACACAGAGTATTTGATAGAGAATTATGAGAAAACAAAACTCTACCATTCTGGTGATCCAGTCTTGTAGGAATGTAGAATGAATTATTACATGTGAAACTTGTACAAAGAACCCACAAAGGAACACTATCTCACTGATACTACTATGAACTACAGAACTGAGTGAATTGAATAGATATGAATTTTTTTTTTCTGCACTAGAAGAGGAAAAATTATATCGAGACTGTTAACTTACAATAAGGCCCATACCCTTACATCCTTCCAGTCCCAGCTGTATCTAACTCGAACCATTTAAAAAACTAGAACTCTTATCACATGTCAAAACTCAGAATTAATTTATTTGACCTATAAATACAATACATATATAACGAATAACGCAAGTAATAGATAAGGTCTGGAGACTCTCATTAAGATATATAATATCGCTAACACAGGAGCCAAGGCTTTTCATTTTCTAAATGTTTTTCTCCTCCAAGGTATAAGAATTTTTAATGTTGAAACTACACGGAGTTCACAAGAAAATTATCAATTAGCATTAGCGGAATTGTACGTACTGGCTGATATTCTCAACTAAGTTCAGGATCCAAAATCACAAGATACTCACATGTATTATATGTCGTGATGTGTCCATAGGACATTTTGTCAGTCAAAATACAGATACATGTCACATAAATAGGACAAAATTAAATTTCCCTCACTTTTTGGCTGAGTGTGAGACCCCGATTTGGCACTAGATGAGTCGAAGTCCATATTAATTAATAAATTATTATTATTAGGAAATACACCATTGAAGGTCAAGGACTCAACTAAAAACCCGCCGTCTGCGACGAATTAAAATGTTATTTAGAAGTACAATCAGGTGACATCGACGAGTTTTTGAAATCGCATTGCATACAAACAGTACAATAGCCAAAGACAGCGCTTATGACCAGTAATAACCAGTGCGCCTCTTTGGTTACGTTGCATCGGTCAGACTCAGTCAAACAAATGCACTCATTATCGCCCAACATCATCATCAATATTACTTTCCAAGTGCAATTACTCGCTGGCATAAATTCATGCGAATACCACTGCTGATTCACGGATGACAACGACTTACTATGTATCTATAAAAGCAACTCGATCATGTAACGTGTAATTTCTGGACGATTATCGTCTTAAGTCGATCATCGTTAATAAGCCGTAAACACTTCGCTCTGCATGTGCGACTTGTCGTGACGTAAGTAGGTCCAAATCTTATTTTAAATTACTTTTAAAATAATATAAATGAACGTCGCGTGACATAAATAAACGCTAATGTACAAAACAGGATTCAATATTAAAAAGCACATCTAGGTCTAAATTTATGTTTGCAACATCAGTTTCCCGCACATTGTAAGTCACGTGATTTAAAGGGCACATTGTGTGACAAATTTGTGGCGGGAAATATTGTGGTGTGGTTTAGTTTTCTACGGCTGTCAAAACATTCCCTGAACCCGTGATATTTTTTGGTAAGTTGAACGATCTTAGTAATTTTCAGATGTATACATGATTTGTGATTAATTTACGAGAGGCTCCCGTGATGATGCATTGGTGTTTTCCTGAATATCTACAAGAAATCCGAATGGTCTCGACGGCGCTGTATAGATTCGCCAAACAATGAGGAATTGCCCACAATGAGAATTGAATTTTTTTTATCCGAGTTTGCAGTGGATACGTAGTTTGGTGCACTCATATTCTCGGGACCTGGTACAGTTATTATAAATAACTAACGATTAAATGCAATTGCCACATTCATGTTTTATGGATCTAAGATTTATTCAGTCATTGAACTTACAATTAGATTTTAATTACTCCGGGTTTTAGCTAAATAGTAAATCACCTGTTGTTCTTGTGTCGTGATTGTTGTACCGTGGTCAGTAACATCGGCCTCTGTGCCAACAAAACGTTGTAATAATTATATGTACGTGTCATAAACCACGTGTATGTCACATTACTCACAACTGTTTAAATAAAAATTGTCCTGGGTGCGCCAGGCGTGAGCAGTCTGACGGGTCATGTCGTCTCCCACTACACCAAGTACACGCAGGTCCAAACGCGGTCGCAGCACGGAACCGGCCAGCGAGACCAGCAGTCCACCAGACACACGTATGTCTCCATAGCAACGGATTAACATGATGCAATATTTCTACACAGAGACTTGTTGATGCTCCTCTCATAATGTCAATGACGTGTTTACGTTGTCAGTAATGACAGTGGCTGAATAAGTGGCGATAATGATAAAATTAGTCCATTTCTATAGGCAGATTTCCAGAAGTGGCGCTGCACGTGGCGTGGAGACAATGGGTGCCTTGGAAGACATTACGAGCTTCCACAAGCATTAGTGACTTTAAAGTATTAATTACATGGATTTGCAGTTGCTCTGCATAAAAAATCACAATTTAATTATGAGTACAATAAGTACAATTATAGATAGGTTCATTTTCCTAAACAGATGTACCACTAATTGCAAACAAGTTGGATATTTTACGGTGATCGAATAGTGGGCAGTTTATTATATTTTTTAAATGTTTCTTTGTGTTTGTAGCATCGCGCCGAAGCTCACGTTCTGCTAAAAGTACTCCCGCTAAGAGTACTCCAGCCAAGAGGACACCGGCAAAGGGTACCCCAGGCAAGGGTACACCGGGTAAAAATGCAGTAAATGGAACACGTGAGTAAATTCTGTATTGAATGACAGTGTATAGAATGTACTATCATGTTATAATACCATTCGTAGTAATGCTACATTTCTAATTTTAAGGATATATGCCATAATTGTTTTCGTTGGTAGATCTTTCATGCAGCCTAGTTGTATATTTACCAACACTGTTATATGAAGCAGATCTTGCTGCATTATTAGAATCCATTTGATTGTGAAGTTCATGTCCGTCTAATGAACATGCATATGTTTACTCTTCCACCCTGTTCAATTCCAGCCTCTCGGCGTACCCCAAGACGGGGTAAACAAGATGTTACATCACCACCCTCTCAGAGAAGGCGCATTGATTCATCACCAGGGGGCGACCTTGCACCCCTTCCGTCGTCACCACCTACTGGCACACCACAGGGAGCGATCGAGACATCGCTGTTGTCTAGTCCCGGACGGTCACGATCTGGTACGTCTTGGCAGTTAAACATGTGGAGAATTTAGTGCCTGATCTTGCTTGATGCTTGATGTAGTAATCCCTTTACAGCTGTTCACAGCTAAACTGGGATTTGTGCAGTGCGTATCTAGATCTAGTTTTGTATTACATGTTTGGTAAATTCCAACATATACTTCAGGAGATGAATGGCGTTAATTTGATAAGGTTTGAATATCTATGCAGAAAACTTCAGTCGGCTTGTAACATTTTGCAAAGCATTGTAAATATAAAAAAACAGATGGGAGGGAAATGCAAATTATAATGTTTTTCATCCCTGTCTATTATTGACATAATTCTGAACCCCAGTGCAAGTGTAAACACAACCGGCAGTACTGCAGATAGAAATTACTGCCGTTTGATTCCTACCCAAAACTGTATTTATGTAGTTGCATGTAATTTTTTTCTCACAATTATCTGTTTCTAAATGTGACCATTAGCTGTCTTGTTGTGTGTTGTAGTGACAAGTGAGATTGACCTGAGTTCACCCCTCAACTATGGCACTCCCAGCTCCCGTCTGGGGGGTGGAACCCCTCGCACCCCAGGGGCTGCTGGCACGCCCATCCGACCCCGACCTGACGTCAGAAGCGAACGTAAAATGCGCACTGTGGCACTCGGAAGCGGAGAGTCGGTACGTCAACCTTTCACATCAAAAAAACAACTTAATGACAAGTCATTGTCTGTAGTGGCAGACTTTTAGGTCTAGTTAGTTCTATTTTTGTTTTATTTTAATTCATTTACCTGATTATCCTATGTATCCTGTTGTTTAACAGAATCTGGATGGACATGAAATAAATAGTGTAAGTAGGTGGTTTGTTTTAAAAAAACTGAGAAAACATTTAATGTGAGAAAACCTGAATTCCGTTATTCCCGTAATTCATGTGCATTTATATATTAAAACCATGTCACTGTGGACCAGTGCGCAGTAAAGTGAGTACTTAACGTAAGTACGCTTCTGAACTGTTGAAACTGTCTTATTATTACCGTTCTTGACCAGAACCAATCCTGTATGCAAATGACAACAGTGGGTTATTGGAATTTTCACACAAGGAATAACAAGTAAAACTTTATTTGTAAAAATTCAATCAATCCTGTCATTTTGCAAGACAGTTGTCATAATAGGCCGACCCATGTCATGGTGCTTCTGCTGTGTTAGTATATCAACTTCTGTGTCCTACCTTGTAGGATGCCGGTCGTCTGCCAAGTGAACTGACGAGTGAGTCAAACACCGGGCCACAGCTGGTCATCTGGGGTACAGACGTCGTGGTCAGTCAGTGTAAGGACAAGTTCAAACGCTTCATTGAGTGCTTCATTGACCCCAGCATTGAGGCTGATGAGAAGTTTGAGGGAATGGACATTGATGAGCCATTGTACCTGCAGAAACTGGAAGAGGTGGGTATTGTGGGAAGAAGGCATACGCGGGGGGGGACGGTTTAGTTGCCCGTTTGGGATGTTGGAAATTGGAATAGCATGCATTTAGAATACGTGCTAATCACAGCACAGTAGTGTCATATGAGTATCATGATTTTTGCATAAATTTGTTTCTCCGTAATCTTAATTCTGTTTAATGGTTCAATCTATTTGTTCCCTTTAATGCCAAATTGCACTGTGGTTAAGATAACCATGTTTCTGGCTTTTTGTTGGTAGTATAACCAGCAGATTACATGTATGTAAACAGCATTTTATTTGCTACCATTTTACAGTTATTTTTAGTAGACCTGCCTACCCTATTCAAAACCATGAAATTACAAAATAGAATGTCCAGAGAGTTTTGCAAAGTCACACAATTTATACAAATCTCTTATACAGTAGTACCTGTCTTGTAGGGACACTTGTGCATCCAAGCAAAAGTGTCCCTACATTGCAGGTGTCCCCTCGTAGGAGGGACAAGAATTTACGACAATTTTTTTTCCGAACATATTTACAATCTTTATTTGCATCCACAATGTAATACATACACCACATTTACCCCCACAACAATACTACCCCATAAAATATGTATAGTGTATTACACCATACTCCCCACATATGTTATCCCACACCACATTTTATTTACAATCATAAAACCAATAGCACCCCAAAATAAATAATATACATGTACCCCACCACCTAAATTCCACCACCATAGTATATACATGTACAATAACCACACCAAGGCATCACTCAGCAGAGAAGAAGTCTCTAATGGACTCTGCTTCGCTACTGCAGCCTGCTGGATGCTGTGCTCTTGGACAATATTCTGCAGCTTGGTGACTGCCTCCAGCATCAATGCATCATTTGCACGCAGTGCAAATGTCACCAGATCACCAACGTGTCCCAGGGCCTTTTTTGTTGATACAACAGCGGGCTCAGCTGCCTCCTCGCTGTCATTCTCGCTGTCATCGTCCTCTGGCTGCTGGTCACCCCTTGCCCTGGCGACGAGGGCAGCCTCCCAGTCATCACCAGCGACATCGGTGGTGCTGGTGGCCTCGTCCATTGATACGTAGTCTGCCCATGAGACGACTCCCAGCAACTCATTGTATGCAGCACCCTCTGGCTGCGGCACGTGGGGCTCATCCTCGGTGGTGTCTGTACCGAACCCGCACTTCGCGAAGCACTTCACAATCGTGGAGGCAGACACACTGACCCATGCCAGATGCAACCATCGGATTGCATCCAGCACGTCGACACGCTTACTTAGCTCAGTAGCGGTGCAAGCATCATCCATCTCGGCCAGGACGTGATGCATCAGCCGCTTGCGATAGTGCGCCTTCAGTGTGGCAATGATGCCAGCATCGCACGGCTGAAGGCGAGACGTCGTGTTTGGCGGCAGGAACAGCAACTTCACGTTCGACAGCTGGACGTTGGGGTGGGCGCCACAGTTGTCCACAAACAGCAAGATGTTTCGGCCCTGTAACTTCATCTTGCTGTTCAGCTTATCTAGCCACTCCTTGAAAAGGACAGACGTCATCCATGCCTTCTTGTTTGCCCTGTACGTGACAGGTAGGGCAGCCTTGTCAATCCCACGAAAGCAGCGGGGATTCAATGACTTCCCGATCAGGAGCGGCTTCAGCTTGTCACCTGCAGCAGAGCAGGCCAACAGCACAGTCACCCTCTCCTTCGATGTCTTGATCCCCTTCCGCGGATCGCCACGAACGACCATCGACCTCTCTGGCAGGGCACGGAAGTACAGACCGGTCTCGTCAGCATTGTAAATGTCTTCTAGAGCGTACCCAGCAGTCAGCTCTGGAAGACGGATCGTCCAGTTGGCCACGACATCAGCAGGAACTTCTGCAGCCTCGCCACACAACGCAGCCCACTTCACGTTGTGACGCTTCTGCCACGCTTGTAGCCAGCCGTTCGAAGCCATAAAATCGTCCAGATTCAACTCAAGTGACAGCATCATGGCTTTCTCCTGAAACACGATTGTAAAAACACTAAGTTCAAATGTGTAAATAAAAGTTGTACGTAAATTGTGTCTTATGAAGAAAGTTAAGTTCAACAAAATTATATGATGGGAAGGGTTAAAAATGAAACAAAAATAACACAAGGCTGGTTTACAACATCTACGACTAAGTCATAACAAAACACTAAGTTACAATAATTTATATCGAAATAAAATGTATTATTTTATAGTGCATTGTTAGTTACAAACGCCGGCATCATACATCGGCAACATTTAGTGAATTACTAACGCCGACATCATACAACGGCAACATTTAGGTTTGTTTACGTTATGACAGGCAAATGCAAATGGCGACGACAATTTTATCAACTTTGCGGTTTGCCAGAGCGTTAACGGCAACATACCTGGATAAGTTTCCCGCTGACTGGCAGCTCTTTGGACCGGGCAGTACAAAACCACTCCCACACCAAAGTGTTCAGATCTTCGTAGACGGTCTTCCGTTTCTTAATGTATTTGAGGTCGGGTCGTCCGCCCGCCTCCCACTCCGCCGTAATGGCCGCTCGATCTGCTCGAATGCGACCGATCTGCGTCTTGCCGCACCCAACTTCCGTGGCAATCGTGCGACAAGACTGGCCGCTCTGTAGTCGCTTTAGAACATCCACTCGCTGTTCCAAGCTTAAAATCTTTCTCTTTCCGTCGCTCGACATAACTAACTATAACTAATGCAGATAAATAATAAAACACGTGTGAATAGATCGATTGTAAGAGCAGTTGTGAATTTAAATCACGAAGCAACGTGCGATCTCGCGTGGCTTTGACAGTTCCCAGCAAGCACTGTGCTGAGCAGGAAATGGGTGCGCCATCTTTAAAAATATTATCGAATGCAAAAAAAATCTCCAAAACCTCAAAATACCACTAAATGTCCGCCTTAGCAGGGATGTATAACCAAAAAATCACTGTCCGCGTCCGCGTTTAGCAGGTGGTCGCTCATCTAAGGGACATTTCCGTTGAAAATTTATCGGGACATTGGAAAACTGTCCCTACATAGCAGGTGGTCGCTCGTCAGAGGGGTCGCTGAAGACAGGTACTACTGTACTTGGTCTTTGTGATGTTTAAGAAAATCAAACAATGCAATTTCTTTTACGCTGGTTTTTTTGCACATTAAAGGTGGTCTTTGTGTGATTGTAGATCAACATGATTGGCGATCCGTTCCTCAACTTCAATAGCGAACATCTACGTCAGTTTGACGCGGCGCTCTATCGACAACTCATCTGTTACCCCCAGGAAGTGATTCCCACCTTCGACATGGCCATCAACGAGATGTTCTTTGACAAGTATCCAGATACTGCTCTGGAGCATCAGATCCAAGTGCGTCCGTTCAATGCAAACCAGACTCACAACATGCGCTCGCTCAATCCAGAAGGTTTGTATTCTAAAGTCGATCTTATTTTGTGTGATTACTGCAGATTTTCGGACAGCATCCAGAACGGCCGTCACATACTGTTCAGTTCAGCTGTTGTAACACAAAATTCTGTCTGTCTGTTTTTAAAGTTGGCACGTGGGGTCCACTGTTAGACCAATTTCATGTATTGTTTTTAAACTACAATGTATGTAATGTTTTAAAACATTCCTAAATAGAATACAACATCGACTACGTATACATCTAATAACATTTTTCCACTAATGCATTTTATTACCTGGCCACAGCTAGAAATTTAGTACCGAACAATTGCAATAAAAAAAATTGACCCTACAAAACTGTGTCTTTATATGGAAAGCGAAACACATCAAATGATTGATACATTGCAGAGAAAAACAACTGATATCTGACAGTCGTACAATCATAACCTGACATTGTTGCCGATAGACATAGACAAGTTGATCACAATCAACGGCCTGGTGATTCGCACATCGTCGCTGGTACCAGAGATGCGTGAAGCGTTTTTTGAATGCCACGTCTGCCACAAGACAACGTCGGTTGAGATAGAACGAGGCCGCATTGCTGAACCGATCCTGTGCCAGAATTGCAACACAAACCACTCCTTTCAACTCATCCACAACCGGTCACACTTCAGCGACAAGCAGATGGTCAAACTACAGGAATCTCCTGGTACGTTTTTCCCAGGCCAGGATAAAGCCAAACATGGTTGATAGGACTAGTTTTAATTTGTGCAAGGAGTATCATTTTTTCTGCCCAAATTATACAATCTCTTTTACAGACTCATACTGATTAAACAAATATTGAACTTTTTTCAGCCAGACTTTCGCTTCCTAAGGAGATTAGGCAATATTAAAAAGAAAGGCTTAAATGGTAATGTTGTCGGGTCACTAACACGAGTTACAACATCCAGACGGTTATAACTCGATAGAGTCTTAGTACGTTTCATTTCCCTCAATAACTTTGACAAAAACAAATATACCAACATGTCATGTATGTGTCTCTGATATGTCACTGTGTCGACAGATGACATGCCGGCCGGACAGACGCCCCACAATGTGGTAGTGTTTGCCCATGGTGACATGGTGGACAAAGTGCAGCCGGGTGACAGGGTGACGGTGACAGGGATCTACAGGGCCGCGCCCCTCCGAGAGAACCCCCGCATGAGGAATGTGAAGGCCGTCTATAAGACGCACATCGATGTCGTCCACTACAGAAAGCTCGACGCCAAGCGACTCCACATCATAGACGAAGAGCAGGGGTAAGTGGGGGTCAGTATAAAGTGACAAGCAGGATTAAATGGGGTGGTCGATTTAAAGTGGTCAGCAAGGGTAGTATTGTTGGGTTACTAAGGAGTGTAGGTAACATGTAAAACCAAGATGGTTGCGACTGTCATTTGCCACAGCAAAATTACACTGAGCCTGAAGTGAAATATGTAATGAAATTAAATTTTAATGTGCAATAATTGAGAATAGTTGTTAAGAACCACTGTATGAGGTGTGGCGAGTCATTAAGAACCACTGTATGAGGTGTGGTGAGTCACTAAGAACCACTGTATGAAGTGTGGTGAGTCATTAAGAACCACTATGAGGTGTGGTGAGTCACTAAGAACCACTGTATGAGGTGTGGTGAGTCATTAAGAACCACTGTATGAGGTGTGGTGAGTCATTAAGAACCACTGTATGAGGTGTGGTGAGTCGTTAAGAACCACTGTATGAGGTGTGGTGAGTCATTAAGAACCACTGTATGAGGTTTGGTGAGTCACTAACAACCACTGTATGAGGTATGGTGAGTTATTAAGAACCACTGTATGAGGTGCGGTGAGTCACTAAGAACCACTGTATGAGGTGTGGTGAGTCATTAAGAACCACTGTATGAGGTGTGGTGAGTCATTAAGAACCACTGTATGAGGTGTGGTGAGTCATTAAGAACCACTGTATGAGGTGTGGTGAGTCACTAAGAACCACTGTATGAGGTGTGGTGAGTCATTAAGAACCACTGTATGAGGTGTGGTGAGTCACTAAGAACCACTGTATGAGGTGTGGTGAGTCACTAAGAACCACTGTATGAGGTGTGGTGAGTCGTTAAGAACCACTGTATGAGGTGTGGTGAGTCGTTAAGAACCACTGCATGAGGTGTGGTGAGTCACTAATAACCACTGTATGAGGTGTGGTGAGTCACTAAGAACCACTGAATGAGGTGTGGTGAGTCACTAAGAACCACTGTATGAGGTGTGGTGAGTCACTAAGAACCACTGTATGAGGTGCGGTGAGTCACTAAGAACCACTGTATGAGGTGCGGTGAGTCATTAAGAACCACTGTATGAGGTGCGGTGAGTCACTAAGAACCACTATATAAGGTGTGGCGACAGATTGTCATGATTGATAATCTGATATTCTAACCACTATCATTGATGCTGACTTTATGTTTTGTAGGAAGACTTGTCAATTGTCAGAGGAACGCATCCAGCAGCTATTTGAGTTGTCTAAGAGGGAAGACATTTATGAACGTCTTGCCTCCGCCCTCGGTAAGCTACAACACTAAATCTCATCATTACCTTACACCATCTGGGAATTGTTGGTGTACTGCAAACTTCATCAGATCACTTCCACTAGTGGCATCATTCTGCCATCTAGCGAAATATAGCAAAAGAAAACGTGTAATTTGACTGATATATGTAAAACCATAAATTATTGGAATCAACAAGTCTGACAAACATCTTCAAACAGACTTTGTTCGTACGTAGAAGCATAGACACCAGTCAAGACTAATGTTTGCATATATAAAGGATCCATATTAGTTTCATAGGTTCAGGTACTAGGTAATCACAGACCTGCCTACCATTCCGGATTGTCCGGAATCATTCCGGAAAGTCACCTCAAATTACGGTATTACGGTGAGGGATGAAAATATTATGGACTGACCATGTTGGGTAATCACTGAAATTTAGGTTGCACTATATTCAACAGGTGGCAGCATATGTATGCAGCATGTTGTGACATGGTTTTTCATTCGCTGAGTCTGGTCGTAATGTAACCAATAGGAAACAGCGTTATGAAAAAATCGCATTTCCGCGATCAAACAAAACGAAGTCACGCGGCACGAAATGATGGCTGACAGCGAAACGACGCCACCGCCAACCCAAAAGAAATGTGTAATGCAAAAATGTAGTGAGTGTTGTATTGTAGTGTTTGGCCAACTGACTGTACTAAGACTAAGTTAGTGTATTTATTGAGGAGTTTAGTGTATCATTTACAGTGTAAATGTAATGGTTTTGGTCCATCGCTACCCCCCCCCCCCCCCCCGTCTATCACTTATCATACTACAGTTGATTAGGCTAGAGTGTACGTGATGTTGATGACAGCGTAACTAATGGGTTTAACCTGTCGCTACCCCCCCCCCCCCCCCCCCCCCCCCGGTGACAATATCTTACATGGTGGTTCTGCATAATCAGTGTAAATGGGAAGATGGATTACTGACAGGAAGTTTTTGGGGTAGGCAGGTCTGTAATCATTGTCATTTAACAAGTAAAAACATTGTTTGTTCCCAGCACCTAGCATCTTTGAGAATGTTGACATCAAGAAGGGTCTACTACTGCAACTGTTTGGCGGAACTAAGAAAGACTTCTCTAATGCGGGTCGGCCTCACTTCAGGTTTGTACTACACAAACAGGACTCCACATAACATAGACATGACAATAGTATTTGCTTGGAAGTATAATTTAGACATGTCAAATTGAATGAATATGTAGTATCGTCAGCAGATGTATAGTGTGCGTTGACGAGTGTTGCTGTGAATTACCGTACAGTTCCACAAGTTGATGTTTAGTGCCTCAATGTACAGTAGAACAAATTTATATATAGTGCCACAATTCGATGTGTAGTGCCATGATTAATGTTCATGTGTCGTGCCACAAGGTCATGTGTAGTGCCAAAAGTTCATGTGTTGTGCCACTTCGTACAATCGTGTGCCTATGTTACCAGGTCTGACATCAACATCCTGCTGTGTGGGGACCCTGGCACCAGCAAGTCCCAGCTGCTCCAGTACGTATACAACCTGGTCCCCCGTGCGCAGTACACGTCAGGCAAAGGGTCCTCCGCAGTTGGTCTCACTGCCTACATCACCAAGGACCCGGAGACCAGACAACTGGTCCTACAGACGTGAGTGATGCACTTGTTTAACAGAATATCTTGTAAGATCTGATGTATGAAACTGGAATAAAGTCTGCTGTCTGTGGTTTATTATGCAGTGTTCTAATTAAAGGGAGTTAGTTTTTTGTGTGTAAAATCATGTTATTTAATGTAAAGTATAAAAAAGATCATACTAAACACCCAAATGTGGTTTAATGAACCAGTTTCTGTTGTTGGAATTTAAGTGTTTCGGAACAAAACAGTTTGTTTACAGACAGTACCTCAGGTTCGATTACTAATGAGATGGATATTTGCATCACGTAATATGCCATCACACCCCAGGAATAATCAAGCTTGCTATTCTGCGATTTGAGTGACAGCACTGATTTTTGTAAACACTGACCTGCTGAATTCAGAAGCTGTTTGAGCTTTGTTGAATAATATTTGTGCAGTAAATTAGAACACATAGTTTATTGTAAACATGAACGGACTGGATTACCTCCCTTTGAAGTAATATGCCAATCTCTGCTTTTTTCACTATTTCAGAAGCCACTTGGTAAAAGTTTGTTGTACATATACTGCTATAAAGTTGATGCAGCAAAAGAAATATTTGGGCATGAAAATCAAGTTTCATGTGCGCTAAACAATGCCTAGTGAAACTAGCTGAGAAATCACAATTTATGCTCACTGAGGGTTACAAAAGTTGTTTGTTTTGTTAAACTAACAGTTTATTGACAGTGGTGATGACTGATGACGTGTATTTTCAGAGGAGCACTGGTACTCAGTGACAATGGCGTCTGTTGCATTGACGAGTTTGATAAGATGAATGAGAGTACACGCTCAGTTCTCCACGAAGTCATGGTAGGTTCTCTATGCTGCAGCAATCAAACTTAAATGTTGGTTTAACATTTTACCGCTCTGACTTACGGAGGCATTTTTATGAAATACCTTGGTGGAAGTGCAGTTGATTTTGATCACATTTCCAACAGCTGGATACATGCCAAAATATAGTTCATCAAATTAAGTTACTAAAACTGGACAAGTTTTAAATTATGCAAAATTTGAACTACAAAAGCATTACGCATATCAAGAAAAACATCTTTACTTAAAATCCTACATTAGTGAGTTTTAGAGAACACGGCACACTTGGCAACACAGCAACTTGAAAGGTTGTTCAGTCAAATTGATGACGGATAAAGCATTAATATATCATTAACTTTATTGTTCAACTGGTGCTGGTTGAACATTTTATTTATGTGTTTTATTTGACAGGAACAACAGACGCTGTCAATTGCGAAAGCAGGAATCATCTGTTCGCTGAATGCGCGGACTTCAATCCTGGCTGCAGCTAATCCAGTCGAGTCACAGTGGAACAAGAACAAGACGATCATTGAGAACATCCAACTGCCACACACATTGCTCTCCAGGTGGGTGGTGTGGTGACTCATTGTTGGTGGTCCCATGGTGGGTGGTCCCGTGGTGTCATGAGTCATGGTCTTGTGATTCATGGTGGGTGGTCCTGTAGTGGGTGGTCTTGTGACTCAAGGTGGGTGGTCCCATGGTGCAATTACAGAATTTAACTTTCAGCTAGGTCGTCATTGTTTGCAGAAGATATCACTATCAATTGTATCCATGGTGACATTTGCATAAATCAACCTATAAACTAACAATTTCTCCAGAGGAAAAGAGAAAGATTATGAAAAAACATATTTCCGATATTTTGACAGCTAAAAATAGGTTGAATGGCAAATTTATATATTTTTCTTTGTTATCTCGTAAAATCTTCAGTCGGATACATTTACATGTTCGATTAGGTAACCGAAAACACATTATTCTGGTAGGCCTTTGAAGCTTTTAGGTGTGGGTTGGTTAGAACTATTTGAAACTACTCCACGATGATACATATATGCATTGTGCAAGACTGGGGAAATGTTTGATTATCGTTCCAGGCTTTGTCATTGTTTCTCACGTTTCAGGTTTGATTTGATCTTCCTGATTCTGGACCCGCAGGATGAGTTGTTTGACCGGAAGTTGGCCAATCATCTCGTGTCGCTCTACTACCAGGGCACGGAAGAGCAGGAGATGGAATACATGGTTTGTTTCTAGTTCCCATCACTTGTCACCCGCACCAGCGCACCGGGTATTAACCATTTCAGTACTACAGCCATGACCAGCTGTGACCACTGAATACTGCATTCCCAGTGAATATGCAAGACAATGGACTACCTCACTTCAAGTCAAGATTTGAGCAACAAATATGCATTTTATGAATAGGAACGTTATATAAAAACATCCGATAAAGATTCTTCCCTAAAACTATCAAATAATCTGTCCAAAACATACGGTTGTAAATTTCTAGTTGAAGTAAATCAGTCCGCCATTGTGGCCACAACAGATTTTGATAATCCATCATTAAAAACCGCGAAAATCTCCATAAACTTAATGAGCGATAATAAACGATGACCACTGCTGAAAAGCTAATTTATTCGCCTTGACATCCGTTCACAACAAGTGCCTCCACGTAGTGGATAATTATGAGTAAAAACGATTTGAATAGCAGACATCGTCAATGCCGAATAACTGGCCTGTTGTACTGAAATGGTTAAGTTGCACAGACCTATCCTACATATGAGGCAGAAATAGCTGTCTGGATCATATTCCGTCAAGTTTGTGATTTTGGCAGAAATGCATAACTTAGAAATAATCTAATTTTTTTATGTACAGTTTGTTTTCATTGAAAAACTATCCAAAAGTAATTTGTTTAAATA
The DNA here is from genome assembly GCA_963995525.1 of Escarpia spicata. Taxonomy (NCBI): domain Eukaryota; kingdom Metazoa; phylum Annelida; class Polychaeta; order Sabellida; family Siboglinidae; genus Escarpia; species Escarpia spicata. Next base: position 7,795,728 of record OZ023214.1, on the reverse strand, counting down.
TGCATTTACAAACCCATATAGTTAAAAAAACAATAGACAATACGAGTTGAAATGACCTCGTTTTGCAAAACAGATTTTTCCAAGTTTACTTCAATTGTAGCAATAAACCAAAAACTATGGAAAGTATTTCAACAAATGAGGTATCATTTTAAAGTTCACAATCACTGAAATAAAAAAACGGTACACAATTCTATTTCACAACTTTACACCTTAATACTCACTTTGCAGTGGTCAGTCACATATAGTAATAGCAAAGAACGTTGCACCTTTTTGCTTACAATTCTTACACTTTCATACTCATAATAAACAGCATTGTTTGTCATAGTTGTTATGTTTCATACATCCTATGATGTATTAAGAGTGTAACATAAAACTAGCACTTCGTTCTGGTTTTGTGTTAGAATGCCAAAAAAGCTTATTGTGAATTGCAGAACATTGTAATATTCATTGCGACTGGTTTTGTCATCTACCACGAATTCTACACAAAATATGTTGCACATCTGTTCTGTACAAACATCTCTGACTATTATACGTTTTACAGTAAACCTTGGTTATAACAAATCATTCAGGACCAGCCAGTTTATTAGTTATATCGGAAAATTACTAATTAAATAATAAAAAATGGGACCAATTAATATATTTTGTATAAGCGAGAATGCCTTATAAACGAATTTGTTATATCCAAGATTTACTGTATATAACTAGAAAATAGTCTACAATAACTTGTCTATTTGTGTTTGACATTGACACTGTTATATCTTTTTGCCTTTGGGATGATGTTTTTGATTACCAAATTATTTTTTCATTGTAGTACATTTTGTTGTATTTAACATTAAAATCTGTTCCTTACAGGACATGAATATGCTGAAGGACTACATTGGCTATGCAAAGGAATACATCCACCCAGCCATGAGTGAAAAGGCGAGCCAAGCTTTCATTGAAAGTTATGTTGAGATGCGGAAGGTTGGAAGTGGGCGTGGTCAGATTTCTGCGTATCCACGACAACTGGAGTCACTCATTCGATTGGCTGAGTCACATGCCAGAATGAGGCTGTCAAAGATAGTGGAAGTAAAAGATGTTCAGGAAGCTCGAAGGTACTGTTTTTCGACAGTTATGAAGTTTCTTGTATGACCATATTTACAGCACTTACTGAGCATGTCTGATATAATGATATAAGTGATATTAATGTTTGTAGTAACTTGGTGCATGGACGTTTTAGGCTGTGAACAGCACACAGTGGATCCTCGTTTGTTTTACCACTGGCCCCAGTGTACGCTATTGGATTGACACATTTTCTGTATAAACACATCTTGCACATAAAAATATATGACCCGTCACAGCTAACTGTATTACATTGTGAAATATTTTGAATCCTATTTGTATTAAACAGGTTATAAGCTTTGTAGAAATATGTTTAATAGTTTTTGATGTATTGTTTAAAATGAAGCAGTTTTAAATGTGACATTTTGAGAAAAACAAGTTTAAAAATTGGGCTATGTGAGAAACCAATGCCCATAGCAACCATACTTTTAGTAGGTTTGGATTATTTTTTTAGGAACATGTACTGGACATTGAAAGATGATTATAAAGTATGCAAGTATGCGATATGACGTAGACGGCCATTTGTGGTTCATGTGCAGAATAGGCTTGTGCCACTTAATACTCGGTTCACTGTGCCGGGGCACATATTAGCATTTGGAAATTCTGTGAAATGGTACCTCGGTGCCAAGATTTCTAGATTAATAAGGTTCGACTGTAGCATGTAAACTGAAGTTTGGCATTGTTATCTATATCAGCAAGTAACTAACTGTTCACACGCATTAATTATCTATTCACACTGATTAAAAATAACTTTCTTTGGTTGTCAGTCCGACTGTATGTGTATACATATATCCCACAGACTCCACCGAGAAGCCTTGAAGCAGGCGGCCATTGATCCGACCACGGGAAAGATCGACATCTCTATCCTGACCACTGGTATCAGCGGGGCGGCGCGCAAACAGCGGGCCGAGCGCGCACAGCTTCTGCGCACCATGATCAAGGAAAAGGGCAAGGTTATCACCCTCAAATACATCAAACTCTTCGAGGAGTTCCGAGAACGCGTGCAGGAGAAACTGCACGAGACGGTAAGAGCTTTGGGTGTTGTAGCATCTTGATTTCTGAATGGGTGAATTTTTATAATTTAATTGCATAATAATGATTTCAGCCCTTGCTATGAGTTGCTTTGATTTTGATTTTTAAGATATTCCAATATTGTGTTTTCATTTGCTTTCTGAGAACGAAACACATTGTTGGACTCCATACCATGGAACCTATTTTTTTATTTTTACAAATGGATTTATCTCGGTTTGTTGTGAAACTCTTCATATGGTTGTGAATTAATATGGTTTGTTTCAAGGAAATACTCATAAACTTGTGGCCTTTAATTAATATGGAACTTTACTGCTCCGTATTTAAATACACATTATTTTCCAATATACATTGTTAATTACCATTCACACCTATAACAATTAACATAGAGGAGTGGAAACAGGCACACACAAGCACATGCAGTAAATAATTTTCTTTTAGAATATCACATGTGCATGTTCTCTCTCGGTCATACCATACAGGTGTGAGGAAGGAAGTGCCAGTATGCACACATTCTTACAGAATATAATGTCCATTATTATGTATCATTATGTTTGCTATTTTATTTATACATATTGTGATTATCTTTCAGTTTGTGACAAAGGAGTCCTACGATGACGCACTCAAGGATCTGCAAGATGATGGAGCCATTGTGAGAACAGGATCGCTCATCCGTGTCTGTTGAGAACAAGATCGCTCATCCGTGTCTGTTGAAGACAAGGTCACTCCGCCGTGTCTGTTGAGAGCAGTATCATACAGCTATGACTGTTGAAGATATCAATAAAATATAATAGCTTCCACTTATGTTGAAAACTGGATTGTTCATCCATGTCTAATGATGACAGAGTCACTCATCCGTGACTATTGTGCACAGGATTGCTGCTGAAGCACACCATTGAAAACTGGTAGCTGATCAAGATTGTTTAAGATACAAAACAAATTGATGAAATTACTGTTGAATCAGTTGCATTTATTAACTATTTTGTCAGTTTATTAGAAAGTTTCATGTTTTTTAAATTATATTTTCTCAGTACTGCCACTTGTTTGCAAAAAAGTTATGAATTGCACTCTATTGTTCATGCTAAACACTGCCAGTGTTAAACATGTTTTAACATTGATTTAGATCAATATGCTTTGTTAAATATAAATTTGTTTATGTAGTAACATGTGAATTAAAGATTTATATTGATATTTCGGTGACTTGGCATTTTCTCATATTTTTAGTCATTATTTTCAATACATATACAACAGATAAAATGTCCACTGAAACCTCAGAGAACTAAAATTGTACTTTATGTGAAATTGAAGCCAAGGTTGTAGCTAAATGTGAATTGTCTTGCTATGGAGTTCATCTTTTTTTCAATATGTCATGAATGGGTTCGAAACAAGGTGGTAACATTTGTGATGTAGCATGTTACTTGGATTTAATTTTGTTCTCAAAATTATGCTTAGTTGCAAACAAGCCTTGTAAACGTCCACCAAATGTTATGCTATGACATAAACAACTAGAAGGAACTAAATGTCAAGGTAACTTTATAGTAAAGAAAATGCTAATCGTTTATTGGTCAAGCCTTCGCATCATGAACGATGGTTGGCCTTCGGATATCAGATATGTCATTAGAATCTTCCATTTAGAGTATTTCGGAGTATTCATTGGTGTGAACAATTTGATTGTAGTTGTACATGGTTATAGTTTGTATTAACTCTTAGGTGCATAACACAAAAAGTTGCATTTTCTCTTTATTGTGTTATCTCTGCATGGTGTGTTTGCACCGAGTAATGTACCCAGCACTATTGGGGTTAGCTAACCCTTTTCCTGGAGAGGGGCGGCAAGCGAAAAAGTAGTAGCCTGCTGAAGATCAGTACAGACGCAAGTCATCCCCACCTCCCCGTGGTGCAGACCGGGCAACTGTTTCCGCGAGGCTCTGGCGGACTACGAGAGATGACGGGTGCCACCTAGTCTAGAAACCCACCGAAATACGCAAATGAAGAAAACGGATATCTCACCGGATCGGCCGACGCCTGCGTCAACAATGGCCGCGTTGCCCACTGGACCCCTAGATGGGAGCGAAATGTCAGCAACAGGAGGAACGCAGCTGGACATTGCAGGAAATGATACTACCAATGGAACATGGAACGTCCGGACGCTACATGTCATAGGAAAGGTCGAAGAACTAACGCGTACACTGTCACGATATAAGTGGAACATAATTGGCCTAGCTGAAACAAGATGGACAGGTGAAGGAGACACATCAACGGAAGAAAGCCACAAGATATGGTACAGTGAAAAAGAAAAACATCAGCATGGCGTAGCCTTTATTATAGTAAGAAAGGAAACCACAGTTTGCGTTATTGCATGGGTGTATGCAAGCAAACAGCAGAATGATATCGATAAGAATTGCAGCGAAACCGATTAACATCACTGTTATACAAGTCTCCGCTCCAACAACATCGCACAGTGACGAAGAAACAGAAATGTTCTATGAAACACTTGAAGACAACATCGGAAACACGGAAGAAAGATATCACCATAGTCATCGGTGACTGAACACAAAGATAGGCGAAGTTGCCTATATGAAGGCTGAGCAGGAACAGTCGGCAAATTTTATTCGGATGTGGGAACACACATGAAAGGGGGCTACGACTGCTAGAATGTGCATTCAGTAAAGGCCTTACCGTAGCAAACACGTTATATCCACACAAGAGATCCAAGAGAACAACTTGGCATTATCCTGATGGGAAAACACAACCAGATCGAATACATCTTGACACTTCAACGATTCAAGTCAAAATATCAACAAGCCGAAAACAAGAACCTTTCTTGGCGCTGATGTAGGAAGTGACTACGATATTATAATGATGACTATAAAGCTGAGGTTACAGAAGAAGCGGAAAACGAGATTGCTCTAGAGAAATTGCAAGACCCAAACATTGCAATGGAATTTAAAGCGACATTTGGAGGACGATTTGTAGGGCTTAACTTATTGGAGCCTGATATCAACAACATTGTCAGCACAATTGGCACATTAATGCGCGACACTGCCAAGGAAGTCCTAGGCAAACCAACGATAAAACGACAGCCATGGGTACCTAATGATGTAATGAAGCTTTCGGACAAAAGACGAGAGTAAAAAAACGACCCACCCATTAAGAAGCGCACAAACAATATCGAGAATTAAACAAAGACACCAGAAAAAGAATGAGGACAGCAAAGGACGATTGGATAAACGAAAGGTGCACCGAGATAGAGAATGGAATGAAGGGATACAGCACCAGACATGCTTATTCCATCGGGAAAGCCCTCACCAGACAAAGGTCGAACCGATCATCAAACATCGAGAACAAAAACAGCACCCTCCTTACAGAACAAAGTCAGCACCCTCCTTACAGAACAAAGTCAGCACCCTCCTTACAGAACAAAGTCAGCACCCTCCTTACAGAACAAAGTCAGCACCCTCCTTACAGAACAAAGTCAGCACTTGAGAGATGGTTTGAGTAGCGTGAAGAACTCTACAATTACGAATTGAGAACAGATGATAACTGTAACCGTGTCATTTAGTGATGTCTCCCCAGAAAGTGAAATAACAAGCCGCTCCCTTGTCGCGGCAGCTACGTTTAATCAAAGCTTTGTTGGTTTAATAAAGTGTGGTTTAGCAGAACTATCGTCTCTGCCTGGATATTCTAAAGTCCATACGGCTGAGTAAATATCGTAGCATGGTGGCGTCGGTGGGATATCGAAGGTAACTGAGTATGGCAAGGCAGTCCTGTCAAAAGTGACATTTGTGTTAAAAAAGTGAACTATGGCTGACGATAATTCAGCTGTAACCACGAGCGCTTGAGTCGTTTATGCAATATGTATACTGTACAGTAAGTAATATAATATTACTTACTGTACAGTAGACACATTGCACAAACGACTCAAAGGCTCATGGCTGTAATGGCCGGCGTGGCCGCTGTCTGGGCACTTGCTGTGGCTGCTCCAAATGGCAAATGTCGATAACCCTCGGTCTCAGAATCACATGTGTGAACTTGCCCAGCGGCTCGCCTCCACCTGCATTGGAACTGGAAACCAAACAGGTCGATAACTGGAAGTTGTGGAAACAAATGTGGGAAAACAATCTAATCGTGTCTGGATTCGACACTAACTTGACTAAGCCAGACAGATAATATGTAACGCCTAACGGCACTTCTTCTACTCTGTATTGTGAAAGATGCACTACGCGTCTTCGTTGGTATGGATTTGACGGAAGAAGAACGCGTCAAGCCTACTGAAATCATGAAATGACGAACAGAGCTTGGGCGAAGTAAAATAATTCTTTGAAAGGTATAAATTTAACACCCGGGATCAGGAAAACGAGTCGTTTGAACAATACTACTCAGTGTTGAAAAATCTAGCAAACACCTGTGCGTTTTGCAACTGAATGAGAGACAAGTTGATTGTCGACAGGATAATCCTCGGTGTAATGAGTGACAAGATCTGCAACAAACTAATTTCACAATCGACACTTGATCTACCCAGAGCAGTAGACATCTGCCGGTGCATGCAATTAAAGGCTGAAGAACAATGCAAACTTCTGAATAAAACAGTAACAGTGAACCGAGTCGGCACCAGATACAGACACTTCACTACAAAGTCGACACTCGGTGAAAGAAAATCTGCTAGTCAGCGAAAATGCAAATTCTGCTGTAAAACGCATCCCGTGAAGAAAGAACTCTGCCCTGCATGTGGTAAGACGTGTGATGCGTGTAGGGACCGAAACCAATTCAGAGGCTCCGCACAATTCCGTAAAACTGTTCACAGTGTACAAGATGGGTCAGACTCGGATAGCTCCGGTGCTAGGTTTGGTGATATCAGCCGCGTCATTGCCGATGTGCACGCACTCTCCTCACAAGATGGTCCCATTTTGTGCAACATGCTGGTCGAAAAGCAGTCAGTGAAGATGCAGGTTGACTGTGATTCAACTGTCGGCATACTGCCCAAGAAGTATGTGAATGAGAAATATATTTGTCCAGAAGCAATCACTGTGAAGATGTGGAACAACGTGAAGACTGAAGCTCTCGGCAAGTGCCGAGCTAAAACCGTAAATCCTGCTACAGGTGACTAGTTCAAAGTGGACTATGTCATAGTGGATCATGACGAACTGACACCACTACTCAGCCGAAAAGCTACTGAATGCACAAAGCTCATCACGATGAACTACGAGAATTTTTAAACTGTATATTCAGCCTCCGGTTGTAGAGTTGCTAAAACCCCATGTACTGAAGACTATTCTGAAGTGTTCGACGGTAAATTTGGTTCGCTTCCTGGTGGGAAAATTCGTCTCACTCTGGAACAAAATGCTGAACCGGTTGTGAGACCACCTTGTACCCTATCAGAATCACTGAACAGTTCCATGGAAGATGAGCTAGACCGACTAGAGCACACCGGTGTCATAATCAAAATGGACCAACCCACTGATTGGGTGAACCAAATGCTTGTGGCCTAGAAACGTTCTGCGGCTGTCATGACCTGCATTGATCCTAGACCTCTCAACCTAGCACTAAAGCGTGAACACTACAAGCTTCCTGTGCTGGACGACATTCTACCGAAGCTTGTGAACTCCAAGAAATTTGCTGCGTGTGACTTGCAACAAGGATATCTACACTGCGAACTGGATGAAGAATCTAGCCTACTGGCTACTTTCGCAACACCGTTTGGGCGGTATCGTTGGCGACGACTACCTTTCGGCTTGAATGTCAGCAGTGACCTTTTCCGAAAGCGTCTGCAATAGGCACTGGAAGGGCTGGAGAATGTTCACTGTGTTACTGAACATATTATCATCCATGGATCAGATGACTCTGATCTCTGTGTCAAGATCCAGAAGCTGCTCCAAAGATGCAAGGAACATGGGATCAAACTGAACCGTGAGAAATGTCGCTTCAATAAGAATTAAATCCAGTTTTTACGCCATGTTGTCACAGCTGATGGTCTGAAACCTGACTATCCAAGGTCGAAGCTAGCTGTTGTGAAGATGAAGAGTCCGTGTGACAGGGAAGCTCTGGAGAGGCTAAGAGGTACAGTAACTTACCTGGCGAGATACGTGCCCAAGTTGACTGAAGTATTCCGTCCCATTGCTGCTCTTGTACTACGAGATGTTGTCTGGATGTGGTGAAATGATCAGAAGAAAGTTTTCACAACACTCTGGCTTACTTTGATCCGAGTAAACAACTGGTCATTCGGTGTGATGCTAGCAGCTATAGCCTGGGATGTGCACTCCTTCAGGAAGGAAGACCAGTTGGAAGGCCAATCGTACTTTGACTAACACAAAGACCACATATGCCATTATAGAGAAAGAGATGCTGGCCGTCGATTTTGCTCTTGAGAAGTGGCATCAGTTTACCTATAGTCGCCCCTTCCTTGTCTACAGTGACCACAAGCCACTTGAGGCAATAACAAAGATACCCCTGGACAGAGCACCCAAACGTCTACAGGACATGCTCCTTCGTGAACTTGTGTATGACATCGATGTCAAGTACCTAGAGGGCAAGAAGATGTCTCTCACAGACACCCTGGCACGTGCATTCCTGCCAGTCGGATAGGAACAACCGACCGGGTTCGAAGCTATCTACGCTGTGAACTATCTGCCCATGAGAGAATATGTTGTCCAGGACATTTATAATGCCACCGAGCAAGATGCCAATTTGCAAGTGCTGACAGCTGTCCTACAACATGGCTGGCCCGAGAAACCAGATGTGCAGCCATCTGCTTTGCCTTATTACCACTTCAGAGATGAGTTGGTCGTCACTGATGGGTTGGTGTTCCGCGGCGAAAGACTTATGATTCCACAATCCAAATAACAAATTTAGAAGGATGTTCACCTAGGCCACGTTGGATGCATAAGAAGAGCAAGGGAGTTGGTGTACTGGCCTGGCATGGATGCGGAAATCAAAGAGTACATCCAAACGTGTGAAGCCTGTCATGAGTTTGAACGTCCTCAGACTAAGGAAAATCTGATGAGCCATGATGTGCCGGACCGTCCACGGCAGAAGGTCGGTGTCGACCTGTTCTCTAACCAAGGAAAGGACTACTTAGTCACCACGGACTACAGATCGAACTTCTGGGAAATAGACTACCTACCAACCACTGGCTTCAAGGCGGTAATCACAAAGTTCAAAGCACACTTTGCTAGGATGGTATACCGGACACTGTAGTTACTGACAATGGTCCACAGCTGGTGTCAGACGAGTTCGCTCATTTCAGTAAGAAATGGGGATTCGAACATGTGACAACATCTCCACACCACAGTCGCTCAAACGGAAAGGTGGAATCATCAGTGAAAGCTACAAAGAATATGATCAAGAAAGCACAATGCGCTGGTGATGACCAATATTTAGCACTGCTGAATATCCGCAACACCCCAACTCAAGGAATGGATAGTAGTCCTGCACAGAGGCTACTAGGTAGGCGGACGAAAACAATTCTTCAAAAAGTTCAAAGTCTTCTGTAGTCGCAGCCGTCTGTGCAGCAACACGAAACATAGCTGCTAAAAAGACACAACGCCGTCAAGCTATTACTATGACAAATCTGCTACAGATCTCTCACAGCTGCATCAACGCGATACCATCCGAATGAAGCCGTTCAAGCTTGAAGTCAAGTCATTGAAGAAAGCAAAGGTGGTAAGACGACTGGATGAAAGGTCCTATGAAGTTTAAGATAGTGAGGGAACAGTGTACAGGCGCAACCGTGTACACCGAAGAAGAACACACGAAACACCACCTCATGTGTTGGTTGAGGAGTCCATGGATATCCCATCCCAAGAGTGATCAGACATAGCCACACTCTCCTATACGTCCAACGACACCCAGGAAGTCCGAGAGAATCAACAAGTCAAAGCTACCCAGCAACTACAAGGACTATGTTGTATCTAAATGAACATATGATGATACTTACATGAACATTGATGAGTACAGACTTGATTGATGCAGACACGCAAGTGTGTTGACTTGTGGATGTTCCATCCTATTTCATATGTTTATGTTTTCCATGTTCGTATGAGTATGACATATTGTCTGGTGCTATTCTCATAATTGAGCGTTTGCATGTTGGCCATGCCATTTTGGCTTTAGCGTGACATCAGGAGTGTTGCTGCTGTAGTGAAATAGTGTGTTGTGTAGTGTTTAGTGATAGCGGGAACGTTTTGTGATACTGTTATGTAGCATTCAGGTTTTTGCAAGTTTATTTTATTTATATCACTACAAAGCACTGATGCTGATGCATAGACGTAATGAGTTCGTTACTTTAATGTGTTAAGTACATGTTGCTTATAAAACGGAGGTATATAACACTATCACTTAATGGTGTCTCCCCAGAAAATGAAATAACAACACTGAAAAAGACCATCACGTGCCTATGGAATGGAAATAAGCTCAGAGAAAAGTAAGATCATTGTGGACAGCAGAATAGCACCAAGAACCAACAGTCATAAATGGAGAATGACTTGAAGATGTAACATCATCCAAATACCTTGGGTCGTTCAGCTCCTCTGGTGCAGGGATGAGAAGTTTCCGGTTTTTGCCGGAATTCCGGTTTTTTTACTGCTCCAAAGATCACTTTTGTGAATCGTGTAAATCCGGGGAGAAAAAAATGAATGTTGGGGGGTAGGGCATATAAAATCCTGCACAATTTACTGACGATCTATCTGCGGATTGAGTTAACCATCTATCCACCGGGTGTCGCCTGGCGATTAGAGACAGAACCGACCCAACCGAACCCGTGTATATGCGAAGTAAAACCCTTAGTTCTGTCGGCTGTTCGCTTCAGCGCTTTCGAAGTGCGCGCACAAAAGCAGTGGACCAATAGGAAACGACGATGTATTTTGTGGAGATGTCGATCATTTTCGAACACAATGGCTAATCGACGATTTGTTGTACGGCAAGACAAATGTAGCGTGAAGGACATTGACAAAAGTGTCAAGAATAAGTGGAATTGGATGTGGCTGGAGAGATCGGCTGGACACACTATGTTGGATATATTCATCAATAAATTATCAGCACCAGGGAAAGCCTACTGTTTGTGGTGCGAGGCCGATGTCAACTATGCAGATTGGATCCTACAGGCTACACTGCAGTCAGAGGGGAACCGAAGGCATTGAAGTACACACGCTGGCACTGCCCACGCTGGTCACCAATGTTCTATTAGAACCTAAACAGAGGGCGTATCATATGGAAGTTCGCTGATTCCATGTAGACAACACATTTCCACAAGCACCCACAAGTTCCAGATTGGACTCGTGGTGGGCTACCATATTCTCTACTGGCAAGTTCCCAGCCTTGTCAAAGCTGGTGGCTGCAATGTTGAGCTGCTTTCATGGTCCTCAAGTGGAGGGGTGTTTTAGTCACATGTCTAGCATCATGAATACTGCCACTGCCAGAAAGAATGTTAGTACATTCAACACTATTCAGACAGTGAAGTACTCACTCATGCCGTCATGGCAAGCAACAAGACTGCTATACAGGACTTCCACAAACAGGACTGGTAGCCTCGTTCACAACACGAGGGGTGCACACAAAATGTACTCCATCCATATTGCCGAGGAAGGAAAGATGAAGGAGAAGAAAACTGATCTGAACATGTCAAAGACGAAGGCAGCCACCAAGTACAAAGCTAAGGAAGCAATTGAGCTGGTAACGAAGAAAACTAGAATGGCCCATCAACGGGCTGTTTTGACAAAGCTGACCAAGGAGAAAGCTGCCCATCAGCCAACTCGGGTTCAGCCCAGAAAATATCATTAACAAGTGTGTTAGTACTATGACAATGTGGTTGTGAGTCCGTGTGCTTGTTTTGCTATTGGAAATGTTAAGATTTAATATTGATCAAAATACACCATAATTATGTCGTCTACAATTGAACAGATATCTCTGAGGAGCCTCCCCTCCCCCCGAATAGATGAAACAGTTCTCTCGGGCTGAAATGTGGGCCACAGCAAAATTTCCGGTTTTTTCACTGAATGTCACTCTCATCCCTGCTGATGGTGACTTCACTGAGGAAATACCCACAAGAGTAAACCTGGAAACATCAGCGATAGCAAGACTCAAGAAGACATGGAACAACAACAACATCAAAACGGCACCAAAGATACGACTCTACAAAAGCCTGGTTGTCTCAGTGCTGACGAGATGTTTTTATATCTGCTGTGCCTTAATCTGTAGGCGGATTTGTTTCCTAATATGTTATTTAACGTTATAAATTGGCGGGATAGTAAATAGTCAAATGCATTATGTAATTTGTAATGGTCTAAGGATTAATGGCAAACGGTAATGATGCGGTCTGATTTCGTCCGCAAAATTTAATTTCGTGTGATACCAAACTTGACGCCGCGTGACCCCACCGGTTTCTAAACATGGCCGATATGTAGTTTCCTTGCTGATCTAGTCTCAGTAAACATTCGCTCAACTCGGACATAATTCCGAGGAACGGTTTATGTGTAACGTATTTCCAATACAAATCTTCGTCGGATTGTGTAAGTCGGATCTTCGCCTAACTCGGACTAACTTAGTCGGTCCATTTGATCCAAGACAATGTGTTTTTTCTTCGCCTAAGTCGGATCGCAGTACTTATTCGATAAGATCACTTGGTTGCTTAGAGTATATGTACCAGATGAACTAAAACGTGAAACGGTTATTCCAAGAAAATGAACCAGACAGCCAAAACAACATCCGTAGGCATCACGTATTCAGTCATCTGATACAACTAGCACCACTAAACCAAAGGTATAACCAAGAAAATGACGTTCCATTACCGGTACATCCTGCCACAAGGAGACTAGAGGCATCAGAAGGATTCACACCATTTTCTCAAGGAGTTGTACTATTTTGGGCGCCGTCATTGCCTTGAAAAATCAGCGTGGAACAAAGTGAAACCGGAAACACTTCTATACTGAGCGACGATGAGGGCATCGAAGTATCGGTATCTGAAGATAACAAAACTCAATGACACGTGCTGCTTTACGGACGCCAAGGCTATGGTTTGACGCTCGGCAACAGTGAGATCAAAGAGTTGACCAACAAGTGGGAGGCCATTCTCGTGAGACAGTCGCAACAAAGACATACGCAGTGCAAGATGACTGACACTTACAATCAATAATAATTATTTAGCTATAACCTGAGAGATTCGTACGAAAAGAAAAAAAAACTGTTTTAATACTGCGTAATGTTGTGTGTTGCTTGTGGACATCAACATATGTAGGATTACCGCAGTATTCACCTAGGTACCTAAGGGCTTTTAGAGGGCTGCCTTTGATGTTATCGCTGGGATATTTTCATCTTCGGTCAAGTCAGATTTTCGCATAACACGGATTAAATCACTCGGTCTGATTGAATCCGACTTAGTTGAGGTTTACTGTATATTAAATACGATATTATACCTTTTCGGGTAATGCTATTTCATTTCTAATAGTTTCACAGAAAATAAAAAGTACCAAAATATAAATTATTATGTTTTCGAGAAAAAAATGACGGAGGGACAAAAGGGTAGACCTTATATGTTGGGTATAAGCGAGTGGGAGAAAGTGCACAAAGGAAGGAAGAGGGAATCTAACTCCTGATGGAGAAACAATTTCCGAAAATAGTTTATTAAAGACAGGGATAATTGTTTATTTCCAAGCTGTACGTGGAATAATAATGCACAACATGGTATAATAATTACAACAATGCGATATTGAAAGTGGTGTCATATGGGAAAAGGGAGACTCCTATTAAGACTAAACAAGTTGCACTCCCTGTTTCCGCATATATAATCGCATTATTGTACTATAGATTAAGTGTGTTCCATTTACGCACCAGTGTTCAACCAGTATGTGTATGTGATTGCGCACATTTATATATAAAAGTGATGTGTAAAGGGAAAGCCTGAGAAAGTGTGTACCACTGGCACATATATATTTGTATTGTCTGGAGACATTGGCGCTGGCAGAAGTTGTACGTTTGCGTGAATTATTTTGTCCGGGGAATTACAGGAACGATAAGTACGGGTGTCGTGCGGGTAGAAGGAGAATGAGTGACCCGACGGAAGAGACAGGAATGCACTGTAGATTAATGGGAAGATTGGTAACAGGCAAAATGCTGTGGGTTGGGCCACTTGATAAAAGACCACAGCTAAGATGAGATGACTGCGTGGAGGGTTATTTTACAGAGACGAAGGAAGACGAAAGACGGGGAAAGGGCTGCTGACAAGGAGCAATGGGAGACAACAACAGCAAAACAGCACGATAGAATACAATCATTATGTAAACTCCACCTCTGTACAGCGAACCATGAGGAGGAACACAGAGAGAAAGAGGTCTAGACTATTCCTCATCATCTAGTGAATAATAATAGCAGACCCAAAGTGGAAATACCCGTAAGTAAAGAATATTGAGAAGATGCAATCATTTTGAAAGCGTTACCGATGGGAATTCAAAACTTCGCATTCAGCAAACGAAGGCGAATTCACATCTCCATAATGCGATTTAGTCAGTTGCGAAAATTGTGCGATCACTTTTATTTTAATAGGATATGACCACGCATGTAGGTTTCGGGGAAGAGGGACAATAGTACCCCGCCCCCACTGAGGCAATAGGTCCGCTTAAACAGATCGTGTAGTGGGGTTGATGGAAAGGAGGTGTGTATAACCGGATGCTACGGGCTTAATGAACTTAAAGCATTAATATAATATGTACATATATATGATCTATTTGTTAATACACGTATCTATCACAGTCGTGCTCTCTTTCTCTCTCTATCTACATATATATCTCTCCCTTTCTCTCTCTCCCTCCCTCCCCCCTCTCTCTCCCTCCCTCTCCCTCCCTCCCTCCCTCCCTCCCTCCCTCCATCCATCCCACTCTCTTTCTCTCTCTCTCTTTGTTTCCCTCTCTCACTCTCTTTCTCTCTCTCACACACCCTCTCTCTCCCCCTCTCTCGCCCTTCCTCCCTCCATCTCTCTTTTTCTCCCTCTCTCTCTCTCCCTCCCCCCATCTCTCTTTCTCTCTATCTATCTCTCCCTTTCTCTCCCCTCTATCTCTCTCTCCCTCCCTCCCTCCCTCCCTTCCTCTCTCCCTCCCTCCCTCTCTCTCTCTGCCACCCCCTCTCTCTCTCCCTCCCCCCCTCCATCCCTCCCTCCCTCCCTCCCTTCCCTCTCTCTCTCTCTCTCTCTCTCTGGTTAGAATGTTACGGTCCATTCATGAAACTAGTCAGCCTTTTTCAAGATTATCGGCTTTTTCAGAACATTATCGCCAAGCCAATGTTTCTATGCCGGCACTAAGGGTGATCATTGCCAGGGTGCTTGTCGTCCTCAGTCGTCCTAAATTGAGAAGGGACCTACATATTAACGTGATCTCTGACTCACAAGGGATACACAGTCCCCAATGTTGAGACCCAGGTTTTATATATACCATGCCTGCCCGGTCGGTGTTTTATACCTGGGAACTTTTTTTGGAAAACCGAGAGATTCATTAGCGGTTCAGCACGTTTCCCGTATCGCGCTGTCACGGTTCTTGTCATAGGAAGACGGAGGGGGGGGGGGGGGGGTGCTGTTGGAGTGGATATGTTTTGCCGGGAGATCATAGGCGGATCCAGAGGGGCCAGGTTGGCACCCCGCCTAGACAATTGGCGTGCCCGTCGACCTTTTTGAATGGGCCCACGTTCAGGTTACAATAAGCTGAAGTTGGCGAATAATTTTAAACAATGTCAATCCCCCCGACTTCCGATGTCACATATGTCACAGTCCGAGCCAGCGAGCAAGCGGAGAAGCTGAAGATATGGCCGCGCAGCGATGACAAAAGTTCAACACCTAGGGGGAGGGAGGAACGCATTAAACGAAATGACCATCACTCCGTAAGCCAGGCCAGTAACGTTGTTGCTTTACGAGTGGGTGTGGTTTTTGATCTGCGACTGCAGGCTCACCAAAAGCACCCAACTGCATCAACCCTTGAGGCTCATCAAAAACGTCAACTGCACCCCTATTGCAACTCACCAGAAACCTACAAGGCACACAAAAACCTCAATCTAATCTATTCAGGCGGAACTCTTTATCTCGGAGGGATTGGATACGTACCCATAGTACCAGTCAATGGACATGCCAGCAGTCAATGCATATAGGAAAACGAAGACGACGATAGGTCTTTCATTATGTTCAATGGTGTACAAAAGTTTGCATTCCACACGAAAATGCGACGTATTGGAGTGTCGATCCGTCTGCTATCACCAATAATGGACTCCACTTTAAAAACAATCGCGTCAGGCGAGAGAAGTGTAACTGCAAGAAAGCGACATACCATAATACCGCAGAAAGAAGCCAAACCAATGTATGTCTACTAAGTATATTCTACTAAGTATATTCTACTAAGTATATTCTACTAAGTGGCTGATTCTTTTATAAGCGATTCTTTGAAACGGATTCCCTTTTACTTCTAACATTTTGAATTTAAAATATATTATGTTACTGATGTTACTAATTAATGTGTCATTGTTCGAGAACAAAAGCGATGCTCTTTTGCCCATCGTCTGTAGGCATAATGTCAAATTATATCAAACCGACGTAACTTGAAATATGAAGTTAATGTTAATGCTTCAAGCGTCGATGGTAGATTCGTGAAATACTAATTGGGGATCTGTGTCCATTGTAAGTACCGGTGGCAGTAAACATGCTTGTGACGTAGGCCAACTTTCATAACACGACAGACACGCCATAGTGACATCCAAGATGACAATTAGTAGCCAAATCAACAAGTCTTGCACTGCCTGCCGGCTATAGGCCTAACATATATGAGTTCCAAGTAGTATGCCTCTGCTTCATGATGCCAGCGTGAGTCGTTGTTTGTTCCTATTCCCGAACCATTCACGGCTCTGGTGGCTGCTATTAAGTGTCAGACAAGTAGCGTTGTTGGGCTTAGGGCTTAGCAAGAAAGTAGAATACCCTGTGTTACAAATATATGGGGCATACATTGAATGTGTAAATGATTTCAATTTCTTAGGCATCACAATAAATAACCATGGCAGTGTCATACAAACAAAATAGCAAATAAAATCTAAAACAATAGGTATACTAAAATAAAGTTAAACACTTTTTATCACATAATACATTACATATTATGTACAATGCTCTTATTCTCCATCATATTCATTATGACTTACTAGGGGTCATCAGGCACATCGAATTTTCAAATTACAGAAAAAAACAATAAGAATAATATCCTTGAGTAAATATAATGCTCACAAAAGTCCTATTTTTAAAAGACTCCAGTTGCTAAAGTTGGATGACAATTATAAAATCCAACAATTAAAATTTTACTATAAATTAATTAACAATCTTTTACCCTACTACTTCAATGTTTTTTTAGGCACACACATCTATGATATTCATCAGCACTGCACACGTGAAAGAAATAATCTGTATATGTGTAGATTCAAACATGAATTTGCCAAAACATGCATTAGACACAACATAGTAGAGATAGTTAACAATACACCAAGTATTATCATTAATAAAATTTACACCCACAGTCTAAATGGTTTTTAACATACACAATTTGGACAGTAGTCGACTGGACACACCATAGAAAACACGCAAGGCCAGTTCAACAGGGCATGTTTTCACTCGGTGCGTAGTCACGTCAAATAGCTCTCGGCGTAACTGAAACACGCCGGACAACTTCCTTCAGTGAGCAGGAGGATCGATGTCGCCTTGCGGGGGTTGCACGTACGTTGAACCACACGTGGCGTTTGTCTAATTAAGGGGGCGTGCTACCTTGTCAGCACGCGCAGGCAACGTGCAACACGCAAACGTATCGATAAGTGTCGCGATTTCATCACGTAACTCAAATAACGTTTCATCGATTGTTTCTAAAATTAACGTATATCCTATATACCAGGCTTGCCGCTTTGCATCGCATTTCTTCCCACCGAATTAGCTCGAGTGTATGCTGTTGTTTATTGGAGAGCAGCTTAAACGCCACACACGCACGCGCACGCATGCACATACACACACGCAAAGAAAGAGAGAGAGAGAGAGAGAGAGAGAGAGAGAGAGAGAGAGAGAGAGAGAGAGAGAGAGAGAGAGAGAGAGAGAGAGAGAGAGAGAGAGAGAGAGGAGAGAGAGAGAGAGAGAGAGAGAGAGAGAGAGAGAGAGAGAGAGAGAGAGAGAGAGAGAGAGAGAGAGAGAGAGAGAGAGAGAGAGAGAGAGAGAGAGAGAGAGAGAGAGAGAGAGAGAGAGAGAGAGAGAGAGAGAGAGAGAGAGAGAGAGAGAGAGAGAGAGAGAGAGAGAGAGAGAGAGAGAGAGAGAGAGAGAGAGAGAGAGAGAGAGAGAGAGAGAGAGAGAGAGAGAGAGAGAGAGAGAGAGAGAGAGAGAGAGAGAGAGAGAGAAGGGGGAGGGAGAAACAGACATATACAACGAGAGAGACACACGTCAGAAGCAGTTCACGGTCTACCAACATTTCAGTAAAAGATTTAAAAAAGGTGCATTAACCAGAAATAATTCAGACTTACGTTATCGTAATGCAGGGGTAACACATTCTAAATGTTTGTGTGTGTGCGTGTGCGTGTAGTGTGCGTGTGAATATGTGCAAGGATGCGTGCACCTCGTCTAGGCTCGTGGATATCCGCGGACACAACCGTATGTATTGACAGAACATGGTATAGTTACTGATACAAGATGGCGCCCACGCTTATGGAAACATTAACAACTATTCTAATTACTTCCATTACCAGCGATCTAGCCCAGTATCCCAGTGAAAAATAAATTCGTTTGCCAGAAAACAATTGTAAGATCAGACTTTCAGCGTAAGCCACGAATCTGATACAACGACATTACTGTTGTAGAACAGAAGTTATGCATTCAGGCAGATTTACGGTGCTAGAGGGCGGGGCGTGATGGCTATTGGATGTGCGTTCTGGTGTGCAGTGCGGACGGATGTGCTGGTGGGTTGTTGGGCTAGCGGGTGTGCTGGTGTGTTGGTGGGCTAGCGGGTGTACCGGTGGGTTGGTGGGCTACCGGGTGTACTGGTGGGTTGGTGGATTAGTGGATGTATTGGTGGGCTAGCGGGTGTACTGGTGGGTTGGTGGGATAGCGGGTGTATTGGTGGGTTGGTGGGCTAGCGGGTGTACTGGTGGGTTGGTGGGCTAGCGGGTGTATTGATGGGTTGGTGAGCTAGCGGGTGTACTGTTGGGTTGGTGGACTAGTGGGTGTATTGGTGGGCTAGCAGGTGTATTGGTGGGTTGATGGGCTAGCGGGTGTATTGGTGGGTTGATGGGCTAGCGGATGTAGTGGTGGGTTGGTGGGCTAGCGGGTGTAGTGGTGGGTTGGTGGGCTAGCGGGTGTATTGGTGGGTTGGTGAGCAAGCGGGTGTACTGGTGGGTTGGTGGGCTAGCGGGTGTATTGGTGGGTTGGTCGGCTTGCGGGTGTACTGATGGGTTGGTGGGCTAGCGGGTGTATCGGTGGGCTAGCGGGTGTATCGGTGGGCTAGCGGGTGTACTGGTGGGTTGGTGGGCTAGCGGGTGTATCGGTGGGCTAGCGGGTGTTCTGGTGGGTTGGTGGGCTAGCGGGTGTATCGGTGGGCTAACGGGTGTTCTGGTGTGTTGGTGGGCTAGCGGGTGTGTTGGTGGGCTAGCGGGTGTAATGGTGGGTTGTTGGGCTAGCGGGTGTATCGGTGGGCTAGCGAGCGTACTGGTGGTCTGACGAATGGGCACCTTGGCGGTGGGCGTGTGCAACGAATCATTAAAGCCGAAAAGGTTGGTGAGCTAGACGCATAAACGCCCCACTGAAAGACAGTAATATCTTTAGAAAACACATTTTCAATAACCAATTTTTCAATGTATCGGACTATAAGGACGAGCAGATATATTTATGTTAAAACTGGCATGAAGGCTAGACTGTTTTATTTGAGCAAAGGGAAACTTTTCAGTGTTCGGTGTTTTGAGCACAACACGATTTGTTAAAACTGTTGGGGCGACACAAATCGCAGCTGGTCACACTTCCGTTTGGATAACCCAGGAAAGCAGGGAATCGGAATTGGGATCATCATCCGATCCCCCTTGATTAAAAAAAATAAGCAGCCTTTACGTCGGCATCAGTGTCAGTGATACTCCGATACGACCACGTATGAATCTAATTTACACGTGATTTCCCTCCACAGATTACCAGTGGCTCTTGATCAACACAACCCAGCACCACCATGATAGGGCACCACCGTGACACGGCACCACCATGATAGGGCACCGCCATGGCACGGCACCACCATGACACGGCACCACCATGATACGGCACCACCATGATACGACACCGCCATGACACGGCACCACCATGATAGGGCATCACCATTATAGGGCACCACTATGACACGGCACCACCATGATACGGCACCGCAATGACACGGCACCACCATGATAGTGCACCGCCATGACACGGCACCACCATGATACGGCACCGCCATGACACGGCACCACCATGATAGGGCACCGCCATGATACGACACCACCATGGCACGGCATCACATTAATACGGCACCATCATGGCACGGCAACACCGTGACACGGCACCACCATCACCCGGCACCGCCATGATACGACACCACCATGGCATGGCACCACCACGACACAGCAACACGGTGACACGGCACCACCATCACCCGGCACCGCCATGATACGACACCACCATGGCATGGCACCACCAAGATCCGGCACCAGTAGGATCAAGAACTACCACCACCTGGAGTTCTCAGTAGAGTAGTTGTGCCAATGTCAAGTCCATTAACTCTTGCCACTTGTCGTGAATTCGATATCTACGTCACAAACGCTAACTTTCAGCTGCCAGGAAAACAAACAGCCATGCTTCGCACTCTCAGCCGCTCAACTGGCATCTAATCGATTAAATAATTTCTCAGTAATGACACCGTCAGAACGTGCAAGTGACAAGAGCCGTGATGCGAGGCGATCATTCCAAGGCCAATCCGTTACTGAGATGGAAGAAAGCCCACAATCGCATTAGTACAAATACATGCCCTGTGCACAACACAGGCAGCGTTAAATATAACTGTATACTTGGAAACGCTAAATGAGCCAGGAAACACCCTAACCAGTGTTTCGAGGGCAACTTAGATAGTGTACATTGTATCAATTATTCTTCCCATTGTTACCTTGCGGGGTGCATCCACATCACCCCGTCCGTTTCGCCCTCTCTGATTTTTGTCCACCTTTCACGGTCTTCTGAAATGGTATTATGGTCTCATACCTGCCCTTTTCATATATGGTCTCATACCTGCCCTTTTCATATACCTTTACATATAGCCTTTCCCTCATAATTATTTTGTCTTCGACTTGTTGTACTACGACCCTCTTCTGTTTCCATGTAATTGTTGTTATCTTTCCTATACGTGTCCTGTCCATCGCACTCTACTCCATGCCCCTCATTCTCAAATGGTTCCTCGTGCCAATCTCTTAATTTCCACAATCTTCCTCCTATCTTTCTGTGTCAGTTTGCATAATATCCATCGGATCCGGTTGATTTCTGCTATATGTAGGTTTTCTTGTTTCTCAGTCATTGTTCCCAGTCCACATATAAATTCAAAATTTACAAAGGAACTGGAAAATATACAAATATTGATTGCACGAAAGCGATCAAGCAATCAAGTTTCCGCTGGTAGAAATCACCTTTTTCACATTGCATTTATGGGTGACCTCTAACTCTAATTAAAAACGTACGAAGTAGGTCCCACGTTTACCTTGGCAACAAGGCTCGAAACCAATTTCGCAAGATGAAAGACCACTGTTGGAATACCAGAACTGACTATTGCAGCATTTCTCAGATGTCGACAACAACAACAATTTCCCCTACAGGTTGAAGTTCACAGTTCTACCCATGTCGTGGTGCAATGTGCTGTGCCGTTCCCTACACTATTATGGACACAATCTGATATTGTTGTTGTTGTTCTCTCGTTTCGCTGTCAAGGAGGAGGTTGACCTTGATTCCTATCCTCGATTTCTGTTATCTATTTTCTTTTCCCTCACTGATCTTGCACCGCTCTCTACACCAACCGTCCCCATTCCCCTCTATCTTTTGTTCTCGTTCTCCAAATCCTTCCAAATCACTCTTTACATAGTCGTCCCATCACACTCTAGATCGTCCTCCCCTCCCTTCCCCTCCACTCTCCCGGCATATGCTTTCTTCGCCAACCGTTCTACTCAAATTCGCTTCATATGTCCAGCCCACTTTAGTCGACTCCTCACCAGCTTCGTCTTAAAACGTTCTTGTACGTCAACCTTCTCGTCTCAGCTCCATCATTGCACACATATATAAACATCAGACGGACTGGATTCTTCATAAATCGATCAACAACAAAAGTGAAGGTAAGATGTTTTATAGCGCGGTGTCCAGCCCTTATGACTGCTCAGAGCGTTTAAACACTACTTCCTGTCATACCTGTTCAATCGAACACCATCTCCACTCTTCTATAAAGAGCTAAGCCACGCTGTAATTATTGCTCGAAGACTATTTGTACACAAGTATCAACCACTGTCTATTGTCAGGCACTCAATCATACAGCTGAGTGAACTGGAGCAACGTGAAGTGAACATACTTGCCGAAGGTTCGACACGGCAGCAAGAGGATTAGAACCCGGAATCTTTCAATTAAAGTCCGACGCTTCAACCGCTGCGTCACCGCGCTCTATTCCACAGCCTCCTACGCTGACACTTTTGCAGTTGCCATGGGTCAAGTTCACAGAAATTCAAGGACCTGCGTCAAATAGGCCAAGGATATACATATCTTTAGTTTCAACATCGTAAACCCGAGTCCCACGTCTGATTGCATGCCCACAGACACAGCCTTAATCGGCGTGACCTGGCCAATCACCCGTAGAGCTTGAAAGATGCTTTGCCATAGAAATGAATGTGTCTACAGAATATCTTGTGATTACCACTTTGCCACATACTTCCAGTCTGTACATGGTAAGAATACGGTTGACTTTCTCCCAAACTAACAGTCGAAAACATGCTTCACTGGCGTATCTTCTACTAGCGGATATCTAAAGCCAGCCCTACACCGCCCGATTGTCTACGCTGCGGCGGTCGAGATGTGTCGGATCGTAGACAATCGGGCGGTATGCAGCGGTCTTAACACGACTTCCTGTAGGTGTGTTCGCGGAATATGACTTTTACGTCCCTATAGTGGCTAGTGTTGTAAACATGTGTACAAACTAACGGAAGATTTCAATACCATACACGCAGAAAGTGTATGAAGGAATTGACCTATCCATCACATGGCTAGTTCCATAGCAAAAACTCCGTCTGGAGAAAAAAAATGGATGCCGAACACGGGATGCGTTCGTACAATCCGTCGTACATTTTGTTGAG
This sequence comes from Escarpia spicata, assembly GCA_963995525.1. Taxonomy (NCBI): domain Eukaryota; kingdom Metazoa; phylum Annelida; class Polychaeta; order Sabellida; family Siboglinidae; genus Escarpia; species Escarpia spicata. The sequence goes on along the minus strand of OZ023214.1, from coordinate 7,772,238 downwards.
ATTCTGGCTACATAAGTGTTTCCTTACAACAAAAACATAAGGCGAAGTTTTAAAGTGACGACTGGCAAACGCCGGCTGTGTCCCGTATTACAAAACACTGTTCTTAAAAATGCAAAAATAAAGCGCCGGTCATAAGACCGCAATACTAATGAAAATCTAACAGATTTGCAGGTAAATCGTTCTTCGTAAGAACTGGCAAAGATGGCACAGAATTATCCACTGTCTTCAGGAAGATAATGGCATATATTTCATCGCCAGTGACACCCAATAAACTTGCACCTTGATTGCTGCGACTTCCAACGGAACGCAGTCAAGGAGCTAGACAGACGCACGACAGACACACTCGATACTGTAACGTCGGTGAAGACTTGACATTACAACCTACTTCATGTGGTATTGCTTTACTAATCACCCCTTGATTGTGCTAATCGTCAGACCGTATTCCCTCAGTGAGAGCGTTCTTTTTTCCATGTTTGATGTTTCTAGACACGAACTCGGTTAGTCAGGTACGTCGTCTTTCCAGTGTAGGATAATTCTGGCGTAGAGTCGCGATGTATGTTTCTAATAATACAGTATTTATAGGTGGCGCACAGGAGACGATCTACGACAACGTGTGTGGACGTAGTATCGGGAAAGACAGATGGCCTAGCGTTGCCCGATCATTTGAGAGAAAATATCGCCGGTTGTAGGCGTTACAGGATTGTGTTACTAGTTAATGAGATATGTTAAACCACTGAAGTTCCTTCTTCTTTCCTTCCGTCCTTTCTTTCTTCTTTCCTCTTTTATTCCTTCCTTCCTTTCTTTCTTCTTTTCTTCCGTCCTTCCTTCCTCCGGTCCTTTCTATCTTCTTTCCCTCTTTTCTTCCTTCTTTTCTTCCTTCCGTCCTTTCTTTCTTCTTTCCTTCTTTTCTTCCTTCTTTCCTTCCGTCCTTTCTTTCTTCTTTCCTCTTTTATTCCTTCCTTCCTTTCTTTCTTCTTTTCTTCCGTCCTTCCTTCCTCCGGTCCTTTCTATCTTCTTTCCCTCTTTTCTTCCTTCTTTTCTTCCTTCCGTCCTTTCTTTCTTCTTTCCTTCTTTTCTTCCTTCTTTTCTTCCTTCCTTCCTCCCTTCCTTCCTTCTGTTCTTTATTTCTTCTCTCTTTCCTTCCTTCTTTCTTTCTTTCCTCCCTCCCTTCCTTCCTACCGTTCTTTCTTTTTTACCTTCCTTCTTTCCTTCCTTCTTCCCTTCCTCCCTTCCTCCCTTCCTCCCTTCCTCACTTCCTTCCTTCCTTCCTTCCTTCCTTCCTTCCTTCCTTCTTCCCTTCCTTCCTTCCTTCCTTCCTCCTTTCTTTCCGTCCTTCTTCCCTTCCTTCCTTCCTTCCTTCCTTCCTTCCTTCCTTCCTCCCTTCCTTCCTCCTTCCTTCCTTCCTTCCTCCCTTCCTTCTTCTCTTCCTCCCTTCCTTCCTTCCTTCCCCCTTCCTTCCTTCCTTCCTTCCTCCCGTCCTTCCTCCCTTCCTTCCTCCCTTCCTTCCTTCCTCCTTCCTTCCTTCCTTCCTTCCTTCCTTCTTCCATTCCTTCCTTCCTCCCTCCCTTCCTCCCTCCCTCCCTTCCTTCCTTCCTCCCTTCCTTCCTTCCTTCCTCCCTTCCTTCCTTCCTTCTTCCATTTCTTCCTTCCTCCTTCCTTCCTTCCTCCCTCCCTTCCTTCCTTCCTTCCTTCGTCCTCCCTTCCTTCCTTCCTCCCTTCCTCCCTTCCTTCCTTCCTCCCTCCCTTCTTTCCTTCCTCCCTCCCTTCATTCCTTGTCCCCTACGTCTAGTAGTACAATGGCTAAGGGACATGACTGTGCACTTTTTGACAAAAGCATGAAAATTGGCACACGTGTAGATTATGAATTAGAATAATTTCAAGCTAGTTACCCATCGCTATCGACATGGTACCTAGCCGCCATCTTGATTTTTAAAATGGCCACCACGGAAATCCATTATGGACAAAACTGTAATGCAAACGGAATACACTGTTAAGGGCATATGGAAATATAGTAGAGCAGGTGTACGGACAAAACGACAGAAAAACGCCAATTATGACAAAGATCACAATCAGACTGACTGGCGTACTAAACATAGTACTTTTCATCATTGCAGATTGCTCCATACAAATGTGTGAGCAGTGCATGTAGTGCAATGTGTGAGCAGTGCATGTAGTGCAATGTGTGAGCAGTGCATGTAGTGCAATGTGTGAGCAGTGCATGTAGTGCAATGTGTGAGCCGTGCATGTAGTGCAATGTGGATGATGCCCAGCAATAATGTATCATATACATTACATCCCAGTTGGCGACTGTCGGAAGAGTATATATGTATGTTGTAGGTATTTTGTTGATATCCTCGAGCAACCAATAAGGGAACGCAGAATATACAGCCGAACCACTCAGAAGTTGTTTCATTATTTGCTACAATGTACAAGGTCATTCGTTTCAGGTGGAGAGGTAATCATCAGCACCGAAGATCAGATAGTTGTGACCACAGTCCATAAAGCCACCAACGACCTGCAGTACCTTCAGCCATGAACACACGAGGAGGCGGACATCGGCAGCATATTACTCCATGTAGCACAATGTGTTCACCAAAGATTTCGCAAAGTGGAGACCCGGTAGTGTTTACAGAGGTGGTTATTTTGGCCGTAAAGCATTCCTTGCTGGTGATTGTTGATCACAATAATCCGGCCTCTCGACAATACATCAGCTCGTATTACATCTTCCGTAATTATCTTTCACCCTCGACCCTTTCGATATCTCTCCCCACACCATTTCTCGTAATTCCGGGCTTTCTCTTCTCCATCTACTAACTTCACGTTTTCCATGATCGTTTGGTCCCCCTTTCCTCACATTCTCTGCTATGCCATTCTAAAAGTGCATGCTTATATATATATATATAATATATATATATATATATATATAATATATATATATATATATGTCGGTGGATGTTTATCATACAAGTGTGCTAATTTTGAGTCTTTACGTTGGTTTAATTAATATAGATTATGTGCAATTTTCAGCTATATATTTGTCGCAAAGTTAACCAAACACACGAGACTTCATAATTGCCCGCATATACCTTATCATGTTCTGCCATGACGTCGTTGGTGGGACCCGCTGGAAATAAAGTTACAATCCTCTTCTTAGTTCTCCTCCTTCTCCCCCTGCGCCTTCTGGGGACAAGGACCCGACGGCGACATGCTTCACCTGCACGCCCTGCTCCCGCCGGTCGAGGCACCGCCGACTGGACCGTCACCATAAGCCGTTGGCCAGGAGGAGACACAATCAATTCGTGTCGTGTCGAATCGAGTAATGTACAACTACCGGGAGAAACTGGACGCGGCCGTCTCCATCACCTGCGTCATTGTCGCTTTATACGACTCATCAGTTGCCATGACAACGGCGGCTTGTCGCTCGCCTGGGTGCGTATGTTTACCTGTGCGCGCGCTGCGCTGCTGTTCGCTCGCCGGCGGACGGCAACAAACAGCGTCTCCAGACACCCGCTTTCCCGAGAGCCTTGCCCACACGAGGGCACGTGCGCCGATAGCAAACGGGGTTCGGGGGAGAAACAGGCGGGGAAGAAGCGACAGGTGAGTGGGAAACGCCCGGGGAAGGTGCGTGCATGACAGAGTTGCCGAGTCTCTCTCTTGAAGAGAGACAAGGTCCAGTAGAAAGACACTCAACCGTTGCCGTGATCGTTGGTAGAACGTAGGGTTATGGCGTCAAACAAAAACGGATTAGAAGCCCCGGCTACAGGCACGACATCTCGGCCGCTACCCCCCGACATCTCGTCCGCGGTGGGTGGCGTCACAGATCCGCCTCTGCAACCGACACAGTATGGCCAATAGTTTACGAGCGGATTTCGTGAGTAATGTAAATGATTTGTTTTCCAACGCCTAATCAAGTCGCCGTGCCAGACGCAATGGTGCGCTAATTACATAGATCTGTTACAATTAGATTTATAATTGTGGGACACGATGAAAGGCCGACATCCAAGGGAACCGCCGCGTGGACAACTTGCCACGCAAAGCTTATAAACGGTGATTATAGCAATGTATAATTTCTAGTTGTATAAATAAAAACTGCCATTTTACATGGCTACGAAATATGCATGTTTTTAAAATGCATTTTGCCAAATACTCTTTATGATGCTTCTTGTTCGTGTTGTGAGGAGTTACTGATAAAACAATAAACAACGTTGTAAACTAATTATTTTCCTATAATAATAATTACAATTACAGCATATTTGATGTGAAACTATAACTGCATTACAATATGTGCAGTTTTTAGCTACATTTTTCGCAAAGTTGTCCAAACGTACACATACATGCATGTTTTTATTCAAGACTAGTATGCTGACTGAAAATCGAGGATAATAACTATGGTAACACATTTTGGGAACAATGATAAATTCCACTGGGAATTAAGTCCTTTTTACCAGAAAGATAGATTTTTGACAACTTTTTAAATTAAATTTATCTTATTTATTCAACAATTCTTCATTACAAAATGCTGTTATTATATCACTTGTGGTGCACTTGAACTGTATAGAATGTTAAATTATTAGTTACTGATTATTAATATAAATTACGCCATGCTTGCAGGAACGAAGTTTGGAATATACCGGCTAATCTTGGAAATGTGTTAAATCTTTGTTTCTGGAGTTTTAGCGACACGTGAATACAGAGCATGAATCTTCATCGGGAAAACAGAAAACTTATGTTATTTTAATATATGTCCGTCCGTTTTTTTTTTTTTTTTTTTTTTTTATAGTTACAAAAAACGAATATCCAATGTTGATTGATTGAATGATTGTTTATTTAAGATCAACAATGTTAAAAATTGTGTCACAGGGGTACAACACGTGCTAATTTACTTATACGCACAACACTATTACATGAAAACAATACCGAATACAACGTTTTACATGCACCAGTCATCATATGTAATACTATATATGTAATTTTGTTGCATCAAGTTTAAAGGGTATTGTCTTCAGTTTAAGTCCATGACTTCTTGTCGAAATGGTGGTATTTATAGCAGTGTTATAGCACGAAATGAGACTATTTTCAGATACATTCACATGTCCATGCATGGTATTATATACCATTACCATATCATTATAACCCCGGCGGAGTTCGAGACTAGATGAAGATATTCAAGTCTTTGTAAGTAGCTATGATTGGTATCGAATTTACAGCGCTAATAGACCCGGCGCGTAAAGAACCGTTGCAAACTCTAACAAGTATTGCCTAGCTGGTATGTATGGGTTCCATACAGTAAAACCATTATCCCAGCATTTGGCGCACAAATGATTTATATGCTTTAATGAGAGCACAGGCATCAACAGTATTAAAGCACCGAAAAATAACACTGATTGCGCTGTATGCTTTGTGAGAAATATACCAAATGTGCTGCTTAAATAAACATTTATCATCCAATATAACACCAAGATCTCGGTATTCATTACCGTTAACAAGCTGTGCAACTTTCAGATGATAGGTAGCCGGGATACTATTTCCAATCGTCAGTACACAGCATTTATGTTCAGCTACTTGAAGCAGCCACCGGTCTGCCCAATTAAACCACGAATCATTAAGATACTTTTGCATATCAGGCTTTTGCATATCATATCTAGCCCGTCTTTATATACACACCGATAGTTGATGTTATTTGTATAGAATCAACTATGGCATTTACACCGTCGCATGAAGCTTAACCAATACAACAATCAAATACCTGTTTTTCAATAGACGTGCTCGCGCACTAACATTGCACAACCCCACGGCAACAACTGGTGGACCCAAATGCACCACATATTGTCAAAGCGTAGTCAAATCAACACGCAAATTATTGTAAGAGTACCTTGAGTAAATGCAGTGAGAGACTGGTGCACGCTATCTTGTAAATAGTATCCATCATCACTTGACCAACATTTGTGGGACAGATTATGTGGTAAATATTTCTACATTGAGACCATATTTCAGAAGAAACACAATCGCCACTGGGTCAGAAGTGCATTGTTCCGACCATATAGAGCCTTGTTTCATGTAACGTGACTATTTACGCCTCGGCCAGTTTTTCGCATTATGTGACAATAACGCCTATTGGAATATTTCGCGGTAAACATTTCCAGGAAGTGACGCTAATCATTAGTAAAGCCCGCACCGCCCGATTGTCTACGCTGCGACGCTCCTCGACCGTCGCAGCGTAGACAATCGTGCGTAATCGGGGCGGTGTGCGTGCGCTTGCGACTACGATTGCCCAGTCTTACGTCGAGTTGGAGGCAATCGTGACGATTGAACATGTCGTTGACTGGCAATCTTGCACACTCTGGGCGGTGTGCGGCACTTCATGATTGTGATTTACGAATCGTAAGGAATTAACCAATCAGAGAACTGAAGAGATAATATGTTTCTAGTGAAAATGGCTGATTTCTGGTGCGAGATGGTGGAGGACGCACTTGTCGATATGTGGCGTAATTAGCCTTGTTGATTTGATAGTTCATCTCAGTCGTATTCCAACAGAAATGACAAAGCAAAGGCTTTAGAAGAGATTGCCTCCACACTTGGAACTGGCGGTAAGTAAAATGATTGCTTGTTTTAATCATTGCTTTACCTTTATTAGACTATTACCGCAAAACATTGCCTACTTCAAAAGTTCAGTGTTTGTCGAACTTGTTTGTTCCTGCTAATGTTATTATAATGTGAAATCGTCTACAGTCTAAGCCCCGTATTGGAGTAAACATTGTGTTTGGCTCTGTGTGTGTGGCATTGCGACCGGTAGGAAGAGCCGCTTGAGCTAATATGGTGTCGTTCCTCCAAGCCCCTGGGGTGATATCATGGGTCGCTGGATCCTCGTGGTCGGCTACCGGGTTAACATACGTGGTGCCTGCATTCACTCTTAAGAAATTGTAAAGAGCACAGCAAGTTAAGACGATCTTTTCCACCTTTTCTGGTTCCAAAGCGAAGTGGGTGAGAAAAAAAATCTCTAAGATACCGAACGCATTCTCAACTACCCTTCTCGCTCGAGGCAATCTGTAGTTGTAGACTCGTTGGGCAGAATCGAGGTTTCTGTGTGGATAAGGCTTTATTATATACTCTTTCAAGCCAGATGCCTCGTCAGCAACTATAAAGTGATTCACCGGTCGGTTATCTCCTGTGCTTCCCATCAAGTTCCCCTGCTCAATTTTGCATATTCCACCTATCCAGGAAACCAGTCGCGACGGCCGTCCACGTCTCAGCTGTTGGAGAACAATGAAAACATGAAATATTATTTAAAAATTACGGATTAAATTACATTAATAAACTAATATATATATATATATATTAGTTTATTAATGTAATTTAATCCGTAATTTTTAAATAATATTTCATATATATATATATATTAGTTTATTAATGTAATTTAATCCGTAATTTTTAAATAATATTTCATATATATATATATATATATATTAGTTTATTAATGTAATTTAATCCGTAATTTTTAAATAATATTTCATGTTTTCATTTTTCTCCAACAGCTGAGACGTGGACGGCCGTCGCGATTGGTTTCCTGGATAGGTGGAATATGCCAAATTGCGCAGGGGAACTTGATGGGAAGCACATGATGCTAAGGCTACCTATGAATTCGGGATCCACCTATTGCAATTATAAGCATAGTTTCAGCGTTGTGATGATGGCACTAGTTGACGTGGGCTATACGTTTATTTATGTTGATGTGGCAGCAAACGGTGGAATCTCCGATGGGGGCGTATTCAATGGTTGTTCACTGGAGCATTCTTTGGAGAGTAACACCACGAACTTACCTCCATCAACAAGCTTTCCAGGAGATAACCGACCTTCTTCTCCTGCTGCCTTTCGTTTTCACGATCGTCGTCAACCTATAAAATACCATATATTAAGCGATATTATATATATACAATATATTAATATATATATATATATTAATATATATATATATATATTAATATATTGTATATATATAATATCGCTTAATATATGGTATTTTATAGGTTGACGACGATCGTGAAAACGAAAGGCAGCAGGAGAAGTCAGGTGTGGGAGCCGACGAATCAGAGGTAGAGGTTGCACCTGAACATTACTACAACAGTGACGTAGACGAAGAGGAACCCGCAGACACCGTATCTGACTATATCATCGCCGACACACCAACATCAACCCAACGGTCATTGGCTTCAAGCACGTCGAATGGCAAAAGGAGAAAGGGGTCGAAGAAGGACCAGGAAGAAGAGCTGGTTTTGAAAACAGTTGCTCAGAGTCTCAGCTATATCAATCGTACAATCATAGCAAAATTGCAAGGACCCCAACTCCCTGAACCAGAAGATGATCTAGATGTTTTTGGAAAGCACATTGTGCGAAAATTGCGCCACATCACAGATCCCCTCACTCTCTACATTGTCCAGAACGAGATAGAGCAGGTGTGCTTCCAGGCGCTTATGGGAAGGTGGACAAACTTAGCGCAACAAATGGCTCAGTATCAAGAGCAGACAAAACTTGTTCGTTTAGTAGACGGTTTTTTTTTCTTCTCAGCTTGACTTGCCTTTTATAAAATGGTTGTTTAATTCATGAGCAATTCCGAAGTTCATGCGGATTCATATCTTGTAAATACCGTAAAAATATTTGTTTAATAAAGATATTTCATATTGTTAGAACAATTCAGTAATTATATGATTTAAACACACACCTTGAAATACTTGTCTCTCAGGACAGTGTAAATGGCTGCACACGTTTCTGGGATAATCATCCCTACAGTTGTTTTTCCCATCCTGAACGGGAAAGCCGTATGTCTCACCTGTTTTTAAATGAAGTAAAACAGATCATTGAAGTATTTAGATTATTGTCTAATGGAAATATGCAGTATATTCATCAGAAGCTAACGAAATAATTATTCGGAGAATTTGTTTGCATTCAATTGATAAAATACTTATTACTGATTTGATGTATCAACACAGTTATCAATAATGACACAATCATAAATTTGACTTAGCATTTTATCCAATATAAAAATCGTTCCACGTTAATCTCAATAACATATAATTTATAATAAAATAGGATTGCATACCTGTTGCAAGAACTCTCAGGGTCATGGCGAGCCTCTCTGCCAGGGAGATTGCGGCTCGATAGTTAGTGTGTTGTTTGGCGATCAGCGGGGAGACAAGATGAAGAAGGATGTCAAATAACGCAGGGTGAAGCCTGGCAAAATTTCGAAAGCTGCCAGCGTCTTCTGCGGCCAACTCCTTTACAAGTTTGTTGTTACACCCTTGTTCATCATGTCTCCCCACCCATGTCTTTACCCACACCCTACGTTTTTTTCTCACTTCCGCCTCCGATTAACTTACCTGCTAATGACGAAAATACCTAAACATTCACAATTGCCCGAAAACTTTCTTCAAAGGAAGGCTTCATATTGTTGAAGTTCGGATACAAACAGAAAGGTGATGGCCAATGTTTCATAAGAATATCCAGTTGTTAACAATCGTAGCGGTGTGCGGCGGTGAGTCGTAGGCCAGTCTTAAGCTTAAGATCTTCAACGATTGAGCCACGACGGTCGAGATGCGTCGCAGCGTGAACAATCTAGCTTTATACATCTTTATGTATAGATTGTAAAATAGTCTTTGATGATTATGCTCCAACTCTCTTCTTTTGGCATAAGGGATAAGGGTTGTATGCATTGACCTTTTAATCTGCTTTACAAAGTGTACGAGAATCCTTTCTGAAAAAAAGTAATTTGTTTCCAGCAAATTGTCGTTCGCACATCGACACAATGGAAATACAGATTCGCTGCACCTAGCGCGGTAGTAGCAGTGCATGATGGGGGCCGGATGTACGTCGCCAGTGAAGACTGCTGAACATCCATGCGTCGTCATCAGGAGTCCGAGGTGAGATTTGTGGTTATCGGTTATTATGGTTATTAATAACAAACCACCAAACAGGAAAACATCCATGCGTATCTATTAATAACCGTCTACTGCACGAGACATATAATCAACTCTAATGTTACTCATCATCACCAAAGGACCCTTTCCATTGCGAGGGCGGCGTGCTGAATCCGCACACGTTACGACCCTCTTTTTATACGTGTTTATTTTAATTTCTTTGCCTTTAAAATGACATCTAACCAATATGTATTCGGTCCCCCGTCATTCATTTCCTACAGACATTGTCTTTAAGTATGTGTTTAGTATGTCACGATCTTTGATCAAATGACCAATGTAGTTCATCCTCCACAACTGCACAAATAATTGAGGGAGTTGTGAATCCCCAGCCTGACGTTCTTACTTCCAAGATATGATTGTGATCAATTTAGTATCCTGGCAGCTACAATCATATGTTTGTCATGTTTTTAATACATTTCTGGTCAAATCGACCCGTCTTCTTGCATCTTTGGCACATCTGCCCTAGTCACTTGCCATCACAATGATCGGTTGATGGATCGTTAATAGATCTTCGCGTTTACTGACTACCACTGTTTTATTGTTTTCAGCAATGGTTTTCGTGCCTAATTCCTTCCCAGAAGAACGTAACGCATCAATACTATTCGTCGGAGTTAATCGTAATGTTTGGCTATGGGTGCTGTAGGTTGTTTTATAGCTCACTACGTCAATTTTCATCCCTGTACATCTTGACCAATCCTTCTGAATATGCATTCCATGTATATGTTGAAGGAGGCTGGTGGTGGTATATAGCCTCGCCACACTCTTCCACTAGTGGTAAATATCATCTGATGTTATATAGAAGAAGTTTATCTGATTCACCCCAAACACATAATTAAGCAATGTTACGTCGGTTTTGATTTGAAGAAAATTAGTAGGTAATGTATACACACACACACACACACACACACACACACACACACACACACACACACACACACACACACACACACACACACACACACACACACACACACACACACACACACACACACACACACACACACACACACACACACACACACACACACACACACACACACACACACACACACACACACACACACACACAATATATATATATATATATATATATTACATGTACATACATATAATTAATAACATTTAAACACATAGCTCATACATACACATACATCCGCCTACAAATTACATTTATCAAATAAAGACGTAAATACAATCACTAAACTTAACACCATTGGGGTGGGTGACTCATACTAAGACAAAGTTGTCGCAGTCACAGGAGCCACCACAATTTTGATGATGTCATTGCTCTATTAGCCATATGTCTGTCTCATACATGTTGTAAGTTATCTTTACCATGTGTATACATGGCGATGTTCTAGTACAGATATAGTATTTGGGTGCTACATGATATTTGTAACTTACTGGTTTTGGAGACAAGAGTAACAGCTGGGCAATGTGCGTATATCACTATATATTTGTAAAAGGTAATTTGTTTACATACAATGTAAATCCACATAAATTACGAGTGTATGTTTTATCTTTGACACTATTTCAGGCGTGTTATTAATAGTATGAGGCAAATTATATCTGAGACATTTCATTGCAAATTCATGTTTACTTCTAAATGTATATATTTTTTATGTTTCGAGTGTTGTAATTATGCATATTAGCAAGTGGGGTAATATTCCACTTTAATACGTAAACTGGCAAGTCTTTGTGTATGTAGTTAAAATAAAAAAAATATTTTGGCAAATTTAAGATATGTTCTACTTTTAATAAATGAAGTTCTTTAAACAGAGGTTCAGTATTGGAATTATAATTGTTTAAGGTTATTATTCGCACTGTTTTTTGAAGTTTTAAAATTATATTTCCTTGATATCCCCATGCCGTTATGCAATAGTGAATATGATATAATATTAATGAGTTATATAATATAACTTTTATTCATAAAGGTAGTACATGTTTTAGAGGTTAAAAATACCAATTGTTTTGGAACACTTGTTACATAATTTTTCAGTATGTTTTTTCCAGTTTAAGTTAGTGTCCAAGGTCAATCCTAAACAAGTAATTAATTCACTTTTTTCAATATTTACATTGTAAATTCTTAACGCAGGAGTATGTATGTGTTTATTAGACATGTGAAACATAATGTATTTTGATTTTGTTTTGTTTAACAGCAGTTTGTTTACATTTAACCATTCAGTAACTTTCGACAGTTCTTCAATTATACATGATTGAGTGCTTTTATTGTGTGTGTTGTCAGAAAACGTTCTTAACGTGTTAGATAAAGTTATAACATCAGCATACATGATGAAATAAAACATGTTACTGGCTTCTGTCATTAATGTATATAATAAATATTAATGGACCAAGAATTGATCTTTGTGGAACACCAATTGTTATAGGTAAAGTGTATGACTGGATTTCTTAATTTTTTTTTATATTGTTTTCTCTTTGTTAAATACATTCTAAATAAATGCAGTGTTGAGCCATCAATGCCATAGTATCTTAATTTATTTAGTAAAATGTTATGGTCAATGGTATTGGAGAGATCGAGCAATATACTAGTCGGTTCTTCATTTTAACCATTTGTGTTATAATTCTATCAATTAATTATAGTGCGGCGTAGTCAGTTGAATATTTTGGTCTAAATGATTATCAAAGTTTAAAGTCATTGAAATATGAAGATAACTGAATAAAAATAATTTTCTCAATAACTTGAAATAGAAGGAAGAAAAGAAATAGGCCTGTAATTGTCAAATAATGATGGGTCGTCTTTTTTAAATATTGGTATAACTTTCGTAATTTTGAGTTTGTCCGGGAATATACAAGTATTTAAAATAAATTGGGTTTATTAGTGGCGTTAATGATTATATGATCTCGGGTTCGATTACTTTTAACAATTTGAGTGAAATGCCGTCGAAACCACAGCTGTTTTTTGCGAGGAGATTTTCTATGGTTTTCTTTACAGTTTCTTCGTCAACTTGTTTAAATACCAAAACATAATTTACTTGTTTATTGAGATAATAACTGTAATCATTATTACCTTTAAAAGTGATACTATTTGTAATGGTCTGGCCTATATTTGTGAAGTAGTTATTAAATCTGTTTGTAATTACCTTTTTTATATGTAATTGTTTTGAGGTTAATGGAACAAATGTAATAATTAGGTGAATTTGGATTTGTCAATTTTAGTTTTTTTTATAAAGTTTATCTTCGTATCGAATTGATCTTAGCAAACCTTGAGTTATTCATATTGACCTTTTATGTTTGTATTTATGAAATTTCACCGATTTGCTTGGTATATGCATGTTTTGTGCTCGTTTAATTTCTTGATGTATTATATCGTACTTTAAATTAACATAAGCGCTATGCTGTATATTTTATTTGTTGTAAATTACGTTTGAGTTAATTTCTTTCTTAACCTTGTGCATTGCCTCGTCATTTGATATATGTATTTCAATGTATTTTGGAGGAGGTTCAGACTTCAAAGTAATATCAATAAGCATGAAATACGGTTGGTGGTCAGAAAACATTTTGGTTAGTATGCCTGCTGTACACTGTAATATAAATTTATTTAATTTACAGAAACAATTATAAATTAAAGTTCCATTTGTTCTAGTGAAGCTAGTAGGAAGAGTGATCTGAGGGTACAAGCTATGTGATACTAATGTATCAAAGAAATTACTATATGTGTCTGTTTCATTTAATTTGAGTAGGTTTATGTTAAAATCACCTACAATAATAAGATTATTATTTGCATTATTTTGTAATAAAGAAATAATCGATAAAAATTCATTTATAAAAGTATTTAAGTTGTCATTACCTGTTCTGGGGGGTCTGTATATGTTACCTATAGTCATGTTCTTTGAAAGGGTAACACCATTTACTTGAATTATTAAACCTTCCAAAGGTTCACTCTTGTTAAGTTTTATTTTTACTTCAGCTCTATATTTATTGTCAACATATATAATTAGCCCTCCTTTATCACTACAGGTTTATCCTGTGCTAGACAGTCGTAGCCATATAAGGCAAATTGGGATAAGTCATAGTTTTCCGCTTTCTATGTCTCCTGCAAACATATGACACTAAATTGGAAATTATTAAGGCTAAGTTCTTCTATAAAAGCCTGAAGTTAATCAAATTTAGCGTTTATGATTGAATAATTGTGCTTAAGATACTAAAATAGTTTAGTTTATTCTGACCTACTCTAATAAAGGTATCGAAATCATAATAACATGAACGACGTATTATTTGCGGTTCATTGTTTTCAATATCATTTATATCTAAAACATTTATTAAATTATTTTTTGAATGCCTCCTAAGAAGGAGAGGATAATTTCATCAAGTGTCATTTAGGCCATATTGTCGAATTTGTCAACCAAGTCTTGTGGGTATAATATCGTTTTCATCTTCAACAAAACAGTTTCGTCACATATAATTTATTGTACAATCAACTTAAAATGATCAGTGTCAAAGGGTGATTCTTCCCATTGGGAACATTTCTTCCTGGGCTGCGGCATCGTTAGTTTACGCTCACATGTTTGCGGCTAGAGTCGAACCGCATTACCCTGTAATATATATTGTTGTCTATTGTCTGTCCACGGCGCCAACGATCGGGCGCGAGCGGTCAGCGGCTGAATGTTAGCAGGTACGAGGAGATTGCTTTGTCAACCAGACTTCAGGCTAAAAGTAGTTATCACTAGCCCGCGGCATGCTTGACAATCAGAATGTTAAATCTGAGAGTATCAGTTGATAATAGTGTGATTAAATGAAGCGATCCAACTCAGTGCATAGTTATAAACCAACTGAGCTAAATCTAGTCACTCATTCGGCAGTATAAACATGTAAAAAACCTCTCTTGGCAACATCACCTAAACACCGATTCTTGTACTGGCGGCCATCTTGTATCGTGTAGCTATAAGCTCCAGACGGCATGCGGTCAAGGAAGCCTTTGGCTTATCGAGAGTCCAACAATATTCCACCTACGTATAACCTGCCCTCGCCAGATAGCTGTCAATTTTATTTTTGAACATATTCACACTGCTAGCATTAACACAATCATCAGATAATTTGTTCCAGTCATTTATTGTCATCTGAGAGAATGACTACTTTCTCATATCCAACCTATACTGTTCCTTAACTAATGCTGCATTGGGCCCTCTGGTTATACTGCCTTCTTTCAGTTTGCAGAAAGTATTTCTATCAATATCCTCATAACCATTCAATATCTTTAAAAACTTATATTTGGTCTCCTCTTAGTCTCCCAGTCTCTAGTGTTGTCAACATACAATCTAATAGGCGTCTTTCATAACCAACATCTTTCAGTTCAGGAATCAGCTTAGTTGCTCTTCGTTGCACTCTTTCTAGCTTATCCATGTCCATCTTTTGATATGGCCTCCATGCTTGTACACAATATTCCTAATGTGGCCTAACTATTGTTTTGTACAGTGGTACAATTAGCTGTTTCTCCTTACATGTGATAGTTTTCCTAATTAGCCCTAGTAGTTGGTTACCCTTTGAAGCAGCAATTCCACATTGCTCCGAAATTTTCATGTCAGCAGTAACTGTTACTCCTAAGTCCTCTTTTACAGTTTTACCTAATATACTATCCGCCATTATGTATTCTTTGTTCACATTTCCGTGTCTAATGTGAATGCATTTACACTTCCCCAAACTGACTATTTGCCATTTTTCAGATCATTTGATAAATTTTGCTAGATAATCTTGTAAAGTGTGTTTATCGGCATCTGTTTTAACTGCTCTGAACAATTTTGTATCGTCTGCGAATGTCAGTACTTTGCTTGATACATCATCACCCAAATCATTTATATGTATATATATATATATAAATAATAATATAGGTCCAACCAGCGACCCCTGTGGCATTCCACTCACAACTGGTTTCCAGTTTGAAATCTCCCTCTCTACTATTACTCTCTGTCTTCTGTCTGTCAACCATGTTTGTATCCAACAGATCACACCATAACACCCTTTGATGTGGCACTTTATCAAATGTTTTCTGAAGATCTAAATACACAACATCCACTGGCTTTTTTAGGGGAACAAATCTTTCAATAATGCCCTCAATCACATCTTTCAAAATGGTCCAACATTCTGTTGCTGTCACTAAGTTAGTCCAATCTATGTGTGTGTGTGTGTGCTAAATATTTTCTCATCAGTTTATATTTGCCTTTGTTAAAGTTTCTCCTCCATCGCTTTTTACCATTATTCCCTGATTGTACTTTTATACTAAAAAGGATCTGGTTATGACCACTAGATCCCAAATGTTCATCTATTTTAACTTTGTTAACTAAATCGTTTTGAGAAGAGAACAAGAGAAGTAGAAACTGTTGGTCATCACCTCCAGCACTCTCTATTGATTTCCACTGAATATGTCCATGATTAAAATCACCCATTACAACACATTCCATTTATTTATCTCCTTTATAGCACTGTGCAGTTTTACATCATTCTCTTGCCTTATGTTAGGACTACGATACACTAGTCCTATTGTTAATGTTGAGTTTTGGTAACTATGTTGCACCAAATAGCTTCCTCGCAATCTGCTTCCCTTTTCCTTTGTATTTCATGTGCCTGTATGGATTCTTTAATATACATAATGACTCCGCCTCCTCTTTTCTCTTGTGTGTCCTTTCTAAACATGACATAACCCGATAGAACTAATTCAGCATCTGCCATGTCTTCATGTGTCCATGATTGCGTGATGTCTATTAGGTCGGGGTTTACATCCGTTATCATGATGTCTAAATCGCTTCTCTTATTTACCATGCTTCTGGCATTTAAGCATACACATCTAAGTTCATTTTTATGGATATTTGGTGAACCTTTGTTTGAACTTTTTCTTTGAGGTGGCTCTACGTATCCTCCCTGTGCATCTAGTTTAAATACTCAACTGTGCCTGCATCTTCACCTATGCACCTAATGAACTCGCTCCCTAGAACTGCTGCTCCTTTTCCTGTCAGATGTAGCCCATCACTCATAAACAGATCTTCTCTCCCTACAAAATGTATATAGCCTCGCCTCACTCTGTCACTAGTGGTGAATATCAGCTGATGTTATATAGCCTCGCCTCACTCTTCCATTAATGGTAAATATCAGCTGACAGTTATTGATTCTGACTGTTGCGATCTGTTCTCTGTACTATTTAGTAAGCAAACATCACTTCCATCCTTTGGTAAACGCTGTGGTGTCTTTAGCACTATGGTGTGGCTTCCCAAGTCAAAACGATTTTAATAATTGATGATGTAAGTGCAAGTTTCTGTCTGTACCGTGCTAATATAATCAGTCCTCACATATCAGCTTTAAACTCAATACACCTGATGTAATGCCGCCTGCACAATCAGCCACGCAGAACATATCTCGATTTACCAATCTGCTAATGCTTTTAGAAGAACCTTTATATATTTAATTCATTAGACACTCGTTCTATCTCACCTCAACACAATTGGTTTCTTTGGTACTGACACAACTAAGGATTTGATCTCGTTAGATGTCCTTTATCACATTTCTTGAATTATAACGATGCAGTTGTACGTCCATAGCCGGCTCTTGTCAGTCGCCAAACGGAGAATAATGATTACTCTAATTTGCGTCGCAGCATTTGTTTTGACGCTGTAACTACTCAAATGTTACGTTCACATAGCGCACTGTATGGCATTATAACAATTGCTACAAGTGTAACTCTAAATCGAAGGAAATACGAGAATCCGACATAATTGTGAGCTGGCATATTTATATACGGGACGAGAAAACAAGGGCATTCGACGCGTCACCACAGCGTCATAGTCAATAAAGCTCTAAGCACTTTAGTTAAGCACTGAGGGCATGTCTCAATATGTCAGCCGCCGGGAACTGTAGGAGTAAGATTTCACTAGAATCTCCCACTTTGTCAATTATTTCTAAGTAAACCACAGACACATACAATTGTTGGTTGTAGTTGCAAATGGTTAGATTGCGTTATTTGTTTAGGTGTATAGGCTCACGCAGTTGCCGATTGTTTGCCTTTAAGTTCTTGTTTTAACCAACTCTTTCGCTCGTCAGCGGGAATATTTCAGTGTCTATATCTGGCAGTATTCTTGTCTAATGTTATGTCCTCTAATAGTTGCAAGATTGGTTACTACATTCGTGGTTTTTATCCAGCACATTTCTTATTTCATTGGGATCTGAAGCTGTTAACATATCGTAATTGAAGGCGTTTCACTGTCATTCGATATCTTCACAGCTCTCTAACCGCATTGGGCTTCATATTATCCATTATTACGACCTCCTGCCATCGCCATTTCTACTAATTCACACAGTGCTCCAAGCTCACCGTCTCTCCATGCACATCTCGGTGCGAATGCATGTAGAATACGGACGTCGATTGGCCTATATTGGATCATTATTAGCACGACTCTCGCTTGTATTAGCAGGTATCCTATACGTGCTTCGCTAATACGCTTTGGCTTTAGGATTCCTATTCCAGTTGTTTACATGCGTGTGTCAATGTGCTAATCACGAAGAAGCTCTGTCCGAACCCGAGACAATAAAGACGAAGAGACAGGTCTAAGCCATGATCGTCATAATTCCGATTATTAATATTATTATCACCTTCGTGCTTAATTATCTATGTTAGACCTAAGAAAATAAAAAGATACGCAATTCCATTCGGTCTTCTTTTTGGAGGGTTCAGCTTTTCATTTCTAATCACAACAATCTGTTCTGCTCAAAGTCTACGCCAACTCGGCCGTGCACACAGCACTCACCGTGAATATACATGGGGTGTGTTGGATTATTGATTCCCAATGACCCCACCTTTTCATTATAACTGCTATGGATTATCTAATTATACAAGACCCCCAATAAATCCATAATCTCGAGTTATAATACGAAACCATGCGAGGGTTGTATTGGCTGTATGATACGTGTAGCGACGCCAGTCTGGGTTTTCTCCTTTACTGTTTGTTAATAAACAAAATAGAAATTAATTAAACAGAAATTATTGGTTGTCTGCCCACATCTGTCGGTGGATCACGCACACACTACCCCTGTGTTCCAGTGTTGTTTCGAGATGATATTATTTCTGAATATGAAATTATGAACTCGAATATATTAAGTAGATCACACACACATACGCACACACGCACACGCGCACACGCGCACACACGCATACACGCACACACGCACGGACAGACAGACGAGCACAAGTACAAATTAGTACAAGCACAAGCACAGGAACACCCATGCGAACGTGCACGCACACTTCGACATACTAAATGGCATCTAGCGTACCAGTGTGATAGTGTAGATGGACCCCGTGATGTTTACCACGACGTGGACAGTGTAAAATTTACTTTTTAATGTTATGAATGATTTAGTCGATTATTGGCGTACGTACAAAAAACTATTCACAATGGTGTTCAATCCTTACTGATATAAATCAGCGATTAACATTTGAATAGTTTTACGGTTATTAACATTGTTTCGACAATTTTGTTGGCATATTTTTTCTTTTTAGAATTTCGCATTTTAGTTCTATCAATGAATCATTTCTACAATTTGCACATCACTCAACACATAAACAGTCCAGGTGTTCACAAGGTCCGTTTACCACGGGCGTCTATTTACAACCTTACACCGGCCATCACTGTTGTTCTTTCTACCGAAGCCCTCACGTGTCGACGGAGACATCGAAGGCGTCGAGCCGACAGGTGCTGCCCGAGACGTCGGCGCGGCGAGGGAGTTCACAAAACCTGTTGCCGCATTCGAGAAACACCAAGCCTCCGCCAGCGACAGCGGTGCCGGGGATCACAGCGACAACGGCGGCGACGGCGACGACACAAATAAGCGAGGACACGGAGTCACCGGCCAGCGCCCAGACCGAGACACAGTTGATACCGCAGCAACTGGTGGGTTCCGTGCTCGCGTTGTGAGCGATAATATGGCAGTGCAGCTGGTGGGCGGTAATAGAGGGAGTGATAGCAATGTAAAATGCACTGACAGAAATAAGGAATAGTGTTATAATTATAGTGTTTATTACAATTTGCCACTCGTGCCGCAACGACAACACTGACACCAATTTATGTATACTTACTGAACAGTGTTTATTAATCCTCCATGACGATGGCAAAATCTTTCTAACTTTAACTTTTTTGGCCCTAGACGTATACTTGTCAATGTTTGAGGACACATAATATGTCCAGTCGCATATGAGTACCAACAAACATTGCCATCTTTCCTTCCTTGTTTACCTCCAAACACCCGATTGAACTTCAGCAGAATGCCGCCGGCGGTTCAGTGACGGACGCGTCGTCCACCGGTCGATCCGCAGGTGATTCGACAGTAGGGACCGGGAGCAGGTCCGCAGTCGCCCAGCCGTTGATGACCAATATGCAGGAGTTTCCGCTCGACTACAGGTACATTCGGCACTCCGACTCAATAATTAAGAAATTGTGCGCTGCCAGTGTTAACGCGAGAACAACGTCTGTCAAATCATGCTGATACGTCGTGTCTTACAGAATAAATAAATACAAGTTGTTTAAATTGTTATTATTTATAAAATTTCAATATATTATAAAACAGTGTGTGGGTCTACGTCTGTACGTATTTCTTATGTCTGTGTGTATGTGTGTGTGCGTGTGCGTGCGTGCGTGTGCACATAAAAGAAAAAGAATATGTAAAGCACCACGTTACTGTAGTACCTCATTACGTCTTGCAGACAGACGTTAACGGGGAGGATAGCAGATTTGCCGCTCTTAGCGGAGGACAAGGTTGTCTACGTATATCACATCGCTGCCTTTGCAGGTAAGCAGAGTCAAAATGTTGTTATTTTCCTTGTAAAAACTAATTATAAAAATTTGGCCTGTCGCGATTGGTAAAGTTCCACATAGGCTATCGTATTAAGTTTAGGATTGCATGTTTACTATTTCCTCGAAACGACCTGTCAGGAATCCAGAGTTGCAACTGACTGTAGCAAAGGATCCGCTGGCTCGCCGTCTAGGCCTATCGGTCACTTTTTTGACCAATTTAATATAAAAATGAACGCTGTATATAATAGAATGCCCACGGAGAAATAATAGACGTTTTTTGGGCGCAGTATATCGTAGTTTTAAAACTCTCAATCGAGAGAATCCGGCTTCGAAATGTTGCTTCAGTTTCAGGACAGGGGAAGTTTCGTTCACATTTCTCCAGTTCATTCATCAGCATTTAAATGAGTTCCTGCATGGCTATTCTACAGTGGTGAATAAATGTGAACGAATAGTCTTAGGGAATAGGCAGAAATTGCAGGATGGTTTAATGCTTGCCAGAGAAATAGTAGTTGTGTTCAATTGAACAATCGTATCAGGCGCTTTCATCAGTCCCAATAACAGGATACGGCGCTATATAAGAACTTACCTTTACCTTTTTTACTGGCAGATTCACTGATGGAGAGACGGCTGTTTGACGAGCGGGTGTACCCGGTGATGCGGGCTCACTGTGCCGCCCACGACTGCCAACTGTGCCTGCTCGACCTGAGCCTAGGACTGAGGGACGAGTTCGCGTGTCGCCAGGAGCTCGCTAGACTCAGACAACGCCTCCAGGCCAACTTCCGGAACCAACACACCCCATGTATATTCACGGTGAGTGCTGCGTGCACGGCCGAGTTGGCGTAGACTTTAAGCAGAACAGATTGTTCTGATTTAAAATGAAAAACTGAACACTGAAGACCGAATGGAATTGCGTATCAATTCGTTTTCTTAACTCTAATCTAGATAATTAAGCACGAAGGTGATAATAATATTAATAAATAGTGATAAACCTTATTTGCACATTCATATCCACAGTAAGACTTAGCTAGCTCAGAGGTGTTTACAAGTTGACTAAATGCTAGTATTTAAATACTGATTAATGATACAACTACTAAGAACTGCAATTCATAATACCGATGATTATTACAAAGAAACCTACTACAGATTGCAATAACTTGATTAAACAAAACTCCTCAAGAAAAACCAAGAAACACAAATCAACTCATCCAATCCTCTTCTCCAACCATGAACATTATTCAACATGAGCGGTTGTTTGGCTGCGTCGTTCTTCAACTAACCTTCCTGGATCCGCTTGGATCCTCCCATCAGTACACCACCCTTTCCTGCCAGTGTTGATCCCGGCGACTCACCCCTTGTGTCCCGTGTCCAGGTGTTCCTCAACGACGTGTACGGCACCTACTGGTGTCCCAATCAGATCGAGATGGACGTCTTTGACGAACTGGTCGCCACGCTAACGGACGACGACCGAGCCTTCCTGCTCGATTGGTATCACCTGGAGGACGACATCGAGCTGCCGTGCTTCGTGCTGCGGCCCGTATGTGACGTCATCCCCGGGTTCGCCGCTAGGGAACGTGAAGTCTACAAGGAGAGCTACCGGGAGTGGGAGGCACAAATGACACGAGTC
Source organism: Escarpia spicata (assembly GCA_963995525.1). Taxonomy (NCBI): domain Eukaryota; kingdom Metazoa; phylum Annelida; class Polychaeta; order Sabellida; family Siboglinidae; genus Escarpia; species Escarpia spicata. The sequence continues at coordinate 7,749,853 of OZ023214.1, read as the reverse complement.
AAGAACCTGTTATGTCACCCCGATAAGGCGGAACTGCACGCCAGCTACCTCGTGTCAGGTAGATAACTCTATGTTCGCTCAAGTCAACTACCTCGTATTAGATAAGTCACTGTAATATCGCTCACCACAACTACCTCGTGTTAATAATAATAATATTACATATTTATAGAGCGCAATATCCTTAATATGCTCAAAGCGCTGTACAATAAAATTCAATCAAACGATTCAATGTATACTAATAAAAGCAAAAATGAAACGTCATATAAAACGTAGAACAAATTAACTTAGTTACATTGAAACTATTAATTAAAGACTAGATAAATAAAATTTGATTAATTATAAATTAGACCTATTATTACTCTATTTACATATATACATACCTATACATACATAACCACACATATATGCATACCTATACATATACATACCCACACACACGCACGCACGCACGCACGCATACATAAATAAATACTGATACATGCACTCAAAACTGTTCATGTTCGTTCGCGGAACTTCAAGCAAAAGTTGCTCCGATGAACGTGTGCGTCCCGGACAGTGCCTGGTTAACAGGTTGGCAAGATACAGTATTTTAAACTCGATTCGGCAGTTGATTGGCAGCCAGTGTAATTCTTTTAGAATCGGAGTTATGTGGTCACGGCGAGGTGTGAACGTGATGATTCTGGCTGCCATGTTTTGGATTCACTGGAGTTTGTGAATGTGGTCACGTGGTAATCCAGCTAGTAACGCGTTCTCTTAGTCCAATATAGATATGACAAAAGCTTGCACAAGTGATTTAGTTGCATCTGTTGTGAGGTATCGCCTAATACAATTGATGTTGTTGAGGTGCATATACGCTGTTCGGCAAATGGCACTTATGTGGTTAGTCATGTTGAGGGATTGATCAAATACAACGCCCAGGTTGCGAGCACTTGAAGATGAAGTCAAAGTCGAGTCAAAAATATGAATGTCCTTTAGCAGTGGCAACATCTGTTTAGTACCATAACACCATGACATTCGTCTTCTGATCAATTAACATCAGTAAATTGGTCCGATACCATTCACCAATTTCTTCTAGGCACAGCACAGACGATCCAGCTCCACCAGGACAAAACGAAACATAAAGTTGCGTGTCGTCGGCATATAGGTGATAATCCAAGCCGAATTTCTTGATGATGTCGCCAAGTGGTATATGCAGTGAACAGCAATGGCCCGAGTACGGTGCCTTGCGGTTCACCAAAACTGCACAGCAGTTGGGGAGGATTTGACATTTCCAATACGAACGACTTGAAGCCGACCGGACAAGTAAGATCTGAACCACTCATGCGCAACGCTAGTGAAACCGAATCTGTGAGTGAGTCTGCTCAACAGAATGCCGTGGTCAATGGTGTCGAAAGCGGCGGTCAAGTCAAGAATAACCAACATAACAACACAGCCAGACAGATTGTCATTGTGTACTTTAAGCAGAGCCGTTTCAGTTGAGTGCTCTTGTCGATGTGCCGATTGAAACTGGTCGTGCAAGTTGTCCTCTTACATGTGGACATTCAGCTGTTTTGGTACAACGCGCTCGATTACTTTAGAGAGAAATGCCAGACTCGATACAGGTCGATAGTTCTGCAATGATTCTGGATTTATTCCAGCCTTCTTGATTAATGACGAGATGAAACCAGTTTTGTATTTATCTGGAACAACCGACGACTGCAGAGATGCCACAACTATGTGCGACAAAATGGGCAGAAGTTCATCGATCGATTCTCTCACTAGCCAGGTAGGAGCTGGGTCTAGGTCGCACGATTTAGGTGGTGCATCCATGATGATATTCTTGATTTCATATGGTGTTGGTAGGGAGAAGGAAGACAGCTCCGATGTGCAGCAGTTGTTGGTATCCACATTTTGTCACCATTTGCTTTGTCAGAGCTGGTAGACACATCACGACAAATGTTGCTGATCTCTTCAGAAAAATAGACCGAAAATATACTCGCCATTTCAGCTTCTGACGTGTGGGTAGGGAGTACAGTTCCCACTTTGCGATGCAGTAGACAGTTTACAAATCGGAACAGTCGTTGCTGGTTCTTGCCTGCGTTGCTGATTATGCTGGAATAGTAGGCATATTTTGTTTGGGTAAGTAGTGCATTCACCCTCTTGCACTGATCAGCGTACAATTGTCTATGCACCTCTAGTTTGGATTTTCTCCAGGATCTTTCTCTTTGCCGTTTCTCCCGTTTCGCAGCCCGTAGGTCGTCGGCATACCACGCTGTATATTGTCATAATCGGACATGCTTTTCTTGCATAGGCGCATGCGAATCAACTAAGCTGACCAGCATATGCTCGTACTGATCAACTAGTTCTTCTACGTACTAGTCCAGAGGAAGTTGGAGGTAACCGGGCACTAAAAGTCCCACAATGGTTTTTTGTTGATTGTGTATCTTCAGACTATGGAGAATCAAAATCCGAAGGGTGACAAGCTGTCACACTTGGGCGTTTTGCAGAAATGGCTGGTTTCTATGGCAACCCTATCTCACTTTTGTGCATAAATGAGAAACACGAATATATTCATATATTAGCAACTATGACAGATGTTATATTCATTAATGTGTCCATTTCTGTCAAACATCAAATACACATCAGAGTCCTTCATCTTTCTTGCAACATATGCAACAAAGTTGTCAATAGATTGTTGCACTGCATCTTGTGTTGGCCAATGAACTACCCACAATATGGCTGATCCATCGATTATCACACTGGTAGCTTTGGGTGCAGTTCTTGCCGGCACGTCAACGTTTAGCTTGTTCTTTAGTGTTGACTTGTTTGTTACTAATCTCATTTCACCAGCGTTGGTGAACATTGGAGTAGGCATCGGGGCTAACTCGTACTTCAGAGCTTTCTCAATGTCCATGCCTCTGCCAGAAGCCTGCAGACCAATGATGCGCGAATAAATCAAATTGGTGTCGAATATCTTTGTGGTGCCTACTTTGATGTGTCGTTTCATGGCTGCCATTGTATGCACTTGTTTGGGAAGAGTATAGTGAAACCCGAGAGGCCAGTTGCTTTCATACTGGTTCATCATCTGCTGACCTATTGACACAGCTTCATGTACATTCACGCAGGTTCAGTAGCTATTCTGCCACTCACAATGTGGATGATGTTGTCATTTGAGTGAGTGGAAGGATCAAGCGGATCAAACGACTTTTGCAATTTCTGTTTGATTTTCGATCTGTCTTTATCATCTGATGTCAGCCGAGCTTTCGTTTCCTCTTTGTGAAGATGTTGGTGACATTTCTTAATGTAGGTCATGTCAGAAATGTCTTTGTACAAGACACTGTTAGTGTGAAGACTGGGGGCCCACGTCTTCATGGTGTTTGGTTTCAGCATAACACCAATTAGACCAGTGGGTCCCTTTCCATACCACATGAAAGTTGTTTTGATCATCATGTCCGCCCACATGCCATTACATATGCCTGGAGTGTGCCGGGTAACATGATCTCCATTCGTGAACCTTACGAGGACGTCTGTTGGCATCGCCGCAATTGAGCGCAGATAATAAAGGCCATAGTAAGCATAATTTGGATGACGAGCAGCAAAAAAGTACGGCATCATATACTCCACAGCAAGCAGATGAAGTGCCCAGTCTGCTTCCTTCTCAGCTCGACAAAACAGCATCATTAGTAGAAAAGGTTTGATCAACATATCTACCAAGAGTTTCGTGGTTCTGCTTTGGTTAGCTCTGTTTTCTAGCTCATACATTAAGCTATTTGGCTCGTCAACTTGCTGCACCATGCTATGAAGAAGTCCCTCCATCACCATCCTCAGTGCTCGGACGTTCTGTGGAAACCGCTTGCCTGTCAGCATGTGGGCAACCCCTCCAAATGCACATTCCATGACATCAGACAGCCCAGTGTCTGCCATCAGGGCTCCGATACATCCAATTAAGTTCATTATGAAGTGCATGCCCCCAAGCGTAGAATGAAATTGTTGAATCGTTGTGGTTATGCCCATGTAATGTTCACTGCAGCTTTGTAAAGTTGCTGGTCACAGGTGAATACCAAGATGTGTTGTTCGACAGACTTCACAAGCCTTTCTGCCTCCAGCATAGCTGTTAGCATGGTGTCTGGAACAGACGGCTTCATGTCGATCAAAGGTGTGTACACACATGTGGCGGCTGGCCTTACCAGGTGACCCTCGTTGCTATTTAACACACTGTTGAATACATTCCACGCTGGACATGCCTTATCACACTGAAGACATCCTTGGCTTTATCACGAAATACAATGCACTCAGTAGTGCTCTTCTGGACATGACGGTGCCTCCAAATCTTTGATAAAGTTTGTATTTATTTCTGATGCATTTCTTATGGGCGATCGATCCGCACCTATGTCAGACATGAGTTTATCATATGCTGGGTCTTTCGAAACTTTTCCGAGAACTTCAGTACGACTTGAAGCAAACTGTACCAATTTGGGTGCCATACATTTGGTGTTGCAGTCATAGTAGTGTCTAGCATCTGCTGCATGCAGATCACTGAGAGCTCCTCCTACTCTCACTGATACTTCACTAGCCCACTAATCTCCACGCGCTTGACAAGTCTCCAGTACAGCTGTCTTGAATGGCTTCTGATGGACTCGGTCAGTAATTGTACGAACTATGACATATTATGCTTCGTTTCATAATATTTCATGAAACTGGTGTATATTTTAGGTTTGACCTTGATATTTACGTATGACCTTGACCTTAGATCATCAATATAGCGTGTCCAGTGGATTCATCACGTCGAAAAACATAGAAATGGACACAATAACATTTGTCACAGTTACTAATATATGCGTGTATTCGTGTTTCTCATTTATGTCCAAAAGTGAGATAGGGTTGCCATAGAAACCAGCCATTTCTGCAAAACGCCCAAGCGTTGTCACCCTCCGGATTCTGATTCTCCATTGTCTTAAGATACAAAATCATGAAAACCCATTGTGGGACCTTTAGTGCAAGGTTGGACCAAAAATCCCACTTTGGCTGCCGGACTACAGCAAGTCAAGATCATCCGAGCGGAACAGTGGAATGTCTTGTCGAAAAGACACTGACTGCATCAATGGTGCGTAACTTGCGATATTTTATATTCATCAAACCAATGCGATGTTGAACAATGTACATGTTGAAACTCACCGCAACGTGCATGGTCAGAAAGGCCCATGTCCGTAACTGTAACATTTCGAACAAGGTGTTCTTCCGTGCTGCGGGTCATGAGTATATCCAACGTATGTCCTTTCCTGTAGGTTGGCCCGCGAACATGCAACACCATTCCTGTGGCATTCACAACATTTATCAGTCGCCGTGTATTAACATTTGCAGGGTTGTCAATATAAAAGTTCAAATCAGAGGTACAGGTTTTATGGCATGCTGGTCGATGAAACGGTCCCATTCTTCAAAAAACACAGTAGTTGACAAGCCATTTTTCACTGATGGTGGCGGGCGATAAATGACAACGATTCTCATGGATGGCGTAAGTGTTTTCAGCCGGCACTGTGTTCAAACGATCGAAACGCTGTTTGTGTTTGACGATTTCGGATTTATGGATGATAGCGACAACGCCCCCTTTGCCGGTAGGACGAGGCGTGTGCTTGATGGGATATCCATTTGGTACAATGTCTGTAATTACACTGGTGTCGCTCGAAGGCATCAACCACGTTTGGCATATCGCCATCATATCGAGATGGTTTTCAAGTATATGATCCGCAATGGTGAGTGTTTTGTTCCGACACGTACGCTTGTGCGTTACCATAACATACTCGTACCCTTTGATCGCGCTGTATGGTGACCTGTTTATACAGCGATACAGTTATTAAATTTTTTAAATTTCGGCTTGGTTGTGGCAACGTCGGTTCTCTTGCGTAGTGAATTGTTGTCCCGATCTGTTTAGCGACTTTACGACCGCCACGGTGTTTACGTCTCGTAGACGAACGCTTGAAAATGCACAGTTGGTGAAGGAGAAGATTCACACAGCAGGTCACCGGAGATCTTGTATACCTGGTTGCATTGGCGGCAATTGACAACAACTGTGTCCTAGAATAACGCACCACTGATGCCACTGTTGACACATACGTATGCTGAAGTGCGTCTTGCGTCACTGGCTGCACTCGATTGGTCAGACCGCTGTAGCACGTGGTGCACCCTGTCTGCTTATTTAGCATTTGTTTGACCCGGCGGTACTGCGCACGCATCCATCCAGTGTAGTACGGATTGCTCGTCCAGTTTGGGAGGGTGGCATGCGGTTCAAGATGGCGACGTTAGTTGACTATAGAATAGAACACAAGTTTGCATTTAGTTTAATGAATTTATTTTCGTGATAAAAACAATAAAAGTATAAAAATATAATGCTTTGTCACAGCCTTTTTGTTTTTTGAACATCACTCCTTTTAAGACACTTGCACATTTAGGGTTTGCAAGATGAAAAGTTCTAGGTTACCATATAACTAGCCACAATAATATTTTTTCAGTTGCTTTTAGGAAGCCAATCATCAAAACATTAAAGCAACAACGGTTATTTACATCACCGTGTTGGGAAAAACAGACTCTGCTACTTGGATTTTTTTCACTTAAAAAATGTTAGTGCTTGTACACCTGGGCTATGGAATAAAAATGAAATAAAACTGTCTGCCATTGAAGAATATAAAGAATAAAACAAAGTTCATTCGAATTGTCCATAAATTTGCATAATCAAACCAACATATGCAATGTAGAGCGGGTGACCAGTAGTAATGATAACTGTTAAACCACTGATTACAGATTGTTTGTGATGTTAATCCTCTTGATTCTTCCATCAAGTCGACCATTGTTTGAGATCACGATATTTCCTACAGGCTTCATCACAACCTGATTGACATTGTCATTCTCAACATCATCATGGTCATAGTCCACAAAGTCTTCTTTCTTTTTCTGTCCATCTACCAAACACACCTGTACCGCGACCCGATACCTCTCGATTGACAAGTAGACCGATCACGTGGTAGGCTGAAGTCGGGATATCTCGCAGGTCCAACTCAGGCCTGACCAATCGTGTGCAGCCACAGCGTATCATCGGCGGTTGCACAAAAGTTGTTCGTGGTCCGGTGTTATCCATGAATAGACCAGAGCGTTGTTATGTAAGCTACTGTAATATCGCTCACGCTAGATATATTGTGTCAGGTAGGTCATGGTAATATCGCTATCTCGTGTTATAAAGGTCACGATAATATCGTTCATGCAACTACCTCTTTCGTGTACGTCATGGTAATATCGCTCACATCATCTATATGGTATCGGGTAGGTCACGATAATATCGCTCACATCAACTACCTCGTATCGGGTACGTCGTGCAACCGGTAATATGTAGTTATCACGGACTAGTCAAGCAAGAAGTCTCGTTCATCGTTCCTGTGTGAACGCAACTTCAGGTACACCACCTTATTATCGCTCAGGGCGGCATCCTTGTATAAATTTCCAGTTTCAAGATCCAAGACTCCCATAGTGCAACGCGCGGCTAAACTGCTAGCGTCTTCAGGAAAATGGTTCCAACTATGTTTACAGACATGGAGCGGGAGATCGAGGAGTTCGTTTTCACGAACAAGCAGAATGCGGCCAACACTGTGTGGGTCCGCCGTGTGAGCGCCGCCCGTCCGGCGAGTGAAGCAGACGACACCGGGCGCGTCTCGACACCGCTCACGGACAACTACGTCAGAAGCCGCCTGGCGTCGCTGTCTGACACTCTGGTGGAGAGACTCGACCCGAGACATCGTATCGAACAGCAGGTCGGGTATATTTTTTCTTTCTCATTTTTTTCATAATAGCTATAATATAAATTTAACTTTGATTTGAACTCTTTTAATAATTAATTACAACGAAATCTAACCTTGTAATATTTAAGGGTGGTTCTCACGTCAGCGACCTTGTGGTCTTAGCGAGAGTCTCCTTTGTCAATATAACAACGTCATAGCAACTACAGCGATTACGTAAATATCGATTATACAAAATGTATTACACTATTTTGTAATTATAATTATGTTATCAAATTATACCATGCATGTCTTGATGTAAATATATATATATATAAATCTATGCGTATAATATAATATAAGTTAATTATTTTTCACTATTGGTTAATTGTACCTAAGTATACGCATTGACCATTGACCAAAATAAACTATAAATTATTCGTTATCATTGTCATTGTTGAGTTAAAAGAGTTGTCGTTTGTGTAATCACTGGAACCTTAACCTAATACTAACTATTTTCTGCTACAGAAACTAACGCTAACTATATATGCTAATAACTTTAGGCTACTATAATGAATAATGAGATTGTGACAATAACCATTTATTCCCGTCGGCTGATTGGTACCAATGATCGCGTACTTGAGTGTAAACTCAACGTATTGCCAGCGACGAAAATATAACGACGACCAACTTCGCGCCAAGTGTAATGTTGTGAGATATTTAGAATTGATATATAAGATTAGGTAAATGCATATGTAATTTGGATGGACTAATTACTGCAGCAAAGATTGTTAAGGTTGTGAAATTACTCTAAAACACACAGAGTCGGTTTGTTCCAGGTGGTCGCGTTTCTAGCACTTTAGTTTGCCTGGCAACATGTGCATTCATTGTGGAATTACCAAAGATCAGATGCACATTTCTATAGATGGCACGGTTGTCTTTAAAGGGAGGCAGTCTGTTCCTAGTTTTTAATTTTATTAATTAATATAATCTTAAGACTAACAATGTTGAAGGGGGTATACTGCCCGGTAAATTGTGTTTAGTATGTCCATAACAATTTGGAAGGTACGAGCATGTTCAAATAGTAAACAAAACATCCATTTTAAAAACCACCTTTTTTGGTAAAACGGCTGAGTCAGGTTGGGTTAACTGCAATACACTATGATGTTCAGCGACACAACAAACTTCCTGTTACAAATCACAATTGCGGGTGGGGGAACTGACTGACTCCTAATAAGACGTGGATGTCGGCGTACGTTGACGACGGCGTGCGTACACAGGTGGCGTGGACGGGTGGAGGTGCGGACGTGAGCGAAGAGGACCAGGCCGCTTACTGCGCGGCCGTGTGTGATGACTACCTCCGGGTGCTGACGACTCTCGTCGACCGCGTGTTACAGGAGAAGAGACATCAGGACGTCGTCAGGATCAAGATGATCCACAACGGTCAGTGGCCGACCGACCGACCGACCGACCGACCGACCGACCGACCGACCGACCGACCGACCGGACCGACCGGACCGACCGGACCGACAGAACGATCGTCCGACAGACCGAACGAACGAACGAATGAACGAACGAACGAACGAACGAACAAACGACCGTTTGTCATATCGGTTTGAAGATGTCATAGGAAAAGTGGAAATATACAGAACATATGATAATCTAAGAAATTTGGCCTAAAATACGCCTGTGGTCTGCAAGTATGCAATTTCTTAAAGATTACATGAAATATGGCATATCATAGACATCAGCTAACTAGTCTCTATCATACATATTGAAATACAACAAATGTTTTCAATCTGCCGAACTAGCATACTTCGTCAGATGTAGCAAGTCTTCCGCTAACCGCTGTTGATCGCACGAAGTCGAACGCAGGTGACTGGTCAAAGTGGTATCATGGAACGCAGCACCCCTGCCGGTTTGCAGGTTTCACGCGTCTTCTGTACAGCGAGCTGACGTGCCAGTCGATGCGTTGTCAACAACTCTGTCAACATTTCTACGGCGTCAGAGACACCTTCCTTGAGCTTGAGAATTATGTGGTCGAAGGTTGCGTCGTGCAGAATGACCTCACGTGTGACGCCAGCGGATGTATTGTCCGTCCCCTGGTGTTGCACGGTCACGCGGGCAGCGGCAAGAGCGCCCAAATGGCACAGGTAAAAGACGACAGTTGTTCCGGTCCAAATACGTACCAATACGGCAACATTGTAAGCCCTGTCATTGCTATTCTAGTTGCCCTCTGTCGTCGGGGTCACTCAAGAATGAGTTTGGCCTATATACTGATCTTCGATGTGTCAGTTTCCTCTCTTCCAGGCGTATGTCCAGTTCTTTATTCTGCTGCTCTCGTTTCGACCAGTTGCTTCAGAGCAAACATCCCATCCCGTCAGCTCTACTTCTTCTTCTTCTTTTCCTTCCATCCACAATTCACTTTACCCAATCCCACCTCCAGAACAGGGCTCAGAAATGGCACACATCGCTATCTCCCTGTCGTTTCCACACGTGATCTGACAACCCCATCCTTCACTCATATTCCGTTCTTATCTTTGATTGCATCATCTTTGCTGTCTTCATCCCTACCAGGCCCGTGGCCAGGGGGGTTCACGGGGTTCACGTGAACCCCCCTTTTTGTGAACCTCCCTTTCTCCAAAATGTGAACCCCCCTCAAAATTGCATCTTTAAAATGTGAACCACTAATTGTATTCCATGTTTCTCAAAAGTGTTAACCCCCCTCCTAAAAGCTGCTGGATAGTGTTTAAGCATTACAAGGAATGCCAAGAAAGCCTGACCTGTGCAGATCACTGAATGTATGGGATCCTGGCTTAGGGGTCTGTCCCCAATGCCATGTGTGAAAAGGGCAGTCACTAGAGGAATATGTGTCAAAGGACCATTACATCCAATTAGCCATCCAGAAGGACTTTACACTATCCCAGGGTCTCCTGTTATGAAAACGTAAAATAATGAGTCCTAATTGTAGTCACCCAGAGGTGATAAATGAGGACAAAATACTGGTGAATGAACGGGGTGACGATAATTTAACAATTACGAGCACACAAATTAAGCCATATAAAATAATTCATTATTTCTCATCAGAACTCTGTTAAAACGTGAACAAAAGGTGCGGCTTTTCATGTTACCCCTGGCTTAACACGAATCATAATTTTCAACTATTGAACTGAAACGCGATTTTCTAAGAATAATTGTATTTAACCAATACAAAATAAAGTTTAGCTTCAGCTATTTTAAAATGCGCGTGCTGATGAGAAATCGTGTAATTGTGTGGCTGTATGGTTGCAGAAATACTGTGGTTGCTAGTTGCATGCTTGTAGATCTCAGAATGGGGAGCCTTATCGCTGATGAGGAGGCAAGAATGTGTGGATGGCCTTTATTATCAATTATTATGTCCATTTTGTGTTCCGTATAGTTGTAAAATACAGTTTGTGTTTCCTGGAGTCAGTAGGTGTACAAGATATGGTACTTGACTGCTTGACACCTAGAATGTAATTCAAATTCCACAAGAGGACAATAATTGTTCTAATCTTCTATTTACAGGGCATGTTTTATACAGTTTTGTTAATTTACTAACTTAATTATGTTTATGATAAATTATGGAACTTTTGTAAATCAGATAAGATAAATATAATGTATTAATTGAGTGAAAACCACATTGTAAATGTCACACTTTAACTGTTTATTCTGAAAAATAACTTGGACACACCCACACTCCTCGGAGCCTCGTTTATTATAGTAATGTGGACATATTCAAAACAATTGCACACACGGCGAAAGGTTTCGAATAAATAGTTCAGTTATATTAACAACAAACAGTTGGGTGTAAATTAGGCTTAATCAGTCAACAAAATGGGACCAATCTTCACAAACCACATATGAGTTCCACTTTGTTTGAAAAACGTACCCCCAAAATGACCTCATTATGGGCCTGCTGGAGATGTGATTTGGGTGTTTATATATAAGATGAAAGAATATAAGACGAAATCACACGGTCCACCAATCTCACACCGACTTCATTGTTCTTCCAGTTAGAAATGTAACCTTCTGCATTATGAGCCCCCACGTGAACATGGGGGCCCTCTGCATTGTGAAGAATATAACCTCACATGGACTTGTCGCGCCCCCTGGAATCTGAATTAGTAAAATGTGAACCCCCATTGTAAAAAATTGGCTACGGTCCTGCCTACATGCTTTGGTTATATCCATATGTTCTCTCAGTATTCGTGTGCTTAAAGACTAACTACATTTGCTGTAGTTGGCCATGAGCGCGAGCACACTGGACGGCTGGACGGGCGTGTGTGTGATGAGATTTATAGGGGCAACTATGGCGAGTAACACCGTAGACCAACTGATACAGAGCATCAGCGACCAGGTATCACTGATGTGTCGCCTTCCATTCACGTCCACCTACAAGGTGAATGCAGCACGTTTATATTACTCACTCATATCAAGTCTTCTGCTTTGGGAAGAAAGCATAAAACGGCATCATTCTGGCTTTCATTAATTTTTCAAACAAATATTTTTGGTTAAGGTCATTTCCCTCTCAAACCTTCATTTTCGTTTGCATCTTCAGTAGGTGCAACTCCTTCCTCATAACAATGGAAGTTGACCCTTTTGATTACATACAATTGTCTGTGTATCTACGGGATTTGGGTTTGAAGTACACATGCGTTTTTGTTGACGTCGACCGTATAGTGTGTTTGTGAGTGCGCGCGCGTGTGTGTGCATGTGTGCGTGTGACCAAAAAACTCGGGATGTATTCCATTGAATTCGCTCCTGAAAAGTGCATTACGTAACAAAATATATCCACTTCCACTAACCCGATAAAATAGTTGTAACTGTTGCCGTGTTCACAGAAACAAGACGCCTTGCGAGAACTCTTCAGCAGCCTTCCCAAGTCGTTCCGTTTACTCATCCTCATCGACGGCATCGACCAATTAAACGAGCCACACTTTACTGGCTACCAGACGGATGTCACGTGGCTGCCGGAAACCTTTCCAACGAATGTGCGCCTATGCGTGAGCACCACAACTGACTCGGCGAGTTTCCGTGCACTTAAGGTGATTACACATTACGCACGCACCCGCGAAAACGAGTTAGTGTCGCGCTAGTAAACTACTGCCGAGATCGTCTGATGCGGTTTCCGGCAGATACGCTGATGCGCAGAAAAATAATATACACCAAGTCAATGGACATTAAGTCACCTCTCCACTTGAACTGCTGCTTGCCACAATACGAAACCCCAGCATAAACTGATAATTAGGTTTAGTGATATTGCGCTTGCACACTGCCCTGCCAAAATATATGTCAAGATTAGTTTGGTAACAAAAACTTAATACATTAATTAATAATATTAATGTACATATTATGGTATACTGATGGAATATAACATATAGTGATGTGGTGCGTTTTCCAGGAATATCTCCAGGTCGGTTCGTGCTTTCTATGCATGCCTGACGAATTCGTACACGCAACGGCGCTGCTCAATAGTTCGATGTTGACGGGTCACGTGACGCCGACGCCACTAGTACACGAGAGACTGGCCAGCGTGTTCGTCGCGCACCCCTCTCCCCTAGCCGTGCAACTGGTGGCTACCCTGGTAACCTATTGGGGCGCTGACAGCCCCTACAGCGATATCACCGGGTTCACGACCGATGTGAAGACACTGACGAACGTGCTGCTGGCGTGTCTTGAGGAGGAGGTGGGTAAGGAGTGCATTGGGCGGATGTGCTCGTTCGTCACGTGTAGTCGATACGGCGTGTCGGACACGGAGGTGGTGGATATGATGTCGTTCTACAAGGACACGGCGGAGGGCGCGTGGTTCGCCGACTCGGGGGCCAAGGACGTGCTGCCGCTGTTGTGGCCGTGGGTGAAGGAACGTCTCTCTGTCTGTCTGCTCGAGTCAGTCGTCGATGGTGTGCCGTTGTCTCACTGGAAGCATGTCCTGTTCGGCGAAACCGTGACGCAGCGCTACGAAGCCTTGCTCGACTCTACCACGCACATGATGCTTGACTACTTCACGCCCGCTAGTAACGGCGGCGGTGATTCGTTGGATGGACGTCGCGCATGCGCCCTGGACCGTCGCATTGCAGCCGAATGGCCATTCCAGTTGTACCGCAGCGGACTCTGCCAGCTGCTGCTGGAACACTGTCTGTTCGACGCCACTTGGCTGTGCAACAAAGTGCGCATGTGCGGTCTGTACGAGGTGCTGCTCGACGTGTCTCTGGCCAAGCGGCTTGACCCGTCCAGTGCGGAGCTGGACTTTCTCACCGACTGGCTCAGTGATTGTAGTGCGCGTCTGCTGCAGGACCCGTTCAACCTGTGCACGTACATCCACCTTGCGACGGCGACGAACGTAAGCGGAGAGGCGCGTCGTCACCATGCCAATGTCGACCGCCTGTTGGCGGCGGCCAGCGAGCGAGTTTTACCGCTCCTCGAGCCGTCCGACTCGACCTGCAGTCACAAGGGCGAGTCGCCGACCGGACTCTTCCGGTTGAAGAATGACCCCTGCCACATGCTCTCTGTGTCGACGGCCGCCGGGAGACTGACAGTGTGGAACGTCTACTCGTGCACGGCCACACGCACGCTGACCGGGCTTGACCAGCCGCGTGACGTCAACATGTCCGACAGCTCAAAGGCCATCGTTCTGTGCGACCGCCACCTCGAGGTGTTCGACCTCGACCGCGGCGTCCTACTGTCAAAACTGAAGGGCGTGCTCAGCATCAAGATGCCGTATTACGGCATCCACGACGACGAGCACGTGATCGCGTTGTCGCGCAACCGGATGTGCGTCAACATGATGCGCAACGCGGACGGCGACGTCGTGACGACGTTCAAGGTCGGCGAGGATCGGTTCCTCGACAGCCTGCTCGTCAGCGCCAACGGCAAGGTGTGCGTGTGTGGGGACGCTGTCCAGAAACCGTTTCCGCTGCTCGTCTGGGACATGTGCAACCGGAAGTTGCTGCACGACCTCCGCATCTCGGGTCACGAGTTCATAACGCGCATCTCCGCCATTTCGAGCGAAGGTCACTACGTCGTCTGCGCATGCAAGGTATAACAGCTGGTGTCTCATTGTCGTTTTAATTTGTAAAATGTGGACGATTTCTACGTATGCTTCCAAACATCCTCGCTCGCCAGTACGCTGCTGATTACATCGGTCTCATTAGTCTAACATCTTCGAGGATGCTTAAAACATGAACGCATACTTTATGCGATCATTTTTATATTAATAATGTTGTACAAGAGCACAACGTTTGTACTCCTTCATCACTTACTAATATTGTGTTGATGTCACTGTGAATTTAATAATGATGTTTTTAATGGAGAGTATGGACGCGAACATTACAATCAAACATCTTGTGGGCACGCAAATGGGCGGCTCGCCTATCCGTTCGGTAGTATCAATTCCATATATAGACGATTTTTATATGTATTTTAACCATTATCTCAACGAAGAATATTCTCCCATTTAAATAGGTCATCCTAGAAATGGAGGGATTATGAGATGATTATAACCCAGGCGCGATACCCATTTGAAAATAAGCTTGCAGCGCACCGTATCAGAATGTCACAATAACAATTGAACAGTTGAAATACAATGAAGCGTTAAAGAATGTACATCACAACAAAACTAATTCCCCGCGACCAGTTGTCATTCAAATATAATAATTACTACAAGATGTGTCTTTACAAATGTATGATCTAAATATGTGATTAAAAGACGATACCAAGACCATATTACCTATTTTCTTAACAACCATAAATATATAAACCAATTTTGATTATGCTAAGCTTTTGGAAACGTCATGCTTGGGAGCATATATTTCGAGATGCCAGTGATTTTGTATGTTGTGATCGATGCGAACCGCGTTTCTGAATCTAAATTGTCGTCAACACCCAACACCCGTCATGTGCATTTCATCACATAGCATTAATGCAATGTGTCTTTAATTTAAAGAGTCTTTCATCTTTGTTTTTTATTAAGGTACAATGTATCAAACAAACTACATAATAATTGATTATAAGTAGTTTTATAATATATTTTGGTCCAATGATGTTAAGGCCTATTTTTTATTATTTAACGTACACTTCCTAATATAGGCGCTATATGAACGACAGTGACTGTGATGTTGCAATGTTGCAGGAACTTGATGAGCCGGATCCAAACTTTCTGGTCATCTATGATCTCAAGAGCGGCTACTTGTTCAAGAAATGGAAGGCCGACTACAGCGCTACCGCCGTCGCCATATCATCTTTCGCCGGTGTCGTCATTTCCGGTCACGAGGACGGCAGCATTCTCGTTTGGGACTTGGTCGGCGGCCATCTTATGTAAATATCGTGCTTTCTGACTTCATAGGACCGTATGTCTTTGTTCATTATTTTAAAAGTAACTTCCTTCAACTGTTGTGTCACTATGTGCATGCTAATACTACTACTACAACAAAAACTACTACTACTACTACTACTACTACCACCACCACCACTACTACTATTATTATTAGTAGTAGTATATAATAATAATAGTAATACTAATAAAATTATTGTAATAATTACCTAACTATACTCGGGCTAGTGTGTGTGTGTGTGTGTGTGTGTGTGTGTGCGTGCGTGCGTGCGTGCGCGCGTGTGTGGGGGGGGGGGCGGGGCTGCGTATGTGTTTGTTGTATGTGTTTGTTGTATGTGTTTGTTGTATGTGTTTGTGCCCGTGCGCGAAGCGCATGTTCGTGTTTGCGTTCGCGCGTGGATTCTTGTGTGCATTTGCATTTCAGCTCCTTCCTTAACGCAATGTAGAAGACACCCTCCTCATTTAGTGTGTGAAGCCTTATGCCTAGTATAAAACCGGATCATTTCCCCAGTATTTGGCCGTATAAAATATATAAAAACAAAATTAATCAATACAAAACTGTGAACTGCCTGATTAAGTCACCAGAACTAAATAAAACTTACAAACGAGCTAACATGTCATATCCGATGCCACATAGGTTTATTTGTGTGTGAAATTAATCCGAAATAAGAATTGTTATTGTGTGTAGCGGTGTAACTGGAGTAACCTTGCGCGTCATTTGCCATCAGACACACGCTGCAAGGCCACAGTCGCGGCCCCGACAAGATCAGGTTGAACGTGGATGGGCGGCTATGTGTGACGTACGACAGCACGGGCAGAGACACCTTGCTCTGGTTGTGGGACATCAGCTCAGGTGAGAAGAATCGAATGACATTGTCGAACAGTGACACACCCTGCAGGCCCACGTCGCGAAAGCGCAATTTAATAACTATCACATACGCATGCACGCACGCACGCACGCACGCACGCACGCACGCACGCACGCGTGCTGCCTGCATTGCCTATGTATTTCAGACAGTCATATTATGAACTGTCTCATCTTCTTTCAGGTCAGCCAGTTGGTTGCTTCAATTTCGACAACGGGGTCACGTGTTGCGAGATCAGCGCGGACGGTGACTGCGCAGTCGCGTGCGTGCCTGGATGCGACGAAATACTAACGTTATATCCGCCAGGGGGCGCGCAACAGGGTGACTTGGACGAGAAACGACGCTGCATTTACGGCGACGCGGCCAAAAGTGGCCAAACGTTCGACGTATCAAAGTCAAGCTAATGTCATGACTGTTTAAAGATAACGTACAACGATTTTCATTGGTTAATTGGAAAACAGTTTTGTGGGATATTGCGGCACTGGGTTTATTCATATTTACGACATATTAATTGGTTTAAGAAATACACGGTTTAACGCAAAAATAAAACATGCCAGTTTCACACCATACGTGGAGTTGTTGGCAGAAAAATAACACTTCAACTTTGGAGGAGAAATAGGCCCCTACAACCTTTATTTGTTAGTCAATTTCCGTTTTATATAACTTGTGGCGGTAAATAAATAAAACGTTTAAAGCATTGTTAGTTTAGATGTGTTTTGAAATGAAACAAATAATAAGATTTGGGAATTTTAATAACACGAAACTCTGAACTAGCTCCGTATCAGTTAACCAATGAAAATCGTTGTATGTCCCCTTTAATGAAATGACCAAATTATTTGTTCTGTTCTCATTGAAAGTGTTGTTTTGCAACTTCGTTGACTTGTATCCGTCAAAAATTGGGTTTGTTTTATGTCGTTGACGCTGCTACGTTCGACGGTCGTAGTTCATTTATGAAATAGCAGATTTTACTGTTTACTGCCTTGTTACTGTGGTTAAATAAGGCCGTATAGAGCTGGACACCACTAGCTAAATACCATCCGTTATTTTCAGGGATAACTAATTTATTTTCTTGCTTCGTTCATTTATTGTCTTGCTTCGTTGATTACTCCACTGCAGTGTGGCAAGATAAATCACACCGATAACTGTCAGTACAGGTGAAATGAAATATATTACATTAATACAAATATGACACCTTCAGTGTCTTCACAATGAAGCCATATATTCACAATTACCTAACATTATGCCTTTGTTATGTTTCTAACTTTCGTGTAGATATGTCTCGAATTATGTGACTCTTGTAGAAAACAAAATACAAATTTATTATGACCTGGTACAAATTATAATTTAGTTGGATGAGTTGTTTCTGAACATAACTTCGGGAGTATCACCTTCAAGATGGATTCACAACAACTGGTTATATGGTGGTGTGTAAATGCAACTGCGACTTTTGGAATACTTATCATATTAAAATCGAGAAGAGGCGCATTTAACGACGGTTTGAAAACGAATGCTCAACTGTTAAAACCGTTCCACGTTGCGCTGCTGTTGGATTCATGTTTATGATGTTTAGCAGTATTATTAGTTAGAAAACTTGGTCCATAGTATAAGTTATTACAATATGTATTTATATACTTCTATATATAGGCTATATATATATATATATACACACACACATATACGTATAAAATATACGTATAAATATAAATGTCCGTGCTATATATGATGGAATGCCTTATTCTGCATACACGTATACTGTTATTGTGAGTTCAGTAATATACAATATGTAGCTCATTTACAATTGAAGTACTCGTCACTCCGCTGTTTCAACCTGAGATGCACTGGTCATGGCGTCGGTTGGTATGATTACAAAGTCGTGGACAACACTTTCTTGTAACGAAAAAACACCAGAAACAGCTTAAATATGCCAAACTGGTTAAAATCCCGTCACAAAATATGTTTGACAACAACAACCAAATAGCAACAACAGTGGATATTGCGTAACATCGAGTCTTGACATATCTAAAGTCTACGACCTACGCAATCATTAAAGATGCATTCTGAAACTGTCCATCTTTTAAATAAAAATGTCCACTGAATAACATGCCCCATACGCTAGGTATCACTTTCCTCAAATCGACAGACTTTTGTTTCACATTATAGGCAATGTTCAGATAAAACGGTGCAATAGATGACAAATTACATCCACGTGCCATCCGCCATAGCCAACGTTTATGATTATTCCGCTGGCCGGGCTTGACGGCCGGTAATTTAGCAAAAGCATAATTGATCGAATAACACATCGAATGCCAAAGTAACAATTAGCAAGTATGAATCAAATAAGGAAATAATGTTCACATTGTATAGTTTCTTAAAAACAGTTAACACTGGTAGCTTTACTCAGAATGCAACTTTAAGGTGACCTAACTACGCAGTCTAGAAGACTACTGTTTGTTTCTGTCAGATGGTGATGTTGTCGTTTTGGTTATTTACACACCCAGATTAAGTTTAACGTACTGTGAGTGTATTGTCTGTATAAATGTGGCGTTTATTCTTGCTTGGTCAACTTTTCTCCGTAAACGCTTTCACATGGTGGCGCCACATGGCACACTGTTTTATAGTGTCTCGTTTTGGAAATAGTGTTACCATAGATATGTTGAATACCCTGGATTAATCGCTCCCCTGCTTCTCTCCGAAGTTTCCACTCATCGTGTGCCCATCCTTCATCTGACACGGCTCACCCGTTAATTACTACGCGGATGTGCTATTGTTTACGTGTATCCACGTATAACCGGAAGTGTTCGGTGCCCCACGGCGAAAAAACGCGCGCAATGAGACCTGTAGCGCCGAAGCAAGGGAACGGTTAATACAGGGATTGATACATATCTATGGTGTTACTGTTGCTTCGACATCCCTGTTCCTTCCTTAAATTATCACCATCAACGTATTTCTCTTACGTACGTAATTAATAACACATGCGTCCGTGTTGAATATTGTTAACCAAAGTACTTCATGAAGTGTGACATTTCATTTACAATCGTTCATTCTGCTGTGCGTCTCCTCGAGCATGTAGTACAGTATGAATATGACTGTACTATGATTGTATAGTTTGATGACGAATCATTCTACTGTGACACCATTAAAAAAAATCACATTATATATTATACATATACACCCTGTATATATATATACATGTATATATACACACACACACACACACACACACACACACACACACACACACACACACACACACACACACACACACACACACACACACACACACACACACACACACACACACACACACACACACACACACACACACACACACACACACACACACACACACACACGAGTTCCCGTGGGAATCGTAATGTGATTTTTGTTAATGGTGTCACAGTAGAATGATTCGTCATCAAACTATACAATCATAGTACAGTCATATTCATACTGTACTACATGCTCGAGGAGACGCAGAGCAGAATGAACGATTGTATATATATATATATATCTGTATATACAATCTCCTCTCATACAATTACTATACCTACATCCCATATCTACTTTCAAGGAGAATGATTGAAAAATGTTAATAAACGTTGTAATAAAACAATGTTTTACGAGTAATTTATTCCATAAACGATAGACTAAATATTTCAAGAAATTACCTCCGTTGTGATTTGTTGGTTGAACAACCAGTTAGTGAAAGAACAAAATTAAATAACCAAGTTTTAAAAAGATCAGTTATACAGGTTGCACCTATAGCCGATGGTATGAATGTTTTTTTTTCAGGCAAACTACAATTTAAAAACCATCACCAATCACTAAGACCTTTCCTGTGTTTGTAGAAACATATATATTTCATTATACGCTGACAGGCTAAACAAGTTACTATAACATCAAAGACAGATATTGCTAAGACTTAAGACTAAGATATTTTAAACCTCTGTGTGCGTGCGTGCGTGTGGTTGGGTGGCTGGGTAGGTGGGGTGGGTGGGAACGTGGCGTGTGTATGCGTGTATGCGTAGTGTGTTTGGGCGTGTGTGTGCATGTGCGCGCTCGTATGCTTGTGTGCATGTGTGTGCGTCGTTCTTCAGTTAGTGGATTGGGTGGACACGAGGAGGAAAGTAATTTACGGGAAAAAGTGGAAATTCACCCTTAATTTCCCATGGCCTACACACTGTTATAATTAATTATTTTGTTGACATACCTAGTAGTCGGGACCAGGAGTGGAGCCTGGGGGTTAGGGTTAACGCTTACATTTATCCGGGCGTTAAATTTTATCCGGGTGATGTTTATATGCATATGTAAGGCATAATATTTGGCACCAGTAGATCGCGTAGCGATAAATAATATTCAGTAGTTAAATATGTTTCGTTTGTTGTCGTAATACGAGCGTTATAATTAGAGTACATAATTATAATTAGCTATTTCAGATTTGTAACCAAGTGTAAGAGTATGTCACGTGACGTGTGCGTGGAGAGGAAACTGTTTTACGACATAAATTGTTTATGTCTGTGGGAAGCAAACATTAAAAAATGTATGTATATATATAGATACATATGTAAATATAATATATACATATAAACATGCACAACGCCCGGATAAATGAAAACGCGACAGTCGTAGCTGGTGATAAATGCATTCCCCTAGATACGCGCACGCGCAGAAACGTCACCCGGATATTATTTAACGCCCGGATAAATGTAAGCGCGACAACGCCACTGACCGCTATTTATAAATAGGGCAATGGGTAACGCGCCGAAGTGTCCAGTTACCGCGGAAACAACAGTCCGGAAGGAAATTGTGGTGGTGGGACACTGACGGCGGGGTCAGCACACTGTTCGTTTTCCCATTGGTGGCCATGTTAGCGTTTTGTAGGATTATAAGAAAACGTGACGTACACAAATTCTTAAACTTCTCACCTGCTGTTATTATCACCTCGTTGACGTGCTGGTCGAGATTAGTCAACAACTAATATTTCTAGCTCTTGCATGTATGTGTCACACCCGTCAATATTTACAAATGCCAGCGAGCAAAAATTGCTGCCAAATATCCTCCCGCTTATTCAAATCATCTAGAAATTAATCCACCATTTTACAGTTCACCTTCTACAATCATACCTGAAAATCTGCCTGCTGAAATGCACTTATGTCAGAACATGTGAATTTGGTAAAAAAAATATTTCTCTGCACTTTTTCGCAACGAAACAGGAAGTCTAACTGAGCATGACCCCAACCCAAATAGGCATGGCAATTTTAGAGAAAAATGCTGAAACTAGCATACTTTATAGGCACCAATGTTACAAGCACTCTGCAATTCTATTTTAATAATCCCTCCACGTGTTTGTGTTTTATGCACATTTCAAAGGTGCAACCAAACTTGGCAAGGCACCAGAAAAATCAGCACTTCACTGTTGGACAATTTGTAATCCAGCACAACATTCTCAGGTGGAACGTATGAGCTCCTAATACAGTTTTCCAGACAGTGCAATATGTGTTTTATAAGAACATTCAATACAACCGGTTTTTACGTTACATTCAAATTTATATTGATTTTGTGACCTTGTGCCCTATTTACAAAGGTAAATATCAACAAAAAGTCACCTTAGGGTGTGAATTCCCCAAAGGCCAGACATCTCAAGCAGATCGATTACGTAATATTACACGGCTTAATTAGCAGACATTCAGAAAACAATGTCACTTGCTTGATTGGTGAGGCGGAGGCATGTCCCCGGCAACCAAAACGTACCTAATGGCAACTAATGGCAAAAACTGACTCGCGCCTGCGCAGAATCGTCAACCGATAAAACTTAACCCCGGATAAATGTAAGCGCGATAGCGGCCAGATTTTTTTACAGATGGAACGGTGACTATAAATTTTATTTCTCGTACAAATCTTATGTTAGACGGGGGATAAACTTGAAAGACAAATAATAAGACAGTATCCGCGTATGATTTTCACTTTTGTATTTTTTTGAGATACTACATGGGGGACCGACTATGAAACGAGACAATCAAAACTGACAAACGAAAGAGCCGGGGACAAGCAGGAGACAGTGAAGTGGAGTCATCAGAGTTTGACAGAACAGATGCAGGCTGCAGTTTTCGCAACGATTATTCCAGACAGGTTAGTAACTTCGAATTATCCAGCCTCAATCATGTATATTTTCTTGTTAGATCGTTACATTTTATGTTGCTTGTGCCAAATTGTTTTGACCGGCAAAGATGCCCTGTTGGCTGTTTGGCTGTCAGCTAACAGTATGACGCTGTGTCCCTGTGACTGTCGTACATGACAGCGGGCCTAGGCCGGGCAAATAGTAATATGTAATAGTAACGATTACAGATATTGACGTAATAGTTTGAACAAAAACACAATGTCATAGTAAGCAATATAATAGTAATTACGAAGTCTAGTAATTAACTTATTAGTACTACTTTTATATTACTATTGAACATTACAAAGTTCAATTTGAATTGTTCTTATAAATAAAATACTGTTATATGCAGTCTGGCAATTTAATTATTTATAAAGACTATTTCATTAGTTTCGCCAGGTTTTATCATTGTCCCCGGCCCTCTGTGAATCATGGCCCTCACTGAGTTTATGTTCGGAAAACCAACACCCTCAATTCTGTGAAAATGGCCATGACATGTGTAGGTAGCATGTGGCCGATTTATGTGAGCATTGGCCATGTTTGGCAGGTGGTTGTTCATTGCAATACTGATGCATTAGTATTACTAATGTTGGACATAATCAGTGCCGACTATTGATACGTACATGTTTCATTAATTGATAACTTGAGGCGATGTATGCTCTTCACATTCAGGTGAATGGAAATTGTGGTACACATTATCATTACTGTTTCACAAAATCTTTGATCAAAATCATAAATAAAAGCAGATAGTGATAGTGTTGTTTGTCAGCATGAGGATATTGAAATTGCATATTGTTTTTTAGAAATCCATGTGAAATAAAAACAATGTAAAGTAAAAACATTTTATTGAAACTCTTTTATGACTCGATTGAATACAAAATAATTAAAAGTACAATACAAATACAGGTCACTTACTGCCCTTCTTGTGTACAACATAACAATTTCAATATCACATACACATCACATGCACATAAAATGTAAACTAATGAGTCAAAAATATAACTTAGGAAGAGTTTGAAAAAATGTCACGTATAACAAAAACAAACGGTTACTTCTATTGCGATTCGTTGTTACAAAAACACCTCTGTGATATCAAATGTGAATTGTAGTTTGTACCATACATGTCGTACATGCTTACAACTCACAAATATTAGTGACTAGGCAATTATGTGATCACATAACAGGTGTTCACATGCCCATAAAATGTAAACCAATGAGAAATATACAACTTGGGAAGAAAATGTGATACATACATAAATATCAAAAACAAATATTTATATAATTTATTATGATTGTTTGTTAAAAAAACACAACAATACCAGTAAGATATTAAATTCGAATTGTAATTTGTGCATTGTCTTGTATGCTTACAACTGGCAACAAATGGTGACTAGACAAATACATGTATGTGTATAACATAGCAATGTGTAATTTCAAATGCACAACAATTTAAACCAATAAGAAAAAATACAACTGAGGAAGAGGTTTACTTGAAAAAATGGCATATGTACATTATAAAAAACAAATAATTAAATTATGAATCTGTGTTACAAAAAAACAATTCAAGGATGATAATGAATTGTAATTTGTACAATGCTTCGTATGTTTACAACTCACAAAAAATAGTGACTAAACAATTTCATCTGACAGGATAACAAGAATTACATGTATTTACAATCACGATACTTGCTCCAGTGCACTCTTGTTCAAGTTCACTCAGCTAAATGAATAGGTTCCTGGCTATAGACTGTGGAGGTATCTGTGTACAAATAGTCTTCCTGCAGTGATTGCACAATGACGTTCCCAGAGAAGTTGAGATGGTGTTCGACAGAATAGGCCTGCCAGGGAGTCATCGATGTAGTTCACCGAAGAATGCTCGAAACTGAACCTGTCTCACAGCGTTGAGAGTTGTTGCCCGAAGGTTCACGCTATATCTGCCAGACCCTGGCACCCACTAACTGCAGAGCTAGTCAGGCATCACCACGCTCGACTATCGAGCAACCTGCGTTCTACACTGGTTTCCAGTCAGTCAAGCTAACCAACATATATGAAAGCAGTGTACACCCCATCGGCACTGGGAATCTGTAACGGATGCGACACACGACACAGTTGGGGATCACTCAGCGACGTTCACAGGAGAAACTGTCTATATGCAGCATGTTGCGTGTTTGTACAATCTTGTTCGAAGTTCTGGACAAATACATCTGCCATATTAACTTGGAGAATTAGTAGTTCTAAGCACACTAGTTCAATCTCATGTAAAGAAAAACATATTTTCAGTTAATAAAAACAGGCATCCTGTAGTAGTGTTGGGAATAAATAATTATGGCGTGTTCATTGTCATAATAAATAAATATAAAATATTGTTTCATGAATGACCTGCAGCATTTCACAAGAACAAATTCAGCAAGAAATGTTCTACATACAGCTGCATCTATACATGTTGATATCTTGGGAACAGTTGATGTTCACTGGGGTTGTTCTGGGAGGGGGTGGGGTTGATACAGCATTTTTCAAACAGTCATAAAATTTAATTATTTTCTTTACAAGGTGTCTTTGTCATTACGTGAATTTAAAATTGTTCATTTTTATTACAATGACTCCTGATCTTAGCCAATATTATAGACCGATTTGATGTATACTAATCAGTAAAGTGCGTAACATGTTTTTTGTTTTCAGTATACAAATTCATGTCAGTGTCTGCCATGTGTAACTAGCACACCTATTCATGTCTGGATTGTTTAAGGTTCTGTCTGAACCTCAAGGTTGTATGGTGAAGGTAAATGTTCGAAATGGCAAAATGAGGTGTTATTATTATGATGCTGACAATATATTTTCCTCGTTAACTATTCAAATGTTCATAAATGTATGTCTACCTTCTTCAAGAATGAGTAATTTATTTTCTATAAACTAATGTCTGAGTAACTGCCACTTAAGCTAAATACTTTTTAAAGGTATATTAATATGTCTGTGTATTTAATATGCAAGTGTCTGTGTGATGCAACAAATGCTGTAGTGTATATAGTGTGTAGTTTGTGCTTCATAATCTCGCCTTCAGCTACAGCTACAAGATAGCTCCTTGGAGTGAAAAGGGAGCTGAGTGCTTAAGTCTCCCCTGCTGGTACATAGCCTCCTTGTGGTACACTGCGGATACTGGGCACCGTGCGGCCCCAGGCTAATGTGCTAGAGATATCGGAGCAGGTTGGAGCTTTAAAGGTGCAGTGTGTGTATACGTCCAGATGCTGTACCATTTCAACTCCCAACTATGGACAAACACTACTGCATGGGCACACTCACTAGCCATGGTAGGCAGGTGATCTAGGAAAAGGAAAACTCTTACATAAAATCGCGCTACTGGATTCAAGCTACTGCACGCAGGAGGAGATGGAAAAGTAATAGAGTTGACATCATTGTATCAGAAGAGATCAGTAAGACGGTGGTTCGAGTGGAGAGATGGAACGGACGCATAGTGATGGCATGGCTGATGATTAGGAAACAACTAGACAGGAAGGATGGAGGCAGAGAAAGAGGAGTTCATAGATGCTTTGGAGAGGATGATGGGATTGGTGGAGCTGGAGGTGATGTTGAGTATTGCGGGAGACTTCAATGCACATGTTGGAGTAGTGGAACCAGGTGAAGAGTAAGTTGTTGGCAGACACAGGTAGGGAATGGGGAATAGAGAGGGTCGAGCTCTGGTGGAACTGGTGGCTAGTAATGGCTTAGCAGTATCTATCTCCTTCTTCCAGATGCGAGAGAGCCATAAGATTACATATATAAGTGGACAGCACAAGACGGAACTGGATCTGCTGATAGTCCGGACGCAGCAGCTATGGAAGATTAAGGACTACAAAGCTATAGCTGGAGAGCATGTCACGACACAGCACAAGCCTGTGGTGTTCGTTGTGTGTATGCAGAAAAAGAAACAAACTAAGACCGTGGGCCAAAGGACGCTTAAGTGGTGTAGGTGCAAAGACGATGTCGTTGTTGAATACAAAGAGCGAGTGACAGCTAAATCTGAAGAGCTCAGTGAAGAAGTTGGCAGTCTGGAGGAAGAATGGAAACAGTACAAAGAAGCATTTGTGGAACTGCAGATAAGCTATGTGGAAGAACATCAGGAAAGACAGCAGTTGATAAGGCGAGGAGTGACATGGAAGCAGATGCGTACAGCAAGTTAGATGAGGATGGTGGAAAGAAGATGATATACAGAATGGCCCGAGACAGGGATGAGAAGAGTAAGGACGTGAAGGATGGGACGGTAATCAATGATAGAAATGGGAAGTTTGTGACAGAACAAGAAGTAGTGTTGAAGATGTGAGAAAACTACGTCACGTATGTAGAAGGGAAAGTGGAGTTAGATGATCTTACTGATACCGAGATGCAAACTGGGTTAAAAAGGATGAAGAAGGGGAGAACATCTGGTATTGATGACATGCGTATTGAGATGGTAATGGCAGCAGGGAAGCGTCGTATCAGCTGAACAAAGAGGCTGCTGAATACATGTATGAGGCAAGGCAAAGTACCAGAAGAGTGGTTGACAAGGCTAACTTTCACACTATGGAAGAGGAAGGGAGATGTGCAAGATCCAGGGAAATACAGAGGCATCACACTTCTAAGTCATATCATGACGCTGCTAGAGAGGATCCTGGGTAGGAGGATTCGAGAGAGTAGAACAGGAATTAGGTGAAGAACAACATGGATTCAGAAAGGGCAGAAGGACGACGGATACGATGTTTACATTGAGACAACTGGTGGAGAAGAGGTTGGAGATGCAAGGGAGAATGGCAGTGGGATTTGTGGACGTGGAGAAGGCCTACGACACAGTCCTAAGAGAAATGGTGATGGCATCAGTGAGCTGAATGGGAGTGTCAGAAGCAGAAGCCAGGATGGTGGGAGCAATATTTGAAATAAAAACAGGTGCCCTAAGCCCATTACTATTTATTATGGCGATGAACTTAATCAGCAGGAAGATCAGCACGAAGGATATTCTCAGAAAGATTATGTATGCAGACGATCTAGCCATAGTAGCAGAAAGAAAACAAGAGCTACAAGATATGTTGGAGGAATGGAACAGGGTGTTCAAGAAACGCGGACTGAGAGCCCGGATAAGACAGACGTGATGTGGGTTGGACAACAGATAGACGAATTGGACATCAAGTTGGATGGAAAGCAAATTAAACAAGTGTACGGTTTGCGTACCTTGGAGGAATGATTACAGCGAATGGACGTTCAGAGGTGGAGGTGCGACGTCGAATAGAAGCAGGATCGAATGCTTGGAGAAGGATAAGGGGACTCACGATGGACAGAAAAACCTCGAAAGAGCTTAAAGGGAAAGTCCTGAGAATGTGTGTTTCACCAGCATGCTTGTATGGTCTGGAGACAGTGGCACTGGCAGAACAACAACAGAAGCTGCAAGTTTGTGAGAACAACTTGGTTAGAAAACTAATAAGAACAAACAGGGTACACAGAAGAAGGACGAATGACCTGAGAAAAGAGGTTGACATGCAATGCAGTGTAACATGAGGATTACTGAGAAGCCGGATGACATAGGCAAGCCACTTGGCAAGGATGGATGCCGGAAAAATAACGAAGAGAGCAGAGGCGGAACAACATAAAGGACACAGGAAAATGGGAAGGCCACAGCTGAGATGGGGGGACTGCGTGAGGAGGGTCATGAGAAGATCAGGGGAGGATGAAAGATGGAGAGAGGGAGCGATAGACTCAGAGACATGGTTCAGCTTTACTGTACCTGACAAAGAGAGTGGTTCAGCTTTACTGTACCTGACCCTCACCCCTGTACAGCAGAGAACAAGGAAGAGACACAGAGAATGGTTCAGCTTTACAGTACCTGACCGCCACCCCTGTACAGCAGGGAACAAGGAGGAGACACAGAGAGTGATTCGGCTTTACTGTACCTGACCCTCACCACTGTACAGAAGGGAACAAGGAGAAGACACAGAGAGTGGTTCAGCTTTACTGTACCTGACCCTCACCCCCGTATAGCAGGGAACAAGGAGGAGACACAGAAAGTGGTTCAGCTTTACTGTACGTGACAGTCACTCCTGTACAGCAGTGAACAAGGGGGAGACACAGAGAGTGGTTCAGCTTTACTGTACCTGACCGTCATCCCTGTATAGCAGTGAACAAGGGAGAGACACAGAGAGTGGTTCAGCTTTACTGCACCTGACCGTCACCCCTGTATAGCAGTGAACAAGAGGAAGACACAGAGAGTGATTCAGCTTTACTGTACCTGACCGTCACCCCAGTACAGCAGTGAACAAGGGGAAGACACAAAGAGTGGTGCAGCTTTACTGTACCTGACCGTCACCCCTGTTCAGCAGTGAACAAGGGGGAGACACAGAGAGTGGTTCAGCTTTACTGAACCTGACCGTCACCCCAGTACAGCAGTGAACAAGGGGAAGACACAAAGAGTGGTGCAGCTTTACTGTACCTGACCGTCACCCCTGTTCAGCAGTGAACAAGGGGGAGACACAGAGAGTGGTTCAGCTTTACTGTACCTGACCGTCACCCCTGTATAGCAGTGAACAAGGGGGAGACACTAAGAGTGGTGCAGCTTTACTGTACCTGACCGTCACCCCTGTACAGCAGTGAACAAGGAGGAGACACAGAGAGTGGTTCAGCTTTACTGTACCTGTCCGTCACCCCTGTATAGCAGTGAACAAGGGGGAGGCACAGAGAGTGGTTCAGCTTTACTGTACCTAACCCTCACCCCCTGTACAGCAGGGAACAAGGAGGAGACACAGAGAGTGGTTCAGCTTTACTGTACCTGACCCTCACCCCTGTACAGCAGTGAACAAGGGGGAGACACAGAGTGGTTCAGCTTTACTGTACCTAACCCTCACCCCTGTACAGCAGGGAACAAGGAGGAGACACGGAGAGTGGTTCAGCTTTACTGTACCTAACCCTCACCCCTGTACAGCAGTGAACAAGGAGGAGAACAACTGCAGAAGTCAAACCTAGTGTTCTATGTCCAAGATGTTATTATTAAAATGGGTATGAAAACAAATGTATATAAAATGTGCACATTAAAATTTGTAGATAACGTATATATGGTTGATTGTTATAAATTTTAAATTACCTGGATCGATCAATCGTGTTCTTTCGCAGACTACGTATCCTCCCTGTGTCTGTATAACCCGGGTGACCGACCACCTCTACCCCCTCCTTTGCCCCCTTTCGTTCTCATTCATGGGTTGCAGTGTGGCATATAACAATATCAAAATTAAGATATTACAACTTCATGACATCACATAAACATACTTTACGTATTGTGCATTCATATGTTACTGTGAAGAGAATATACAAATATTGGTAAATGCACAAGAATAGCTGAAACATGTCACTTGAAAGATATCACAGGATACCAATGAATGCATTACACAGACCATACCAAGCATCATTGTTGTCATATATAAATCTTAAATATTTTGCGTACTGGTAATTCAAATGTAATGCAAATCAACACCATTCTGCAATAATAGTTTCAAAATGTGAGTCATAAAACGATGTTATGATAATTACGATCACCAGTACAATACCCACGTGTTTGACGTTTTGTTGCACGAAATTACGGATGCTCCGTTACTAACTTACTTGCTCAGTCAACGGGAGCCTAATACCAAACCAATGTTACTTGTCATTTCGCCCTTCACGTCATTTACCCTCGTAATAATATGTATTGTCGCAATAACATAGCTTATTAACATGATCCAGCGAAACCAAATATAATACATATCAAATATTATGCTCGTTATCACTCTTTGACTGAATCTCTGGCTGGTACGGTGACCTAGACACGAGTCGAGTGTAGACGTTCGCCAGTTGCAGAGTCAATGATGTCGTACTCGTACAATTCACCAGGGATCGATATGGAAAAAGACATGCATGTTCCCTTTGGGCACATCAGATATAGAACTATGTGACTTTTCGAAAATTGATGTGCCCCAAATCAGTTGATTCAAAAGTTATTAATTAATTTGCATGATAGTATGATCGCTTAAATAACCTAGTAAATGTGAACACTACATTTCTTTAATATTAGGCATGTAATCATGTTATTATTTAACATGTTTTGAATTCTATTCAGGAGTGCCTACGCGACATATATATGGATACAAAATATATAACGATCAATATCAAAGTGCTCAGAAGTGTACAGGTTTTTCTCAAAATTTGTAACGTTACTAAACTAGATACATTCCGAGTAAGTGTAGCCCATTTTTCATGGACTGGTCATGTTAATACAGTCTACTGCTCCAAGGATAGGGATATTCTAACATAGAGGTATGATGCAGCAATTTGTGGCACTGAGTGACAACGATTCACATACGAGAGAGCATCAACTAAAAAGTCAAAGAACCATGTTGATTAAATATACAAAAAATCATTGAAACACCGATGAACATATGTACGGAATAGCCTCACAGTCTCTAGTTGATAGTGCATTGGTGTAGTCTTTTGAGAGGAAATTAGATTATAAGTTGTGGGAAAATTACCCAATTAAATTAGCCCAATTATATTATACTACAGAGTACAACTATTACATGTAAGACTTAGAACATAGAATTGTCTTTTCTTTCCAAAGTTTATGACCCAATGTGACGGGGGCATTTGTAATGAATGTACTATTTGTGAACCTTGGTGACGGAGCCATGATTGATAAACGTGGTTTTAAAGATCTAACTTTTTCGTTTATAATGTACTCCAGTTGTACTATTTAGCAAACATACATGCATTAAAAACGTGCATATAGTGCACATGTATGGATGGATATTATTTTGTATAGATATGAACGAAGTGGGCCCTAATTCTACACAAGTGCCCCTCAATTTTCTCAGATTTCTTAGACACGTTTTTGTATACGTCTTTTGGGCATAGCAAGTATGCGGCATTCCAGTGTACAACGCGTCGTTGAGTTGACGCGTTTCCGCGCTCCAAGGGAATCCCTGATTCACTATCTCAATTACTGGCTAATTTTCGTTGAATTAATACACGGCTACGCGTTCTTGTTGCCAATTGCGATAATGTAATACGTACATTCGACCATCCACTTTGGAATCGTCACCTTAATACGCCAAAGCACGGGTATGTTGTTATTGTTTTCGTATGCTTGGGATGCCGACCTCTCGTAGAGCATGTGACCGAAATGGTGCCAGGAGGTCGACAGCGCAATTGGCTTTAGCTAGCTATACCCGATATAACGATCAATTTCTTTACGATTAAAAAACAAGTACGCATTTTTTATTAAACATAATGTGCACACTAGTTAAATTATTCACACATTACACATATGGACATAAAAGAACCGGATTGGCGATGGACAAACCAGCCAATTAAAGACCTTTAACATATTAACCATTTAATGGGTGCGTGACTCTTATCACGTGACGTAAATTGTTTTCACGCGGCAACCAGTTGTATGTACGATATTGAAATGCGTGGGAGTATGTTATAGTTATGGATTACACTTCCACCCGGAACCTCACGCTCCCACTGTACGAACATCTGCGGAACATGACTTTGTACCGGGCTCCTGGGTCACACGCGGACACATGATCAACCTTTTGCTGACGACATTCTCGTTCCGAGGGACCGCCACTGACAGTCACAACGCGATCTGATGGAAGGATTGTTCTTGAACTTCGACGGAAAGAGACGAGGCATTGGATGCTTTCAAGTTGACGAAGCTGAGGCTTCTGGGGACTGCGACAATAGTAATGGATAACTAGGTCGCTGTAATTTATTTGAGGTAATCACGTTCTGGAGGAGAGTAAGCTCCGTTCGCTCTTTGTAGCAGATAACTGGCAAATCACATCTCCTACTTTTGTGTAACAGGATTTTGAGGTTGGTTGGCCGGCTTACAGGTCCCTTCCATGGCTTACCCGCCGTCTTCAACTGTCAGTAATTTTCAACGTTCGGTTTGGTATGTTGAATATCACGACAAAGAAAATCATTGGCAGTTTGTCGACAGTGCCTTTTTTGTTATTCGTTGTTGGCTTTCCTGAAAAAAATAAATGATAAATAAAATTTCCTAGATGAAACAAGTCACGCGATCTTGGTGAGGTATATTGGAAAGAAACAAGGGTATTAGCGATAACGCTATGGCTTGGGCCTACGATCTGGGCTAAATGAATAGCACTGCCTCTCGTGCCGACGTCTCCCGAAATGCTCCGCGGCGATCAAACTTCCGTTGTTTGCCTTGCAGACGTAGGCTGCGATATTCCTATAGCATTCCGCAAAACAAATGCCGCTCGCCATTATGAACTAGCGTGGGGCATGAGTGCGATACCACTGAGGCAAAGTAGTTCCGCTTGAACTGAAATCATGACGTTGAAAGTAATGTATAACAGCTCCCTCTACCTCACCCCACCCTCCGTCTTCGGGTGTTATGTCAGACATCATTGGACATGTGTGACTAGAGCTAACATGTCGAACGTCACCGCGAAAACGAAGTCTCCACCAGCCTCCCCCCGCCCCCCCCCCCCCCCGATTCCGTCAAATCGGATGAGAAATTGTTTCAAATGGTGGCAGCAGTTTCAGCCTCGTTTATCCAGGCGCCGTGGGGTGGCAGCACTTTATCGCCACTCACAACATACTGGAATAGTAATGGTTTTGAAATGTTATCCGGTAGGCGGCTTAACCCCAAATCTGGGTAGAGATTATGATTGGCTCTGAGGCCTAATATGAAACAAAAAAATTAATGCGAATAAACTTGTATTAGGTATACTATGCTTTCGATATTATTCAACATTTAACTTATATAATTATTCAAAGAAGTCACACAACAAAATAAACCCAAATTAATGTTTACATTGTACGTTGGTGTACCATATCACCCGATTAGTCACTAGATGGTGCATCTGTTCATGTTCTACTTTTTGTTTTGTATATAGCTATTTTGTACAATAGCTTTTTTTAAACAATTTCGCACCGGATTTCCTTATTGAAAACATTCATAATATATCAACATTAATAATTATTAGGCATGTAGACCAAAATAGTAATACCATCTGACGGCAGTGAAGGCGAACGAGAGTCGGTTAAACGAGACTCAACAGTTGGTGTTGTCCTCTTTCCCTCTGAATAGTCCCGGGTAAGGCTGGCTTCGAGACTGGTTCCCGATTTTTTCTTTCACTTTTTAACTTTCCCCCATTGTTCTTGCACTGCTGTCTCCACCATACGTCTCCAATATCCCTATTGTTCGCTCTCGTTCTATGCAGGACACGGGACAAACCCTAATCGACCGCCCCGACTTTGTAGTTGCACCGCTGTTGTATATCCCACAACTTTAAAATAGATTCGTCACTTCATGTACAAATATAAATATTATCCATGAAACTAATTGTGATACGAGAAGGACCCGGTGTAGTGTCCAGATTAATCAGTAAACTGTTTGATCAACTGCACCTCTCGTGCCGCCATGGGCAGTGAGGACACTAGCCACAGACTGACAACAGAAACCGCCGCCGGTGAATCCGTCAACCGTGAAGCCGTCGTCCTCATCACCTGTTTTATCTCCAGCCCTGAGAGGTGACTGTTGTCTCCGCCTATAGAAAATCCATAGTCAAATTGTAGTGCAAATTACTGTCAAATCCTATCTGAATGTAATACATTCCATGATGTGTGTGCTCATGTTGGCCGTGTGTGGGTGACCGGTGTAGGATCCAACGAAACAGTCTCGAACGTGAATGTTTTATTGGAAATGATTGAAATCAGAAATGGTTTTAAAACCTGTAATATTAAGCATAAACGATGACGATGCCAGCCGTAATATGACGTCAGCCGTATGTACAAAGTGTATAATTGCCATTTTAATGTGCTAAAATAAAGATTTTATTTACTTTATCAGTGGATTTTTCAACGTCGCGCATGCCTAAGCTTTAATCACCATTGTCACAAATTAGATAAAATTTGCAAATTATGTATATATTTATTTCAATTAGTAAAATTGCCATAATTGTTAAGGAATCTTTCAGTTTTCATTTGCTTACAATTGGGGATTGAATCCTTTTTTTTCGAACAATGTGGTATGCACACAATAATTTTCACCTGAAGCTGTCTGATCTCCATTTTTAAATATAGTGTTTTTAATACTAGAAAAACATGTGGAATGTTGGGTGGTTATAGTAAATTATAGACGTTGCGAGCAGAGAACTCGCAATGAATGTTTACATAATCGTATTAATCCACGATGTAAAGATCCTCCTTACACGACTGGGTACAAAGTATGATACTTATGTATAGCCAGGTAATTTTGCGTTATGAAATCTGCCTTCAAATGAACAGTGATTTTGTTCATTCAGTAATGTAATACTGTCGGTTATATGCTTATTGCAGCGACGCGTCAGTCCGACAAGTGTACTTGTTCTAAATGTGCGTGGATGATTGTTAGCAGCTTATTCAAGCAAACTATTCAACACATAACTTCGTAACGGAATAGTGCAGTACTATAACAATACATTTTTGATGACGATAATAATAGTATTAATAACATTAAACTATACAGCAGCACAACAAAGATTTAGATTCAGTAAAACAAGTTAAAATATATATTTATTTTACATATGTACAAGCATGGTCATATCTACAGTGTTTTGATTATTCTAGGTAGAACTACGCTAACGTCTTCTGTAGCCGTGCGCGATCATCTGTGTTCCTACGATTAGGTCCTTCGCATCGGCTGTGCAGGACGCACCACTGTAGCTGATGTTCCTTCCACGCCGGTCGCCACCTCTCGCTGCACGTAAACCAACACCGTCCACGCTAATTTAACGTCGGCTCATGTTGTATGGTTTCGCAACATCGACGCGGACTCTGATTTCGGCGTTGTTTGCCATTAGCCGATATCGACGACTTGACTGCTGAAGTCCGTTTGTTGACTATTGGTCTCTTGGCAAAACCATTGACTGTCAACTGAAGCCTGCAGATAGGGACATGCGAATGTTTATTTTGTGGTGATAATACCC
Organism: Escarpia spicata; assembly: GCA_963995525.1. Taxonomy (NCBI): domain Eukaryota; kingdom Metazoa; phylum Annelida; class Polychaeta; order Sabellida; family Siboglinidae; genus Escarpia; species Escarpia spicata. The sequence goes on along the minus strand of OZ023214.1, from coordinate 7,713,758 downwards.
CACAGCGTTTCTTTCATTCCAGTTCCCTGAGAAAGTATAACTGTTCATGTTCTTTCATATTCTGTTTTAAACACGACGGTCTTCAGTGACGTCACAATGCCGTCAGCACACACGCCGTTACGTCATGAAAGATACTCCGTTACCTCGTAAAACGTCAGCACACTCGCGGTGACTTCGTGCAAGGTACTCCGTGATCTCGTAAAACGTCACCACACTCTCCGTGACGTCATGTAAGGGATCCCGTGATATCATGAAACGTAGGAGTGACGTCATCAAAAGACGGTCGATAGACCGGCGGAATGAGGAGTGTGTGAGAACCCCACGGACGAGGTGGGCACCATCTGGTGATGAGCAGACTTGAGTCCGAAGGAACTGAAGCCTTGCCCTGGAACAAGTGCGTGCATGGTCAGCTCATGTTATTTAGTGACACGCCGTCTCTATATTATAAAACAGACTCTGGGTCTATATTTGTTTGTTTGTTTGTTTGATCGTTTGATCGTTTGTTTGTTTGTTTTATCGTTTGTTCATCCGTCAGTTTCACATCTATGGTGCTGCATTTATGTATGCGTGCCAGAGGGTTCACTAGGATGGTTATTAGGTTTCTATATTTTTAATTTCAACAGGGGACTCCATTGTTGGATACGCGTCTATGGCGTGTCGTTGGATATACACTGAATGTTAGAATAGTTTTCATGCTTTTGCAGTTTATATGTGAATACAACTTGCTGGCAACGCTAAATACTGCTATGAAAGTATCCGTATATACAGTTTAAATTGTAACAATTTGATAATAAATTGAAAACGAACAGCTGGCGAAGTTGAACAAACGTTTGTTTAGTCAATTTGTCATCCAATGAAGTACCATTGTACGCAACCGAAATTGAGAGATTTCTTGACAAACATAAGTAGTGTACAAAATGAAAATAAAGATGTGCAAAATGTGCACATAAATTTTGGGTCACGAGCCCCGCTGCCTACCTGGTAGCGTGGACGGGTAGCTGCCGTTGTAAGCCCCGTGCTGGACGCCGGCGTAGCCGTAGGGCACACTCGACCGCAGGTTGCTCATCGCTACCGCAGCCGCCTGGCTCCAGCTCGACGACAACGACTGCGCATGCGTCGTAGACAAGTACGGAAACGATGGCACCTGCGCAAAGACGTATACATGTTAACCATTCGCTGAAACGCAGCGTTTTGTATATTTGTTTAATATGTCAATTAAAACGTCTTATTTCAACATTTACTACCTTCCACTCCAAGTTAATGGTAACTGTTTTACCGTCATCCTGGGAATACAAAGTATATACATTTACGGTTTGTTATCGTGAACTCTGATAAGATTATGTTAACGCAAAATTACGAACACAATTATTAAACAATTAATAATTTAAAAAATAGGCCAAGAGGCCCTGAAGTATATCAACCCAAGTCATCTAGGGTTAATATTGAAATGTCAATTTTAGCAAACGTCCCTTCTCTTAAAAGTATAACCAACTGTATTCAACGTTACCGTGCGATGGCGATTGGGCCTATATGTGATGCTGATGCAATACGGCTAGCGCCATCTACTGAGAATACCAACATGTTGCCACGTGGTATTTCTGCGTCTTGTAGTGCCACCTAACATCACTCACCTGCTGCACCGGCTGGCGGTAGGGGTCGACAATGCTTTGGTAGAACGGTTCGGTCTTGAACGGTTGTTGCGATAGAGACGGCATGGCTGGAATGAGCAATCAAACAGCGTTGACACAAAAGTCGCGTGGTTACGACATCACATCATCAGACTGAGTGCGAACACACAGTTCGATGCGTTATTAACACACAGCTAGCTGCAGTGTCAATATTATTATAGAAAATTCAACCTTGTGTTTACAAACTCAATTATACTCTGCTTGGCTACTGTGGTTTCCAATGTTCAACAATGCAGAATAATTTTTGTTGCCAAAGTAACTATTCGCATAGAACATTATAGATACAAAAATGAAATTACCAGGGAGATTCCAATTTAGTTGTCGCTATAGCGCGGTGTGAATGTGGACGCGGTGTGAACACGGGCGCGGTGTGAATGTGGACGCGGTGTGAACACGGGCGCGGTGTGAATGTGGACGCGGTGTGAACACGGGCGCGGTGTGAATGTGGACGCGGTGTGAACACGGGCGCGGTGTGAATGTGGAAGCGGTGTGAACACGGGCGCGTTGTTAACACAGACGCGGCGTAGACACAGTCGCGGTGCCAACACGGACGCTGTGTGCAGTGTTAACACTGGCGCGGCGGGACCACACGACTGACTCACCTTGCGCTTGTATGTGGAGGGAGTAGGCGGGGGCACTGGAGCTGTGCACGCTGGACGGTGGCAGGAGACCGTTGTAACTAATTAGCTGACCACTGCCCAGTTGCTTGCGCCACCGTGCCCGTCGGTTACTGAACCACACCTGCAGAGAAAATAGCCTGGTTACGTCACAGGACTAACGCAGAACGCTACAGTGCATGTCATATTTAAACAAATCAAATAAAGAATGCTCCCAATAATATGTTGTAGAATGGAACGAACTGTCATTTGCATTTGTGATATGGGTTTTGTATGCGGATCCCCACATGATGAATTCGTATACCAAGTAGGCTAGGGGGGTAACTAAAATTTAATAAATTGTTGTAAGGGTCGAAACAGGTAATTACTGTTAGAAAAAAAGAAGTTGACGTTCTAATAATGATTGGGTGAGTGGGAATTCTGTGAAGGCGTAACACAACAATAATGACTATAAGTGAATGGGAATTTTATGTACAATAATTAATGGACAATTGCGATCGACACGTAATAGTCACGGCTAATATTTATGGCTGGGATACGAAGAAGTTCCAATAACCAAATTGTGACAAATGCACAACACACCCGCTGCAGAAACAAACATTCACCTGCACTCTAGCCTCGGTCAGTGTCGTCCGTTGCGCTAGTTCCTCGCGCGTATACACGTCCGGATAGTGCGTGCGTTCGAAGGCTTTCTCCAAAAGGTCGAGTTGGTCCGCTGTGAAAGTAGTCCGGTTGCGCCGTTGTTTCCGGCTGAGAGTCAGTCCGGGCTCAGACTCGGTGTCAGACAGGTCTGCAACAGGCAGTCACAATTTGTTGCATTTGGAATTTCAAGCATAACATGTATAGGGAAAATCCGAACAACATGATAATGAACAACAGAGTATCGTATATTTTCACTGATAATTTTACATAAACAAGTTTGATGCTTGTTGTTTGTTGGTGATTATGACGAATATTCCGAAGGAGCTCTGCTACATGTCTTGCATATTTTCTCTGATGACTGAGCATAAAAACTTTGATGCATGACTAACTTCTAAGACGGATATTCTGAAGAAACCCTGACATAGCCTTGTACAGTTCCATTTACATGTGTGCACAAGTGTGATTTATACATTTTTATCAAAGTTATTCAATAGATGTTTTCCTTTATTTTACTCGATAAGGAACACTATTATCCAGAATTTGTTTATATTTCAATTATTGTATTCTAAATACAAAGCACCGTCTATTATGAGATGGTGACCAAAGAAACACGACTGGACACATTCGTTTTACAAAATGTGAAATCGAGACACGCACGCATACCGGTACAGCAGCCGCTGAATAGTTAAAGTGAAACTCCCCATTCTATTGGGGATTCAATGTCTAACAACAAATAAAACAGTGATATTAAGCATACACAGCCAAATTAACCTAGTTTACGGCTATTGTCCGAGTACGAGTGAAGCAACTCGTGTTTAATTTAGTCTATGCACGTGTGTTCGTTTAACGTTGATATTTAACGTTATTAAGACTGAACATTTGTTAACAGTATATTTAGACCTTATTTAAGTTGATATACTTCTCGTTTGAACAGGACATAATATATATTTTGTTGTTACTTGAAGCCGCTGTCTCATATGTTGCGTTGTAAGTCATGCAACTGTAGGTATAACCTATGAGACTGCAAGTTCAACTTTGTAATGGTCGCTCTAACGTCTAAGTGGCTGAACGGAACCCGTAGTCTATAGCAGTAGTCGAGATCATGCCACTAATCCGACTCTCAGGCGCCACCACATAATCGGGGGTGATTTTATGCGTGGACAGCGAAACGACTCGATCTCGGTCGGTGTTAAACGACAGTTACACGCGCGTTGACCGAATCATGTATCGTTAGCGTAATTTTATGCATCGCGTTTCGTGAGCGGTAATTGCGAACGTATCTGAAACAAAGACCAGCGCTCGCGAGACAGGGCATCGTCATGGACCGCTTTGAAATGCGATACGACCCAGTAAATTGGCTCCTGCCTAGCGGAACGGCCAAGTCGACTGCCACTATCAAGTTGGATCGACTGGGGGCACTCGCGCGCAAACTTAAATGAACATTATCTCTTAGAAGCCTAAAACGCCGACAAAACGTCCGTGATTGAAACATAGCGAGGATGTTATAAGCGTTTAGCGAGATTGGCGGATAAGCAGCACTTATAGATGGACAATTGTGTAGTTTCCCAGAATTAAGTGTGTTCCGTTTAACGTCGACGTCACCGATTTATAATAAATGGATGGATGGATAATTGTTTTACTTTGTACTATAATTTTATGTAGAAAAACGCTTGCTTTGCGAAATACTAAAGCGTACATTTTAAACATTAAAAGCGCATTATTCATGAATAAGAATTGTTCTAACTACGTATACTTGGTTTAATCCTACCTGGGGTTACAAGACGGTGTATGGGCCTTGACAATAATATTTAAAATTCTTTTTACCTTATTATAGGACCATTACACTAGTCGCGGACCATCCACTAAGAAGACCTCTAAACACGACCGGGACCACAATTTTAAACTGCTACAAGCCCGGTACACTAAACTAAAAATCGAAGGAATTCCTGTAGCAAACTATAGCTACACTGTGGAGCAATATTGGGCAAACAGCGTTAGCAAACTATAGCTATACTGGGGAGCAATATGGGGCATAATGCGTTAGCAAACTATATCTATATTGGGGAGCAATATTTGGCAAACAGCGTTAGCAAATAGCTATACTGGGGAGCAATATGGGGCATAATGCGTTAGCAAACTATAGCTATATTGGGGAGCAATATTGGACAAACAGCGTTAGCAAACTATAGCTATACTGGGGAGCAATATTGGGCATAAGGCGTTAGCAAACTATAGCTATACTGGGGAGCAATATTGGGCATAAAGCGTTAGCAAACTATAGCTATAATGGAGAGCAATATTGGGCAAACAGCGTTAGCAAACTATAGCTATACTGGGGAGCTATATTGGATAAACAGCGTTAGCAAACTATAGCTATAATGGGGAGCTATATTGGGCAAACAGCGTTAGCAAACTATAGCTATACTGGGGAGCTATATTGGGCAAACAGCGTTAGCAAACTATTGCTATACTGGGGAGCTATATTGGGCAAACAGCGTTAGCAAACTATAGCTATAATGGGGAGCTATATTGGGCAAACAGCGTTAGCAAACTATAGCTATACTGGGGAGCTATATTGGGCAAACAGCGTTAGCAAACTATAGCTATACTGGGGAGCTATATTGGGCAAACAGCGTTAGCAAACTATAGCTATACTGGGGAGCTATATTGGGCAAACAGCGTTCCACATTATTTACCCACCATGAAATGACAACTACGTTGTAAGATGGTTTTCTTTACACAGGTGATATTATATAATTATATAAAACATTTGTCTTGCTCATCACAAACTCAATACCAATTATCATAAGCTGCAAAATATTCAGTGTACTCTAAAGTCATTAACCTTGTTGGTGGTTCCAATGACAAATTGTTACAAAAACTCTTTAATACCATTGGGTTTAATATAATATTATTGTTAAGTCGCCTAATTATTTCTTTTGGAACACGGTTTTATGACGCATGTATCTAATGATAACAACAAGAATTCATTAAAATACATTATGTTGTTATTTAAACGAATCATGTAACGTGTTCGCTACGGTGATAAGAATGGTAGTAACAAGACCAAGGTACTGCAACGAACAAAAGGTAACATGGTATTTACGTTGGTTACTATTGTTATATCATACATTACAACAATACTTTCAACAATATTATGTGTACTGAATGTTATATAACTTACATTTCTGATAACATTCGGATTAATAAACGTAATCGAAACCTGGCGAAAACCGGAATACTTTTGAGAACGGAGAAATAATGTTATAATACTGGCACCTTCAGATATGTGAACCGTAATGAAAGGCGAAACAGTGTTGAGAAAGAGCAAAGTATGTTTAAGGTATAACAATTCAGAAAATATATTTGTTATTAAATATCTAACAAAATGTGTTATTTTATTTTTGTGCGTTTCTTTCTTGAAACAAATATTATTTCTTCCCGTTGGTTTTTGTCCTGTTATTGTTTCCTATAAAAAAAAAACTGTAAAATTGTGTCTGTACTTTTCCAGTTGCTTTCTGTCCGATCACCGTTACGTATACAACAGCAATGTCGCCAATAAACGTATTTTGATTACACGTATGACTCGGTCATGAGCGTCTAGATGACTACGGGCTAATCCATCATGAGCAGCATCTGTACCTGACGTTATAACCAGTGTGCGCCAGTCTTACAAATAACCACCGCCTGATGAATACGCAGATATTATCTAAATTAGGGGCAATTTAAGCGCTTCGCCGTTGAGTGTAAATGATGTCGTTTCACATCCACTTTTCACAATAAATTCCCTGTTGCGGCACGCGGATTTCGGATGAAGCGACCACTTTGAAAACACCGCCGTCTTCTGATGTGGCCGTCGCATCACGGGTGATATACTGACGCCGTCAGAAGAGTTCTGATTTATCTTTTTCGTTCGAAGTACTTAAATGCTTATGCACGAATTCACAACGCCATCGACCACAGCTGCAGCTCCGTAAAACAAGTTTGTATTTAACGATTCCTTTCACAAAATATTGACTTATTTTAGACATCATTACAAATGATTCACTGCCAAAACTGGTTGTTATTTCTTAACAGACATGTACAATAGTTTTACAAAGTAGGGGTGTACCCCGCGGTTATGTGTTGCTATTGTAACAACAATGGTTAATCAAATTCGTTCAAACATGGTGATATTAATCAATTTTTGTTGTTGCGTGTAACCAAATCATAATATTACTAACTTTTTGAAAAAGTCGGGAAGTGAAGACGTTTTACGACCAGTGATGATATTAACCAGTTTACGCCTGGAGCGAAGAATCATATCGGCAATATGTATCACAATTGCAGCATTTTGGTCTTAAAACTAATTCACAGTTCACGCCATCAGGAGAGTTGATCAATTCGCTCAGATAGGACATAGCATAGTGTAAGTTCGTAAACAAGTCTAAAATAACCATCGTCGTGTGTGTGTGTGTGTGTGTGTGTGTGTGTGTGTGTGTGTGTGTGTGTGCGTGTGCGTGTGCGTGTGCGTGTGTGTGTGTGTGTGTGTGTGTGCGCGTGTGTGTTCTGGCGCGCATGCGCGTTTTAAATAGATCGACAATTCCTAAATCAGACGACAATGTTTTCCGGGACTTCTTTTCTGTGACTTTATATCTGTCTACCGAACGATAGTTCCAGCTTGGCCGTCATTAACTGTCTCTTCGCACACACACAGCGACGCGTGCTGAGACCCATTCTCAATATCCACGTTCTCATTTAATTCACTCCGACTGTTGCAACGGACGTTGACCATATAATTTGCATTTTACGGCTGGTCACGTCGTCTACAGCAGTTAATCTGCCACACTGGATAGAGATTACCAGGCCAAGTTGTATAGACGATGGAGTCGGCGACATCCACACCGATCGCCGACTGACCATTCGACACACGTGGACACAACGGGGACCCGAGTCTGTTGACCAGACAACCACAACAATCACCGCCACCCAGGTAGAGATTAATGACCACACCACGGATGAAGCAAGTCGATACGCAAACACGTGTTTAAACGTCATTCAAGGGATTCAGTGCGTGTTTAAGATAATCTCAATGAATTTGATAGTTTGCAAACATATTACAAACTAGTCGAAAAATATAATAATTAATTGATTGCATGAGAACGTGTAAGGTTTTATAGCCTTGGATAGGCCGCATATGCAACTATCCAGTTTCTGGCGAGTGTAAATCATTTATGCAATCGAATACGACGTTTTCACAAAACAATTAAAGCAGTACCAGTTATTTCATTAATGGCGTGCTCACCAGGCCTGGCGTCAATTACATCACGATGTAATATATTACTATTACTTAGTTTCCTTTCTATTACTATCACATGCTGAATTTGATATTACTATTACATTTGAAGGAATTACTATTACTATTAAATTTTTCATCGGAAATATTTACAGTATAGTATACACGGTATGCATAAATATGTATATATATATATTTAGTATTATCTACTAACTACACTGTTTATGGATAGAACAATTTTATAAATTTTATATTTCAGCACTATATAGGAATGAAAGACAAAAGTAATGTCGCTATTACTTAACTTGATGAATTATAATCAGTGTAATTAAACCATACTGCTCTACTGCTGCTTGGTGGACAGTTGATTACTGGCACAAGTACAAATACATCACGTTATTTTTCACACCTCTGTTGTTTAGGCCTATCAATGTGCACACAGCCACTAAACCCATATAGGCTTGTGTAAAAAGGATAGCTGGCATGAGAACCAACTTCAAAGAACTGTTGAATCCCTTTAGCCATGCAGCTAGAGGTATGTAAACTCTCCTAACCTCCAGGGTGAAACTGACTGAGGGCCATGATTCACAGACGAGCAATCATAAAACCTGGTCAAACTAGTGGAATATTCTTGTCCTTGTAAATAATTTAATAACTAGACTGCAAGGAAGCGTAACTCAAGTTTAACTTTGAAATATCCAATACATGTAGTAATATAAAAGTAATAGGTCAATTACTATTACATTGCTTTCTATTATATTGTGTTTTTATTCAACCTATTACTATTACTTCAATATTTGTAATCGTTACTATTACATATTACTATTACAGATCTGACGCATACAACTTGTTAGAAAAGATGTTTTAGTGAAATATTCATGATTTTAGAAGAAAAAGAAATAGGTATGCGGATTACGGATACGACCTATTTCAGCTAAGACGTGATCAAACAGTCTGCATGCTGAGTAGCGGACGGACGTTCGTTCCAACCACTGACCCGTATATCTGACCAACAACGTATCTAGTTTGAGATCTAGCGAAATATCAAAAGCCAGCGAATACTGATAGGTAGCAAACCCCGTCCAGGGGCACTAGACGGGGAAGACGAGTTCCCGCTGTATTCGATGTTTGTTACGACGTAAACTTGAGTGTTGTTCGACACGCTCGCGTTTGTGTTTGTTGATTGTTGCAACTTACCTTTTAGGTTGCGAACAATTGAGATATACCCTATAGAAGGTGAGAACCGTTGACATGCGGAGAGTTTCAAATAGTCCTGATGTACAAGTCATTTAGGTGGAAAACGTTAATGTAACCTCAAACGCTAGCTCGAATATAGTGTGATCTTTCAAAACCGATGATAATTATTATGATACTGAAAGTACTATTTGCATAATTACACAACGTTGATCACATGCACAGTGGCGACGACGTTGCTGGAAGTTACCTGGAATTTGAGTGCTCTACCACATATTAAATGACGGTCGATTACTCAAAAACGGCATAGAGTCTTTCGAAACACACAAACTAACACCCGTAGCCAAAAAGCGTGAGATATTGGAGACATGGAAAATCTACAAAAAAAATTCACCAGATTCTGGTTAGTCGGGTTCTCACTGTGGGTAGCTGTGTCAAGCAAAGATTGGAGTCATAAGCCATCTACGAACACACACTAAATGACACCGACAATCCGACAATGGTAAGATCATCCTCGCTACGAGGGACTGCTGATGATGTTGGTGACTGACAATGGGCCACACTTTACCGTACCTCTGTCGTCGCTGTGATCCGAGGTGCGGTCCTCTCCGCACTGCGCGTCCTCCTCGTCGTCCGCCGTCTCCCCGCCCTCATTCCCGCCGGTCGACAGACGCGACCGCAGCACACGGCTGATGGAGCTGACACTCGGCACGGTCGTGCGATCACACAACCCGTCCTTCAGCAATCGATCCCGGATCTCCCAGCTGAAGATGTTCGGGTTGCCTCGCTTGTACGACTCGATGCGGGTCTCCACCTCAGGCGTGGCGACGCGAGGCTTGCTGCCGCCGATGGCTCCCGGACGAATGCTGCCCGTCTCCTGGTAGCGCTGTGAAGGACGAGGGTGGGGGTTAAGTAAGAGACAGCATAAACGTTATTTGTCTAGCCCCCCCCCCCCCGTTGGACAGACGGCAGATGAGACAATACAATAATTCAAACCTCTCACTTACATTAAAGATACTATAACAAACAATTTCATTAATCGTATGGCGCTACAGCAAACCTTATGGCCCAACCATGCAGTTTCTGGCAACCACAAATAATTTATGCAAACGTATATAACATTTTCACAAAAAAATGTAAATCAGTAACCGTTATATCAACGTGTATGGAAAGTTGTCTTAGTGAAATAAAAAAATTAGAAAAATAAAATCGTTTCGTGACATAAAGACACTACCTACTACGTCTGACGAGACGTCAGCAGGAGCCTTGGCTTTCTTTACGAGTCGTTAATCTATTAATTTTCATTTCTCGTACCTCAGTTTATGTTATTAAGAGGTTATACTAACAAATGGTGTTTCCTCGTAGTAGTGATGTAGCTCGAGTATTGTTAGATGCGTAATATATGTCACCCGTTACCTGAACGGGTTTAGATGCGTACATGCAAGCCGTGCACTCATACATGCACGATGTATTTTAATTAGAGTATGATACACCGTGGGGGGGGGTTACCTGTAGGATCTTGCTGACACAACCGTGCGACACCCTGAGCGTGCGACTGATGACACAAGGTCGCACGCCCTGGGCCGCCAGCTCGATGATACGTAGTCGGATGTGACTCGGGAGAGGTCGGCCGTTGATGAATACTCCGCCCAGCTGGTTCACCCGACCCTGGCCTACAAGTAGTTACGTCACGTGGTTAAATGGAGGCAGTCTGTTCCTAGTTTTTCATTTATTAATTAATATAATGTGTCTTAAGACTACACTAACTATGTTGACGGTGTACTGCCCGCTAAATTGTGTTTAGTAAGACCGTAACAAAGTTGGCAATTTGAAGGTATGACCCCGGAGCATGCTGAAATAGTAAACAAAACACCCCATTTAAATATGATCAAGGTCCCGATTGTCCACGTTCAACACAGCAGACGTCCTGTTAAAAATTACTACGCTCGCTGAAACTGTATTGTGTACACAATGTTGGACAACACGATGACGGAACAAACGTTATTGATTTTGGTACACTGCTAATTAAATCAAACGTAATATTATATCCTGGCCAGTTGTCATTCTGAAACAATTAGCAGCGAAATTAGTAGTTTTGTTTGATCTGAAGATTTTCGTAACGTACAATGTCTTTGAAGGTTAACGTCGAGAAACGCCTCCACACATTTCCTCGAACTACCTATATATAAGAGAAAAAATAAAGGCAAGTTCTTATATAGCGCAGTACCCAGTCATCCGGACTGCTCAAAGCGGTTTACACTAATGTCCAGGGTTTTAACCGAGCACACCTAAATGCCATACACTTCGTTACAAATTAATTGTTCGTTTTTTACTTTATACATTTTAATTTTTCACAGTTATATTCATGCAAAACAATCGAATCATTCAGTGCAAAGCTGATACTGTCTATGACGAGAGAAATTTACTGACGCTCTAGTCTACGCGTTTAAAAAGAGCTTTAATTCCAATATTTATTGGACCGTGTGCTATTCGAGTCCTGTCATCAGTACAAGTGAAATCGAATAAATATGCATTGGCACGCTGTTCACGCGCTCTTACCGATAATGCCAAACGTCGTTCAGTCAGACGTGTTGTTTCCAGATAAAATTAGAACAATTATCACTTTTGTCAAAGTTCTATCCACAAAGATGTCAAACATTTAACGGTTAAACGGCCGGTAACTCTTAAATAACTGAGGTTAGTACTTTTTGGTAACAACGTCCTCGTTCACTGCTATGGTCTAACTGACTCCACGGGATAACTATTTACTTATGTCATAAACAAGTAATCGGACTACACCGTAGGCCTGTCATGTTTGTGCTGACAACCCGACTCTGGAGACATCACGTAACCGTCAGTTTTTAATCCCATAGCAAGTTTGCTTATACCACGACTGTTTTATAGTTTCTCCTTGATATCAATGCATCTGTCCCTGTGTTGGAACATTCAGTATTAATATGTCATCATGCCAATGCTTTTTTAAACTGTATCATCCCCCATTAGACTATGTCACTGTCGAATATGCAACTAACACATAAACAATATCGTCGAATGTGTTATATATAATAATGCAACATTTAGAGAGCTTCAGCAGATTCCTAAAATTGAGTGCTAAAATTTATCGGATCAAATAGACCGCCCTTCAAGCAGCACCCTGTGAACTTACGGAAAGTTGGACTCAGAGACCCCGGATCAAAGTCACAACAAAATTATTAAGATGATCATAAAGTGCAAAACTGTAGTAAGCAATAAATAACATATCGAAGCGTGCTGGTTAGTATCCCTTGAAGTATAAACATTTCCCAGGAAAACACACTTGTGAAATACATATATACTAGAGTAGGTTGGGGTCAGATGGGCCTCTTAAGCATAAATTAGGCATTTATTCCTTTAATCCTAACTGGACTAAGCTTTTTGAAATGTGTTCCGGATCCTGTTCTGATTGCTCCATTTAATTTTAAATGCCGTTGTATCGTTGACCGTGGCACATGGGGGGGGGGTATAGCACCATCTCTGACAGCAGTTCCATTTGTGATAGCTTTGATAGCTGACAGCATATCTTCTTCCAACATTGACCCACTCTCTGTCTTCTTGTAACAGTGCATTGTCAACATATAGAATCAATAAAACCACAAAATATATGGCTGGAAAAGCAAACTTGAACGGAACATAAATGAATAAAATCACATGGGCCGCCTACTTTCTTTGTATCGAATAAGTCCCTTATTTACATAAAATATATGACGAATAATTCCCATAATGTTGTGTGTCAATAACTATGGTATTACCAATAACACAGACCAGCATTGGCCATCTTAAACCATTATTGGGCAGCTAAATGTTGAATGATGTACCCTACCCGATGCAATTACGAGCCACCGTACATGAAACTAAGGCCTTGCATGTCGTGCATGAGCCCCGATTAACTATTGTTTCCCACTCAAAGTATTCTACATAGATCCTTTCGACAAGATGACTGTCAATCGTTAAATAATTCTTTGGTGATGTTCCAGGGTCCTAGATCGACTCACGGAAATACACTCACTCACACTATCCTTTGTTAAAATTCATTTCGTACAGGAAATAAGTTGTAAGAGACTTATGTTGGTAGTCTAACTTAAAAACTTGTCATTTCTTGGATATATAAATGACGACACTTATTGGATACAACGTACTTGGTGGCCCAACTGGCCCCACCCTACTATATTGGCAACCAGCTTCATTGATTTTGCGAGTGCCACGTAACAGTCGTAACAACATAAGGCGTGTGTACAGTTACTACAGTATGGATTAGAATGTTGGTCTGGTATTCTTGTCTTTGTTCCTGAAATCCGCGTGGAAAGGAGAGCCGACAAAAGCCTAAAACGCCGATGCAGCAACGGTGTGCTGTCCGCAGCGCTGTGTTTACTACCTTGCGCCAAAGAAACGCGTATAGATCGGGGTAATTTCCAAATTATCCGTGAAACGTTAATCGCATATAATGGAGGGGGGTGATTATGGTTGTAGCCGACTATGATATCACCTTAACACGTGTGCTAGAGTAATGCCTGGGATTTCAGTACTATATGCATATTTTGTTTTAATTCCAAATATACCTATAATGCGGGTAATATATATATATATATATATATATATATATATATATATATATATATATATATATATATATATATATATATATATATATATATAGTATGCAAAGTTAAATTCAGACATGCTGAATTGTTAACATGTTAATAATATTAATAATATGTATCAAGGGCGGGCGGACTTATACGTGTAAACTCGCACACGCACATATATACGCGCTAATACACGGTAGTGTTGTTTTGCCGTTATAATGAGGCTGCCACGTTCAGTCTTACGGCAACATTATAAAGGAACCAGTAAACAGCAACACTAAACGTGAAGGTAATGAGATGCGGACATTATTTGAAGCTGTGCTTTCGGGAAGCCAAAGTAATATAGCCTTGTCGAGAAACAGGGCGCATTCTCGATTACCAATGTGACCTTACTGGTACGCAGCTAGACTGAAAAGTGTGCTGGACAGGTCAGCGAATGGAAGGGAACATATAACAGGATGAGCGGAGAGAAGAAGACAAAAAATGGGAATACTCAGGGGAAGAGGAAGACCACGACTGGGACGGGAGGACTGTGGGGAGAGATTAGGCGGGATTAGAACGAAGGCGAGGAAAAAGAGGGAGAGAGATGAGAGTGGAGACGGGTGGCGGAGATAAGGAAAGATGGAACTGGAATGGCATCAGACGCCACCGACGCAAGGAGAAGGACGACAGGTCGACAAGGGTACTGTTCTACGAAAAGGAACGATGTTAGATTCACTTGAATCCGGGACATAAATACCTCGGACAAAAGCCCCTGAATATACATACTTACAAACTAATCACACTATATATACTGTTATTGTGTATGCGTGCGTGTGTAGTTTCTTTCCGTTATTTTGTGTGTTTATACAGATTCAAAAATCGAGTCTTACACCAAAGGTACAAGGTGACGTAATATATACACATCCAAAGGCCCGAGGAGTCACGAATCATGGACATATCTACAAGCCGATAGAGTTAGGTTAAAAAGTTAAAACGAGGACAATCAGAAAAAGCTGACATGTTACAGTTACAGCCATTAAACGCCGACACACTGTAGCACAACAGGTTGGAATGTGTTAAACGCGTTGCTATTATAATGGAATGTACTAAACGCGTTGTTATTATCACAGTCACAAAACATCTAATCGTTTGCGGAGTTGCAGCGCACTTTAATAAACGACATTACTGCCGCCCTGTCGCCAGACACATGTCGCCGTTTCGGTGTCACTTTGTCGCCTTTCAGTTCTGTTGCCAATCAGGTGCCGCCGCGCTTTTGATTAAGCGCTCTACCGTCTACGTTCAGTTGCTTCTTTGCCGATTAATAATGGCGAATGACAATAACTCTTAATCTACGTCATTGGCAACAAAAAGGCCCGGACTCTGCGAGGATGCACCAACAGCGCGGAACCGCTGCCCGCTGTGCTGAGTCGGCCGCTTTGATTAGGGGCGCGCGTGCGAAGAATTAAAACCTGTCCTCGCTCCGTCAACGTATCAGCCTGCGCGAAGGACCACACAGGGACTACGGCGGTGCGGCATTCTAGGGCAAAAAAACGTACCTTTTAGCAACGCTTCTTGCTCGATCCTCGAGAACTCCATGACGCGAGGTTAGCGCGGTTCAAACTCGACGGCGTTGTCAACCGCTTGAGATCGACACATGGAATGAGCAACAGGTCACGGAATGCAACGCTGAAATACGAGACCCGGCAGATGTGGTCGGCTGGTCGGCGGGCTGGTCGGGGGACCCTAGCGGGGTGGCGAGGGTGCGGCGGGGGGGCATGTCCGCGCATAATGATTGAAACAACGAAGTGGATAAGCTGCGCGAGGCTTCTACGCCAATTACCCCGGTCTGATCTTATCGCCGATTACCCCCTTAGCGGAGCCCCGATCAAGGCAATTAGAACGGTTTGAAAGCGCGATTATCCGCCCTGCCCCCCTACCCACCTCCGGCCACCCACCCTCAAGCCTCGGGTTGCAGACGGATCATCAACTTTCGAACGGGTGATAACTGAGAGTGGCCAAGTCGTAAAATGCATCATTAAAAGACAGCGGTGAAGACTCGCGTTTAGTCGTCGCTTGTAATCCGTTTCATTTGTGGAAAATCTCTAAATGGAACCTTGAAACGCCGTGTCAGATTCATGATCGATGTAGAGATATCGCGGACACTCTGTTCCGGCAAAGATAACGTTCCAGGAACACGTATACTTCCGTGTAGTTGCATAATAATCGTATTTTTATTCTTCAATTAGAGAAACACCTGTACTGCAAATAAATTGATGCTTTTGTCAACTTAACTGAAATCTACATATCCGATTGCCTCACAATTCCAACGACTCTGTCGAAATTTCCTGATCAAACGCGTGCAGTTTTTTGGCCCTTTGAGTAATAATAAAAAAAACCTGCGCATATGAATGTGCGATCGTATTACTTTGAGTAACGTATTATATTTGCGTTTTTCTTATTTCATTTAATATACAAATGAACGAACGAAAGAACGAACGAATGAACGAACAACATACACGAACGGTTATAAACACGTATATATTTGAATATGTATGTTTTCATATTTTTGTGGCGCATGTTTGTGCCGTTTTGCTTAGTGGTATTTGGTTGTACGATGATTGTGTATGCTACGTGTTCCGAGCCATTTTGTTGTACGATTATTGTGTACGATACGTGTTCCGAGGTTTTTTGTTCTGCGACATGTCACGGATTCGACGGCAATACCGAACAGTGAAACCTTATAATTATACACATTTTATACATTTCAGTGTTTTAAACTATTCCGATTTTTAGCTATCGCCAGAGTAATCGTAAACGTCATAATTTACAGGTAATCTGAAAGAACGTAACAGTGAAAATATGCCTTGTGTTTTAGTGCATCTCGCCGAATACAGTTTTCTTTATGTTTACATCGCGGCGAATTTCAATGTGTTGCTAATAAAACTATCACACACACACACACACACACACACACACACACACACACACACACACACACACACACACACACACACACACACACACACACACACACACACACACACACACACACACACACACACACACACACACACACACACACACACACACACACACACACACACACACACACACACACACACACACACACACACACACACACCACACACACACACACACACACACACACACACACACACACACACACACACACACACACACGTTGACCCTTCGTGGACGTGTCCAATTTCGTCTGGGAAATGAGTTAGCGACGTTGTCCAGCAACAGCGGGTGAGGACAATCCGACACGCTGGGCTCGCGACGGTCATCATGTCTGCCCGGTCACTCATTGCCTCCCAGGGTAAACAAACACGTGACTTCAAACGGCAGCGATCGACAAGACGTCACCCAAAACGTAAAAAGTCACGGGAAAAAGTCACATGAAAGAAAGTCACAGGAAAAAGTTGAAGTGTAATGTATAGTTCTTTGTAATTACAGTATAAGTGGAAGTATTAAAATTAATTTGTATGAATATTCCTTTAATAATCAAAATTAACTAAAATATAACAACAAATTCAGTGCATATGTTTGATAATAAAAGTCACTGTGAAATCTCAATTGTGCTCGTAAGTCAATGAAAGTGTTAAGACTATGTCATGTTGTTATAATCACGCATCAAACTGTTTTGTGTTCACCAGTGGAATATGCCAGATTGTGTTTGAGTTTATTCAGAATATTCGTAAGTGAATAGCTGCAAAACTGTGTATTTAGTTAATAGTCTTCGAATACATTATGTTGTATTTTATTTCCTCTTACTTTTTCCTAGCAAAAACTGTATCCAATGTTACTGTCAGTTTTTTGAGTATACAATTTTTAAATTCTTGTTTCAACATCCGTCCATAAATCGTATACGTTTCTTATTGTTTGTTTCACAGCCGCAGTGCGAAAAAACTGCCTAACGCCATATATTCTAAATGTTCACGGATATGTACTTTGTAATAGAATATCAATTTAAAATTGGCATATGACATTATTAACTTGTGACGTTTTATTCATTACTCAGATGGGTGTTCGTGCGCCTACATAATGACGCCATTAATCTCATTAAAACCGCGCCTGGATGAAGATTTCAATAAAACCTTCCTGCATCTTCTCTTTTTAAGAACACTTTATTGGATATGTTAACGATGTGTTGCCAAAAACGAGAATAGTGTTTTCTGACTTGAAACGAATCCATCGGACCAGTCAACATATAGACGTGGAAGATTAGATTGCGTTTAGTGAATAAGATTGTGTTTAGTGAATAAGATTGCGTTTGGTGAATAGGATTGCGTTTAGTGAATAAGATTGTGTTTAGTGACTAAGACTGTGTTTAGTGAATAAGATTGCGTTTAGTGAATAAAATTGCGTTTAGTGAATAAGATGAAGGTAAAGGTGAAGCCTATGTTTATTATAGGTCGAATATAATGATTTATATCGACATTATTACCCCATGCAGGAAAATCAACTTGTGTCGATGCGTTATGATCACATTGACTTGTTCTAGCTGTATAATTTTCTCACGCAGTGTAGGTATACTAGAGAACATTCGTCGCGCCCACCAGGTGTTCATGTGGCATCGATAATGGGCTTATGGGGATACAATCGCATGGATCGTTTGCTGCGTAAACTTAATTCCGTTAACTGCTTTAAAAAATCTGTCGTCCATATTTGATTAATCTATACATGAAAATTCAACGACCGACTTACTTCGACAACACACAATTATTTATTTTGCTGACACGTGTTTCTCAACAACAACGTGTTTTCTATTTTCTGACGCACGAAGTTTACAAGTTGTGGTGGTTGGAACCAGCGACTCGAACTTGCGCCAAACATGTAATAATATAAATTATAAATATAAATTATGCTACCATAATTTGTACCATGACAGAAACCCATCATATCAGTTAACTTACAAGAGGTGAAGGAAATCAATAACCTTAATTCCATGTTAACAAGCAGAAAGAATTAATGCTAAAACAGAATACCTTTGTAAAAGATATATGACTTATGCACGCTTAGCAACGGCACGAAGTTGGAAGCTCCGGCGATCCACCGACTGCACAAAACGTGATCACGCAAACGAAAGTCACCGTCTATTTATGACATCGCCCGACTGTTTGACGCCATACGGGACCGACAAGGGTATCATTCCAACACAGACAATAGGGCCAACACAGTTACGTCGATCCTGCGAGTACCAACAGTGTTTGTGGCCATGACTTGCAGCTTTTTTTTACAATTTACATTTTATTATGTAATACACAATACATATAGGAGTCGGGAGCTGTTTCTTTGTAGCCGGGGCATCGGGTCACGTGAAACATTCAAGTGAATTTTGATTGGTTCGTTTGTTAGTGAGATTCTTGTAACACACTTTCAACAAGTGTCACACCCACAAAAGACGCGAACGATTGTTCACACGATCAACCGTTATTGCATGTTCAGTTTGTATTCACGGATCTCAGCACACAAACCGATGGGTCATGCACCGCACAGAACAGGTCCGGCTATAGATATATAACCGATTATACACAGGCCCGATAATTACCATAGACATTTTGTGGCGTTTTTTCTTTTCTTGTGTCACAGGGAATGCGAGCGTCGTAGTCATGTCCGGTTCTCCGCATATTTATTAAAGAAAGTCGTAAGTAAAACTCTTTTTTTCCCCAAAGGAAAGGTGAAAGACGGTCAGGCAACGAAGCCAACTTCACGCAGTAAATGGTGGACTATACACCCGGTTGTGTCCCACACGTCCAATCATCGTTTTCTAATGTTAGATGTTCCCCGTTTGATGGAATCGGAGGACGGCACACGCCAAACCCTTCCAGGACGACATACGTTGAGCCGACGGATTGAGGCCTACTCACCTTGCGTCGTACGGCCGCCAGCGAGCCCGCCGTCTCTCGGGACCAAACATTGGCACTGGAGCATCTCTTGAAGCGTTATCGACCCAATTTCACGGCATTTCACACGGGTTGACATCGTCTCCTGCTGCTGGCGAGCGTCCCAAGGCTCGTCTTTGATGTGGACGCCGGGGGGGGGGGGGGTAGGCCCGGAGGTGCTGGATGTCGCAGAACTGCCGTCACTGTCGTTACACTGGGGTCGTCGACACGGAGAATGATTGCTGTGTCACTGAGAATGTCACGAATTCGGGACGATATGGACATTGATGCGTCAGGCGTAACGACCGTTTTGTGAAGGCATGCAAAAACCGTCACAATTCATTGGTAACAGCAATAAAGGTGCTTAACGGTGTTCAGCAACAATAATTAGAACATAATTGATATTATAGTTTCCCGACACGGTTTAAAAAGAGCAGTATGTTCCTCATTTTTCATTAATTAATTAATATAATGTTATTAAGACAATACTACATATGTTGAAGTTGTGTTTAGTATGCCCGTAAGAAAGGTCGCTATTCGAAGGCACGACCACGGGTACATGTTCAAATAGTAAACACAACATCCAGTTTCCAAGCAAGCTTTATTGACAATACGGCCGAAGGTATAGCAGTTATGCTATACCCTCGTACATCAGAGGGTATAGCAGTTATGCTATACCCTCTGATGTACAACTGTCCCACGTTTAACACAGTAGACTTCCTGTTACAAATTACTGCGCCCGCTAATACCTGGTAGATGAACATACTATAATTTGTATATGAAATAGTGCTTAGAAGAGAACTTGCTTGTATTGTTTAAATGTGTTGTCGCCAATATAATTTAAGAAAATTAATGATGATAGCGCGGTAAGTATCATTAGTCGAACAAGAAAAACACTTGTTGCTAAATCGATACCTGCTACACTGCCTCGAGGGTGCAAACTACTTCTGGCAGGTGGCTTGAAAGGTTCTGTAACCCCTCTCTACGTAACCAGCGTCGGCGTTTAATTACCGGCGCACTTGCAGACTGGCAAATAAACAAGTTGCCCCATGGGTATCATGTCCGGCGGCCGGTTTAATAATTACTCTGATACGACGTTAGTCCGTCTCTGATCTCACAAAGTGGCTGATGAATGCAAACAAATTAGGGATCATCTCCAAAAAGACGATCAAGAAAGCAACGCGCTTCTCGAGTTAGGGAGATAGCCAGCTTTATTTTTGTTTATTGAGTCATGTAATTTAGGGTTGCGGTGTTTGGCAACAAAGAGAAGTAGGTCGCTTATGTTCGTGTAGGGCAGAAAAACGTAAACAAATACACGCGCTAAGCCGGCGTTTGTTGTGTTGTGTAGGTTAGTTGTTAAAAAGGCCCGTATACACGAACAACTACTTAGCGGACTAGTTGGCCAACTCGGTGTTGCCCAACTGATTCGACAACTATGATGTGTGCGTTTACACGTGTGGCATGTCTCGACACAGGGAACAACTGCGACCTTGACCTCTACTGCGAGTACTTATGATTTTGAAATATTGGGTAAAACAAACAGCAAATAAATCAACAGGAGAGTTCCGTGTTAAAGGGAATAAAAACATATATTGCTTGAATTCATGTTATATTACATCCATTTTTGACGCGCTTTTCGGGATGCGGAGATGTGACGTCACATATGACTCAAACTCGCATCAGGCCGACCCTTTCCATGCATTCAGAGCACTTTACAGGTATAGCTTTTGGGTCGAAACGAGTGTCAGAATGAGTTATTGTGCAATATTCCGACGTAATACAAACACTAGTCATCATAGAGGAACAAGCAGTTATCTTACGGTTCCACATGAATCGAATTTTATTCAAAACAATGAGTGCGATTGCGCCTACGACAGGCGCGTTGGTTTCTTATCACTTATTTTACAATCGGGCGACGCCGGTTCAATCCTGACACCATGCAAATCATTGATTTTCTTTACACTTTTTTTGTTTATGTTTTCACCAAGTAATATAAACCAAATCATTTTATACTATAATGCACTGTCTGTAAATAATGTTTGTAATAATTATTTATTCGCCACAAACATGAAAATATGGTCATTATAAATTATAACCATGTTTCTAAATGTTATTTATCCAAACAAATATAATGGATATATAATTTATTAATTGTACATATATTGTACGGTAATATATTGTAATTATATATGTGAAAACAAATTGTGATCTGTCTAGATAAATAAAATTTAGAAACATCGTTATATATAATGACCGTATTTTCATTTTTGTGGCGAATAAATAATTATTACAAAAATTATTTACAAACAAAAGGATTCCCAGGATTTTTTTTATTTGGTATGTCCGCCGACGGCAAGCTCTGTAAAGATCTGCGGTGGTCATTTTCGGACGCTGATTCAAGACTAAATACGAATGTGATCAGCCTGGAAAGACATTGAACGTCAGAACATAATTCTTGGTCAAACACACAGGTCCACCTTTCATCAAGTTTTCTGCATATATCTGTGCACCGAAGATATAATATTCGGCCAAACCGACCTGGAAACGGGACATATTGGAGCAGCAGCGGCGCGATTTGTCGGGTGCGGCGATTTGCCGGGTTCGGTGACATATCCCTACGATTACAACATAGTACTACAGTCTACTTCAACGTCTGCATATATATGTATGACCAACGCTAAACAGAAATGTAATACGAATATGAATATAATAAAGCGCGAATACGTTTGATTAATATTGTACAACTATGAGTATTTTATAATATGCAGATTGATTTTAAACTCTTTCGACATCGCCGTCTGCGACAGCCAGTCTAACCGGCCCCTTAAATTCTGGCTACGCATGCACCTATGTTCGAGAAATGCGGAGTTGCGGTTGGCTAATCAACATCAACTTTTTCACTTTTTTAAATTCCGAACGTATAAACAAATTATTCGTTGACGTATACAACGACTATCATGTAGAGCACCATATTTTAGTTTTCACACAGAAATGTCTATTTTGAAATCATTCGGAAAAACCCCCGAAAATATTTACATTGTTTAGATAGGCGCAACTAAAACCACTCACTTGTAACTTGCGTAGAACAAAGATGGCGATACGCAGTGCTTTATTTGGCCGATTTAGACGTCGAACAAAATAAGTTTTTTAGTGTGTCTTATAAATGAGCAGGTTACTGTTATAATCAATGTGTATTTAAATAGTATGTATTTAAATATATGGCATACAACAGCTGCAGTTCCCCTGTAAAAGTATATCTCATTTGTTGAAATATCTTAATTAGTTTTTATTTATTGTTAAAATTTAAGCAAACTTTTAAAAAGCGACGTTTTAATAAACGAGACCTTGTTTATTCATATTGTATATTGTTTTTTAATTTGTTTGGTTCGTAAATGTATGTACTGTGTATTTCATTAGTTTAGGATTATTTATCGAGGAATTTAAACTGGCCATTGAAAGGTAAGCATTTTTCTGCCAAAATCACAACATTAATGGGGCATGTCATAGGCAGCTATTTTGGTTCGTGTGCAGAATAGGCTTGTTCTACTTAATACCCGATTCGCTGTGGCGGGTCACGTATTTAGTGGGCATGCATATTTAGTAGCCCGGTAGACGGCGACACTCGACCACCGAGATAATTACATACGTCGGTTAACTAATAAAGAAGTCACGGGGTTTGATATAGCAATTCAAATCAAAAATACGTATTTCAGTCACAGAAATGTGAATGTTCTGCACTCTGCAGATTTGGTAATTTATTAGTTTTACTATACTTTTTAACTTTTTATGCTGAAGGACAACATGTGATTGAGTTACGATACGACATAAAATCAGACAATCTTGTTTATAATATTATTTCCAAGCCGACCTTTCTCTGTTGGCATTGACTGAGAGTGGTTACCAGTGTTCGAAATTACTGCCGACCCGGAGGCCCGAGACCGTCAAATATTTCGTCTGACCGATCGATAATTTGCAAATGTGCCGGCACGCAAGACCGGCAGATTTAAAAAAAGAAACTAATGGAACACTTACCTAGTATCCGAGCCAACATCATACCAGGCATATTTACATCACGAAAATATTGCGTCTTAGCATATGTTTGAGGCCCAAAGTGCTGCCCGATTTGCGTCAGTCTGCGCGCTGCGGCCGCGTGTTACCGCAGTGAGCGATATAGCAGCGTATACTGTTGCAAACTGGGTCGCTCTTTGGGCTTCAAAAGTGCGCCTAGACGCGGTATTTTTTTAATGTGGATATGCATGGATAATGTTGAATGATGACAATAACATGTGAAGTATCAAAATTAAGCAAACATGTTGCTGTAGCGACGAATACTAGACAAGTGCCAGCAATTATAGCATTTGTGTACTTCCGAACGGGAAATTTAACGTCAGCGTGGTACAAAAACAAGATGGAAAAACAATAAAATGTCGAGCTGATCAATGCTGATAGAACGATTGAGTTTAGTTTCGTAGTGCTGTCACTTCCAGCGAGTTCCGCTTGAGCACAGTAAAACGAGTGAAGAGTTCAAAACTGTGTTTCGAACCGCATCAAGCCATCCACAGTGTCAGCTACCATCAACATCCAGCTGCATTCACCCGACTTGGCTGACTTCAAACCCACATCAGCTGTCCACCTGTGAAATATGTCTGGCGCGAGGATGCCCAAATTCAAATCCGAGTTGGACTCGGACAGTTAATCACTGTCCGATTCCAGCTCGGATTGAACTGGAGTCACTCACCATCAGTGACTGGAGAGAGTGTTTATCGGAGTGTGACGGTCCCGCTTCTCCGGCAGGTGATGGCAACAGTTCTGAGTAGACCCCTGCAGGCATTCGTGTTGTGGTGTTTGTAATAATGTGCAACACTGAAGTTTTTCTGTCAACAATAAACTGTTGCTTATGTTGTCATTTAAATTCGCTGATTCATTAATCTTAATATTGTAACTTGATATACAGGACAAACTTGGCCTGAACTAGTATATTAATAATTGCCATGCGTTACAGCTGTAAATGTAAATTGCTCGTGTAATTACGTTAATATTTGGATCACCAACGTTTGCGTTTTGAAAGTTGAAGGTCCAACTGACCACCAACTTTTCAGCTATAGGGTGAAGAACACTGATGGTTACTGTTTGGGTGTTTGTCGTTCTCTGTGGTTAGTGTACATCCCTGATTAAGGAGACGGGACTAACTTTAGTGTGATCAACCAAAGCACGATGGATACGCTATCTCAGATGTTGAGAGACTTTTACAAACAGACCTCAAACACGCAAAGCCTGGACCGAGAGTTATACCCATAGTTCTGGCATAGTTCTCATATGTTGGTATCATTTTGTTACAGTATCCGCCTCGTGGCGCCACTGCATCTAACGACCACTGCTGAAGAGTTCGATTTCCTTAGTCCGTGGGCACTGGTTAAATAAAAATATTAATATTTGTTTTATAATATGCCGTAAAATGACCAACGGCGCTTAATTGTTTAAACCAACGATCATATGCGCTTCTTCCATAAAATGGGAAAATACCAAATTACAACAAATACATGGCGGTGGCGAACGTTTGGAGGACACTTGAAAGTGTCATCTGAGACAGACATATATCGCGTCGCATATTGGAGAAGAGTGAATGATGAACGGGAAAGATAAGGGGAAGGAGGATGTTGGTGGCGACAGCAGTGCAAGAAGAGCCAGGGGAGATAGAGGGGAGACAGTTGGTGGCGACAGCAGTGCATGAAGAGCCAGGGGAGATAGAGGGGGGAC
Organism: Escarpia spicata; assembly: GCA_963995525.1. Classification (NCBI taxonomy): domain Eukaryota; kingdom Metazoa; phylum Annelida; class Polychaeta; order Sabellida; family Siboglinidae; genus Escarpia; species Escarpia spicata. Next base: position 7,688,075 of record OZ023214.1, on the reverse strand, counting down.
AGTTGGTGGCGACAGCAGTGCAAGAAGAGCCAGGGGAGATAGAGGGGAGACAGTTGGTGGCGACAGCAGTGCATGAAGAGCCAGGGGAGATAGAGGGGGGACAGTTGGTGGCGACAGCAGTGCAAGAAGAGCCAGGGGAGATAGAGGGGAGACAGTTGGTGGCGACAGCAGTGCATGAAGAGCCAGGGGAGATAGAGGGGAGACAGTTGGTGGCGACAGCAGTGCAAGAAGAGCCAGGGGAGATAGAGGGGAGACAGTTGGTGGCGACAGCAGTGCATGAAGAGCCAGGGGAGATAGAGGGGAGACAGTTGGTGGCGACAGCAGTGCATGAAGAGCCAGGGGAGATAGAGGGGAGACAGTTGGTGGCGACAGCAGTGCAAGAAGAGACAGGGGGAGATAGAGGGGAGACAGTTGGTGGCGACAGCAGTGCATGAAGAGCCAGGGGAGATAGAGGGGGGACAGTTGGTGGCGACAGCAGTGCAAGAAGAGCCAGGGGAGATAGAGGGGAGACAGTTGGTGGCGACAGCAGTGCATGAAGAGCCAGGGGAGATAGAGGGGAGACAGTTGGTGGCAACAGCAGTGCAAGAAGAGCCAGGGGAGATAGAGGGGAGACAGTTGGTGGCGACAGCAGTGCATGAAGAGCCAGGGGAGATAGAGGGGAGACAGTTGGTGGCGACAGCAGTGCATGAAGAGCCAGGGGAGATAGAGGGGAGACAGTTGGTGGCGACAGCAGTGCAAGAAGAGACAGGGGGAGATAGAGGGGAGACAGTTGGTGGCGACAGCAGTGCAAGAAGAGCCAGGGGAGATAGAGGGGAGACAGTTGGTGGCGACAGCAGTGCATGAAGAGCCAGGGGAGATAGAGGGGAGACAGTTGGTGGCAACAGCAGTGCATGAAGAGCCAGGGGAGATAGAGGGGAGACAGTTGGTGGCAACAGCAGTGCATGAAGAGCCAGGGGAGATAGAGGGGGGACAGTTGGTGGCGTCAGCAGTGCAAGAAGAGCCAGGGGAGATAGAGGGGAGACAGTTGGTGGCGACAGCAGTGCATGAAGAGCCAGGGGAGATAGAGGGGGGACAGTTGGTGGCGTCAGCAGTGCAAGAAGAGCTAGGGGAGATAGAGGGGAGACAGTTGGTGGCAACAGCAGTGCACGAAGAGCCAGGGGAGATAGAGGGGAGACAGTTGGTGGCAACAGCAGTGCACGAAGAGCCAGGGGAGATAGAGGGGAGACAGTTGGTGGCAACAGCAGTGCAAGAAGAGCCAGGGGAGATAGAGGGGAGACAGTTGGTGGCGACAGCAGTGCAAGAAGAGCCAGGGGAGATAGAGGGGAGACAGTTGGTGGCGACAGCAGTGCATGAAGAGCCAGGGGAGATAGAGGGGGGACAGTTGGTGGCAACAGCAGTGCAAGAAGAGCCAGGGGAGATAGAGGGGAGACAGTTGGTGGCAACAGCAGTGCAAGAAGAGCCAGGGGAGATAGAGGGGAGACAGTTGGTGGCAACAGCAGTGCACGAAGAGCCAGGGGAGATAGAGGGGAGACAGTTGGTGGCAACAGCAGTGCATGAAGAGCCAGGGGAGATAGAGGGGGGACAGTTGGTGGCAACAGCAGTGCAAGAAGAGCCAGGGGAGATAGAGGGGGGGGCAGTTGGTGGCGACAGCAGTGCACGAAGAGCCAGGGGAGATAGAGGGGAGACAGTTGGTGGCAACAGCAGTGCAAGAAGAGCCAGGGGAGACAGAGGGGAGACAGTTGGTGGCAACAGCAGTGCAAGAAGAGACAGGGGGAGATAGAGGGGAGACAGTTGGTGGCGACAGCAGTGCAAGAAGAGCCAGGGGAGATTGAGGGGAGACAGTTGGTGGCGACAGCAGTGCAAGAAGAGCCAGTGGAGATAGAGGGGAGACAGTTGGTGGCGACAGCAGTGCAAGAAGAGCCAGGGGAGATAGAGGGGAGACAGTTGGTGGCAACAACAGTGCAAGAAGAGACAGGGGGAGATAGAGGGGAGACAGTTGGTGGCGACAGCAGTGCAAGAAGAGCCAGGGGAGATAGAGGGGAGACAGTTGGTGGCGACAGCAGTGCAAGAAGAGCCAGTGGAGATAGAGGGGAGACAGTTGGTGGCGACAGCAGTGCAAGAAGAGCCAGGGGAGATAGAGGGGAGACAGTTGGTGGCGACAGCAGTGCACGAAGAGCCAGGGGAGATAGAGGGGAGACAGTTGGTGGCGACAGCAGTGCAAGAAGAGCCAGTGGAAATAGAGGGGAGACAGTTGGTGGCGACAGCAGTGCAAGAAGAGCCAGTGGAGATAGAGGGGAGACAGTTGGTGGCGACAGCAGTGCAAGAAGAGACAGGGGGAGATAGAGGGGAGAAAGTTGGTGGCGACAGCAGTGCAAGAAGAGCCGGGGGAGATAGAGGGGAGACAGTTGGTGGCGACAGCAGTGCAAGAAGAGCCAGTGGAAATAGAGGGGAGACAATTGGTGGCGACAGCAGTGCAAGAAGAGCCAGGGGAGATAGAGGGGAGACAGTTGGTGGCGACAGCAGTGCACGAAGAGCCAGGGGAGATAGAGGGGAGACAGTTGGTGGCGACAGCAGTGCAAGAAGAGCCACGGGAGATAGAGGGGAGACAGTTGGTGGCGACAGCAGTGCAAGAAGAGCCAGGGTGAGATAGAGGGGAGACAGTTGGTGGCGTCAGCAGTGCAAGAAGAGCCAGGGGAGATAGAGGGGAGACAGTTGGTGGCGTCAGCAGTGCAAGAAGAGCCAGGGGAGATAGAGGGGAGACAGTTGGTGGCGACAGCAGTGCACGAAGATCCAGGGGAGATAGAGGGGAGACAGTTGGTGGCGACAGCAGTGCAAGAAGAGCCAGTGGAGATAGAGGGGGGACAGTTGGTGGCGACAGCAGTGCAAGAAGAGCCAGGGTGAGATAGAGGGGGACAATTGGTGGCGTCAGCAGTGCAAGAAGAGACAGGGGGAGATAGAGGGGAGACAGTTGGTGGCGTCAGCAGTGCAAGAAGAGACAGGGGGAGATAGAGGGGAGACAGTTGGTGGCAACAGCAGTGCAAGAAGAGACAGGGGGAGATAGAGGGGAGACAGTTGGTGGCGACAGCAGTGCAAGAAGAGCCAGGGGAGATAGAGGGGAGACAGTTGGTGGCGACAGCAGTGCAAGAAGAGCTAGGGGAGATAGGGGGGAGACAGTTGGTGGCGACAGCAGTGCAAGAAGAGCCAGGGTGAGATAGAGGGGGACAATTGGTGGCGTCAGCAGTGCAAGAAGAGACAGGGGGAGATAGAGGGGAGACAGTTGGTGGCAACAGCAGTGCAAGAAGAGCCAGGGGAGATAGAGGGGAGACAGTTGGTGGCGACAGCAGTGCAAGAAGAGCTAGGGGAGATAGAGGGGAGACAGTTGGTGGCGACAGCAGTGCAAGAAGAGACAGGGGGAGATAGAGGGGAGACAGTTGGTGGCGACAGCAGTGCAAGAAGAGCCAGGGTGAGATAGAGGGGGACAATTGGTGGCGTCAGCAGTGCAAGAAGAGACAGGGGGAGATAGAGGGGAGACAGTTTGTGGCAACAGCAGTGCAAGAAATGCGAGGAAAGGGAAAGAAAACAGAAATCGAGGCCCACTATCGAGGCTAGCATCACCCGGACAAACAGGGAAACAGGAGGAGAACAACATAAACTCACATCGTTCAATCCACGTTTAACGCTTAATGTGCGCGTGTGCACGTATGCGCGTATGCACAATGTGTGCGTACGCTCGGGCATTTGTGCGTGCGGTCTTACATGCTTTCCGTGAATTTTTTTAATAAAAACAAAATAGAGCGAATGTTCGGCAGTACTCCTTTAAAATAATATTCCTTTAACGTAATAACATGTGTATGAGTATTATAGTATGACAGGAAGTTCACCTTTTCCATGCATATTATTAAAAGTAGCAGCCAGATAATTATATTTGTACACTTTGGGGGGGGGAAATACATTGATATTTTACTTTGAAAAATCTCTGAAACTCAACCAATGATCATTTATAAACACAACTGTTATGGTAAATAGGTACACATGAGAAATAGAAACATCCCGTACATAAACGCGTCTTCCACACGATCCGGATGTCGTAATAAACATTGCAATGTGTGTCTTACACAGCTAGGCAAACGCTATATATATTTATTTGTCACCAGTACATACCATACGAAGACAAATAATTTAATTCTAATTTTCCCGCATCTATAGTGTTATATTGCTAGTATAATATATATATATATATATATATATATACATATATATATATATATATATATATATATATATATATACATACATATATATATATATATATATAACACACACACACACGCACACACGCGCACACACACACACACACACACACACACACACACACACACACACACACACACACACACACACACACACACACACACACACACACACACACACACACACACACACACACGACGGGTGGCTGGAGGAAGACCGTGTTGGGAGTCACTCCGGGCGGCGAGGAAGGCCTGCGCCGGGCAGGGACAGCGGAGTGAGCGGGGAGGGACGGCGGGTGAGCGGGGAGGGACGGCGGGGTGAGGTGATGATCAAGAGGGCCGGGACGCTGAACGGAGACGGGCGTTGATAAATTGGTGATTAATCGTCAGTTCGGCGACGGAGGCGGAAGACAACGGTCGTTACGCGACCGACCTGATTGTGAACAGTTTATAAGACGTAATCATGCGCAAAATTGACTTTCTCTCCGCGCCAGACTGGCGGGCCTCGCAACGTACGGCGACGCCTCGTGGGAACCAAGAGTTGTCTCTAACCGTCACGAGCATCAATGGCGGCAGGAAGATGGCGCGGCGTGCCGAATTAATTACAGTCAATTAATTGCAACGGTGTTGTTTTGCTGTACTTATTTCAATACCAGGCGAACCTTGTTGGAAGATTTTAGCTGGTACCCTCGAACCTTCTGTAAACTGATCACAAAGCGTTCGTTGGAAAATATAATTGTTGCATATTATACGTGAATTTTATTAGAGCGTCTATAGTTGTTTGTGTGGACGAGGGAGCTTTGATTGTGTGCCTGTTTGGTGATTTCACAGAAACTGTACAAATAACAAAGTTAAAAAAATTGGCTAGCATGTCATAATATGGACAGAGAGGTTCCAGTTTTCGCGAAAAAATTAACATTAATGAAATGAACAAGGACCTTGTCAGCCGATAACCGCTATCGTAAGAATATTGCGACGTGAGCGGTCATTATAAAATAAACCAACCGACCATGTTGTGGCAGGAAGTGAATAATGTCAGAGTTGTAGTATTTTGGGGCAAAGACGAAGTAATTTTCACAGACAACTTATAGTTAATAAAAGTCTCCACGCAATGTGTTGTGATTCCAAGACCGGCATATTGACATTTGTGTGAAACTGTGATATTTTTCCAACTGACAATATCAAAATATGTTACATATTATGGCGTAGTTGCTCTTCGCAATGTGCAGTTTTGGTAATTCAACGAAATGAAGGTTGCGTATTCGGTTTTAATTTAATGCATGAACATTGAGAGAGGAATTGGTCATCAGATTTGATGGAAAGGAAATTAAGCGAGTGGGCGGCTTTATGCACTTGGAGGAATGATTACGGGGGATGGGCGTTCAGATGTGGAGGTGCGACGCCGAATACAAGCAGGAGCGAATGCTTGGAGAAAGGTACAGGGAGTCATGATGGACAGAACAATCTCGAAAAACCTGAAAAGAAAAGTCCTGAAAGTGTGCGTTACACCGGCAAATCTTTATGGTCTGGAGACAGTGGCGCTGACAGAACAACAACAACAGAAGCCTGCAAGTTTGTGAGAAGAACTGGGATTAGACGAATAACCAGAACAAACAGAGTAGACAGAAGAATGACACATGATCTGAGAAAAGAGATTAGAATGCAGTGCCACTGTAACAGGATGATTATTGAGAAGCCGGATGAGATGGGCAGGCCACTTGGTAAGGATGGATGCCGGAAAAATAACGAAGAGAGCAGAGGCGGAACAACATAAAGGCCACAGGAAAAGGGGAAGGCCATAGCTGAGATGGGTGGATTGCGTGAGGGACATGAGAAGATCAGGGAAGGATGAAAGATGGAGAGAGGGAGCGATGGACCGAAATCTATGGAAGAAAAAGACACAGAGAGTGGTTCAACTTTACTGTACCTGACCCTCACCCCTGTACAGCTGGGAACAAGGATGGGAGCCACGCATGAAATCTTAAACGGCCCGGTATTTATATTGGTATCATTATTAGTATTAGATATGACAACTTATTAAAGGCACACTAATAATTATTATTCATGTGTCCGTACGACAAGAAGAGAATAAAAAGTACTTTATCACTGAAGTTATTTTAGTTAAGGCGTTCACTGCTTATTCAAGCATCCGCGCACGCAATCGCGTCCATATACGCACACGCGCACGCACGCACGCAATTGTGTTTACAACGAAAACAAAAACTGCATCGCGAATATGCACTCTCGTGCGTTCTCAAGCGCGTGCGTGTACTCGCGTGTAGAATGGCCATGTATGCGGGCAACCGCAGGGGCGGTCAGTTTAATGGTCAGTTTTGACACGGTCGAACGGTCGTGTCCAGCTTTGTCCGTCAGTAATCGAGCGTGAAAGTGCCTCATTGGTGGTTGACCGTCGTTTTAGAGCGGTAATGACAGCTTGCGCGAGGGAGGCTGAAGTCGCGACACTTGTTTGTGTAACTGGAGACAGTGTGCCGGGGTTGGAGAGCCACCCGTCTTACGTCTTAGATGTACACAATAACGGAATTACAACGACAGGGCTCATCAACTAGGCCGTTGTGAATCCACCGTCTAATCCGATTCAATAATATAAAAAAAACATTGTTTTTCAACTTGCTCACACGCTCACACACATAAAACGTGAATAGACTGGCGAGCGATTAAGTGTACCCGCTGATAGTTCGTTCATTCATTCGTCTAATCAACCTATCAATCAATCAATTGTAACCAATCAGCCGATCAATCAATTAATCATTACTCGATGATCAGAAACTGTAAATAGTGACACGTCCACCCACACGTTAGAGTCCAGTAATAAGTTGTCATTGTATTTGTCGTGGCATAGCACAAACAGGTGCAATACATTGACAACAAAATATAAGTGAATGCGAAGTTCATTAAGTAAAATAAGTATGGATTGCCATTCTCTGTTTGTATCCTTGCGTGTGTTTGTTGAGGCAAGAATCAGTGACTACTCACATGTTTATCATGTAGCTATAATTGTTGCAGATTAAACGCAGTTAGAACAAAGATCACATATTTCAGTATAATCAAATTTTAAAAATATTAACAAACCAAAGTACATGTAATACAATTTATAAAAAATATCACGTTGGCATAACAACATTGTGGTAACAAAAACATTATTAATAGTGTTTTAAATGATACACAGATTAGTAATAATATATAATCGATATTCAATAAAATTGAGGTATACAATACTTATTATTACTATTTTGTTTTGAAACAGCTATATGCCTGCAGGGTGCGTCTCCGTGTCATGTGAAATAAGACAGCAGGTAAACGTCTGACTGAGACATATTTCCAATAACTAAACCAACGAAATATAACACCCATACGAATGATTTCCTTAATTACAACTCTGTGGTAGTTTCCTCTGTATTCCATTAACTGTAAGTTCGCGTTGCTTCTCAGAAAGGCGCATATAACACAAACGTTATACTTCTGTCACGTCGAAATAACAGTTTCATATGCGCACAAATGTCAAACATCGCAACAGAAACTTCAATTTGTGTTTTCCCATTAACGCCTACGTCTATTTATTTACACAGTATTTCAATTATGTCGACTTGAAAATTAATTAATATAAATTCATATTTATAAAGTACGATGAAGATGCAGGATAACCGTTATGCATATGCGCTGTGTATGAGCTACTGAATGCTTTGCATTCAGCTAAGTATACCGATATATACTACCATAGACATTGATTGTAAGCTCGTACTTATGAAACAGAGAGTCGAATTCATAGACAAAACAAAATGATCATTAAATAATATAGTTAAATAAAAATGTCGCTTTTGAATGTTTTGCATTGTCCTTTTTAATATAAATGCCATTACTTGTGTGCGTTATCACTATACATATTCGCAACATGTATTAACTATTAATGCAACCTCCTATACTAACCTAATATTAGTATCGACTAAATGTTGTTTATGTATTATCGATCAAATACTATATATGCTATTTATATAAAAGCCTGTGTTTTGTATTTAAAATTCCGGCAGAGCTGAGGTGGAACATGTTTCAGTTTGCGATATACACTTTCTACATATATAATGCAACATTTCAAAAAATCATATACAGTGTATATATATTTAACGTATAATTATATATTATACAATGACTTCATTTTTAAAATGAGTTCATCAACATGATCTTATAGGCATGCGCTCTTCATTAATAATAAGGACGGCATTACGTTCACCAGATGTGGATTTAGATAAGACAGTTTATCAAGAAAATATACATTTATTTTATTAATTTAATTTAGTTGTAGCTGCGCTGTCATATTGACTCAACATTTATCCTATAAATGAATAACATTTACTGGCAATGGCGCATAACTGACAACGTTATGCGGTGATATAATACATTATATTAGCTAACCAGTATTTATTCGACACAAACAAAATTCTTGTTAAATCTTATTAAACAAATTACAATAATAGCCCTTCGCAAATATGAAATGGAGAACGAAATAATAATAATAGTAATAATAATAATAATTCCGTGTTTTAATATAACGCTTTTTAAGTAAGTAAATACTAATCAAAGCGCTTCACATATTAAAATGACGTGTTGACTAAATACTAAAATATAAATTAATTAAATAATTAAGCTAAGATAAAAAATATATAAATATAATAAATAAATTAGGGTGTAAAAATACAATTTCAAACAATGAAATTAAAAACCAATCAATACTATAAAATATAAGTGTCATTTAGATGTGGCAGCCAGTGCTTGCATCAAGGCATGTAGTGCAGGAGAAATAGATGGGTTTTAAGATGTTTCCGCAAAGCCGCCAATGTTATAAGCTATAGAATAAAAATGAAGTTTTAAACTGTTGACGGAACGATGGAAGTTGGTCTACCATGAGATAAAGAGTGAATTCAGCAGGAATTGCCCTAACAGGCAAAACTGAATGGGAAACATTTGTGGTGTACAGAGGCCTCCCGTCCACGACGGCCGAGTGACACCGCCGTCACCGTCGAAGACCGACTACGAGGAAATTGCTCTTTTGTGCGTCGATCGTGAGCACGATTTATCACCGACACAGGACGCGCGCAACCAGCGTCGAACAACCAAAGACACGCGGAATTAACCACACTGCCGACGTCTAGGCCTGCCCTATACAGCGTAGCGAAATTATTAACCCCGAGCAGGCGCACGGCAATAGTTCACCCTCGACAACCGTCGGTGACTTTGCACAAGTCTTTAACGTCGCGGTCTGTGTCTCTCTCTCTCTGTGTGTGACACGATTTATTGTCGCCTTGTGTTGGTTCTGTACTATTTGGTCTCTAATTTAATTTCTTACTGTTAGGTTAATTTATTTACACGTTTTGTTTGTTTTGTTTCTGACTATTCTCAGGTTTAATTTGTGATAATAGTTTGTACATGCATAATTTACATTTCTATATGATAACTTTACGATGTTTAAAAAAATTAACTTTACTACATTATCATGCAGCGTTTTAACAAACAGTTTTATAATATTTATAGATCCTTCCATTTTATGCTTATTGACCATCATTTATGCACACTTTCATGTAAAACTAAATGGAACACACAAGCAAAATAGCACCTGGATAATATTGTCATACTATACCCAGTATATCCTGCAAACAATAGCCAAGAGGTCGCTGGCGTAATATTTATTCGGAAGCTGTCGGTCATCGAAGGTCGACTTGTGAAGTCCCTTGCAACGAACCGTGAGCTGCCGAGTCACACCTGTCTCGCGCCGTTCGGCACCGACCGAGTCATCATTGAAGGCGGCGCGGCGCGCAAGACAAATTGTCGCTCGGCCTGCCGCGTCATTCATACACGAGCGAACATCAAATGTGGCCATACTTCACCGAGATGTATCGGCCCGTCACCGCCACAAAGGGGCGCACTCGAATCCCATTTTCCACTCAAGACGATTTCACATAAATTTGTCGCCGTTTCCCCCAAACCGGGGAACACATTAAAAGAGCAAACCCCGGGAGGTGGCGGGGAATCGCGGACCTGGGGCGCAGTCAGCGCGGCGTGAGATGGCTAACGTTGTGGAACAAATCTAACACACTAGCCGCGAGCTTCTGTCGCCCCTACCTGCTAATTACACGTATAATTTATTTCCGTGCTGAAAACGTGCACGGTTGTAGGAATTTAAAGAGACATGGTTTAGGTGTCTTTACACGAATGCATGTATATTACGAAGCACAGGAGAAGCGTGTGTGTGTGCGTGCGTACGTGTTATGTATATATATATGTGTGTGTGTGTGTGTGTGTGTGTGTGTGTGTGTGTGTGTGTGTGTGTGTGTGTGTGTATATATATATGTGTGTGTGCACGTGTGTGTGTTTGTTTGTGTGTGTCTATAAGTGCGCGTGTGCGCGTGTGCGCGTGTGCGCGTGTGCGCGTGTGCGCGTGTGCGCGTGTGCGCGTGTGTGTGCGTGGGTGCGGATGGGTGCGGGTGCATGTGCGTGTGTATGTGTGCCAGCCTGCGTGTGCGTGTTGGTATGAAGAGGCAGATCTATGTTCAATGTACTTCCAAAACAGATCGCTTCAGATGTGTGTTGGTAATATACACAATCATGTATGAAACGACTTGTTCTGCTTTCATTCATGCGTGTAGCCACATACACCTTCTGAGCCTTCTCTCAAAATGTATTATGGCGAACGTGTCAGTGGGAAAGAATCTATATCCGTCAGCGGTCTCTCCACTGTCAAGCTCTCTTTAGTTTGCTTTCCATTTTTTTGAAACCATCTATTACTGCTACAGTGTGGTGTGATTTCCAAAAGTGGTGAAATGTTTTAAATTGGGCTATTTTTCTCTTGCGCTTGTATCCTTTCAGGAATATGACCGCGGCAATCAATAATATCTTGTCCTTCCCTTTGTGTTGTAGCTTTCGTGTGACGCCGCTTTCTTTTATCTCTGTCAACCGCAGCCGTTTCGCTCAACGGTTGTAACCGGTAACCTGTTTTGTAAATGCACACAATAACAAAAAACTACCAATTCCGATATATCAGTTATTCAACACACGTATAGGTACGGTCATATTTTAATTGCATTTTAACCCGTCGTGTGTTTGTTGCACAACGGTGTTGTATATGGTATCCGCCAGACGGCGCTATGACAGCTACGCAGCGGCGCCACCATGCGTGTAATTCAGTCGCGTCGCGCACATAATCAAGTTTAATTGAAACTCTACCGGCGCAGCTCGGAGCGGAGATCAAAGGCAACGTCGCGACGGCTGTGGCAGGGGCAGTGGCGAGATATAACAGGGGGCGGGGCTAGGGCGCCGTGGACCAATCGAGGCGTCAGGAGTGGGAACGGACGTAATCCATGTGGGAACAGGTGGCGGCGGGCGGGGCGGGGCTGCCTGTTGGACGTCGATGCCATATTCGGACGTTTCCCTGAAACCTATGCGATATTTGAATTAAACATTTTGATTTGTTTTTGAAAATTCCCACGCAGCCGAAAACGCCATAAGAGAATGAAAACAATAACCCCTTGAACTCACACCTTCCTTAACTATATGTGGTATTACAGTTACTAGTAAAATGGTAAGTTTCCAGTGATGGGTCTATAGAACTGTAAAATGTACCGCCTGGACAGTTATCTTACCCAAATAATTAATTGATGTGTTTTATTAGTTACTTTTATAGTATAACGATCGCCCTATAATAATGAATTTTGCTCAAAACAACAAGATTGCAAACAAGGATTACCGCAAACAATGAAGTGGTTTGCATATACTACTAAACCGCCAACCCAATAACTAGTAGTATATCTTTATTATACGTATTACGACTTGTTGCAGTATTCCAAACAATCTGTTTTTTAATATTCGATGAAACCTGTGGATAAATAATAACGATTTCCATTGTTCAAACTACAGACAGGGTAAGTAAAATTAGTCCGTATGATATGTAGTGTGGCTAATCGTAAAGAACTATAAAATAACTAGGCCGCCTAATATGTTAACCCAATATAAGGAAACTATTCTATACAAACTATTACTGGAGTCCCTCGTGGTCAGTCGGGCGTCCGGTCCATCAAGCCATCAAAAATTGACGCTGAACACGTGGAGCGGTCCGACATTCCGTCGAATGTTTTGTTGACCCCAAACGTTTGTTTTTGTGACATAAAAAACGGTTTTAAACATACACATGTATGGGAGAATGTTTGATCTAGAAGATGTACAGTGCCGCCCTAGTAACGTATAGTATCATTATCAAAACTTGCAAAATGCCCGGCACCTGACGGGATGCCTTGGTAATTGACAGACGTGACATTAATATTTACTAAATATTAGAAAACACACAACTTCGTTACATAAACCCTATATCGCGCTCGCAGATACACGTTGTTTGTTCGAAATGACGAAGGTCGGAGAGAATGTGAAGTTCACCTCCATCGATAGGCCCTAGTCGGGATAGTGTAGAAAATTCAAGTAATATTCGTATTGCTGTGCTATTTGCATGAGGGTAGACATAAGCATTACTGCGTCAGCGTCTACCCGGTGCTGCCAGGTTTATGACGCAGGGGCCGTTTTCCCGAAGTATTTGCAGCGCACGCGTGGTTCCTGCTATTTACGTATTACGCGCACATTATACGTTTTGCGTCCGATTTACCGCACATAAGGTGAGAGTCTTCACATATGTGGGGTATTTTGAAAATATATAGGTCTTACGTCCTATTCTAGGAGTCCTAGATTAATTCCTGGATGTTTGGCGCTCGTAGTTCAAGCCGTGCAAGAGGGAAACGTTAACCTACCTGTATACATACACAATCTCGATTATAAATAGACTAGCAAAAATGCCCGTCACCTGACTATCAACTACAAAAGCATCCCGCCTTGGTATTTGATAGTCATGGTATTAATATTGATCAAATGTTAGAAAACACGCAGCATCATTATATAAACACCATAGGCCATAGTCGTCATTGTGTAGAATTGTCAAATAATGTTCGCATTGTTATGCTACCGGCATGAAGGTAGACATAAGCATTATTGTGTCAGCGTCTGCACAATGTTGCCAAGTCAATGACGTAAAGACCTTTTCCCCGAAGTATTTGCCGCGTGCGCGTGGTTCGTGTCATTGCTAAGTTACGTTTTATGCATTGATGATGGTGACGATGATGGTTTATTATAGAAACTGTGAAACAATACATTCGATGGTACATTCAATACACATGTCATCTTAGTTCCTATAATGAGGGGTATTATACCACGAGTGCATGGATGATTTTCCCTCTCAGTTCATGTAATACATGTGCAATACCGTGGTGCAAGTTGAACAATTTAGCAAAAAACAAACAGTTTGCGCAGTTAAAGATTATAAGTAGATTATTGCATAACATTGCGAAGGATCCGGAATCTGACTTCCCAGTCAGTGTTACAAACACGACATCCGCCATGCACTAGTAACAGCGTTCTCAACACATTGCTGGCTGCCATTTAAAACATTCCCGCATAAATTTTTCTCGATTATATAGCTTTATTCTTTGTTTTTGCTATAAATAAAAAATTGCCAGAATCTCAACAGCATTATGAGAAATGTCACACAAATACTTTTTTGCCAGAATTTCCACCATATTACGAAGAATGTCACACATCTTGCGGCGTCCATTTGAGTAAGTGGAACCTGGATGTTTGGCAAAACCCGACGTAAAGGTTTCTCCGACAACCGTCAAACAAAGCTCGTACAGCGGCGTATGGTGGACTGGCACGACACACGTCATAGATACAAGGGTTCGAGATACGAACGACTGTAGGCGAAAATTATGACATTTCGCTATACATGTTCCTTTATGAGATTGGTAGAATGTTTACTAGATTGGTTTATTATGCTAGACACGAATATACACGGATACAAGCATTCGTAAGACAAGTAAAACTATTTATTGATAGTATAACAATTTCAACTACAGTGGTAATGTTCGCTGAACGTAACGCGGTATACACCAACATTTCGTAAACAATCTACTGTATATGCGACGGACACAAACGTGGCTGTACGAGGAAATACACAAGAACACGAACGTGTAAAGGGTGGACTAACACGTTCGTAAAGTCCGGTGAGTCGGTCGTCACCACGTATTGCGGGGGAAATAAATCGACATGGTGGTATCGCCTAACAAATAGAACATAATAACATCATCATAATGTTAATGCTATTGGGATGTCAGAACTGGGCGGTGTGGTTGGTAGTGAGGACGGGGACTATACATAAGTGCAGGAGATGAAAAGCTCTGGGGATGAGGACTGGGGAAAGGAACAGGAGACGAGTAGCCCCGTGAAACAGGGTGTGAAAAAGAGAAGGACATGAAAACACTGTGAATGAGGACTATGGAAAGAAGAAGGAAATGAGAAGCTCTGTGAACGATGACTATGCGAAGAAGAAGGAGTGAAGCAACTCTGTGAATGGTGACTACGAAAAGGAGCCGGGCGTAATGTCACGCTAAGTGTGATGACGCATGGGAACTTTGCAAAGACGCAGGAGATAAGCTCTGTGGTCAACGACTACACGCAAAGGAACAAGAGAGGAGAAGCGGTCGAAGACTATGGACTATGGAGAGGGGCAAGAGTTGAGAAGGGATGTGGACGGGGATTATTCCAAAGGAGCAGGAGAGAAGTAATTGTGTGAATAGTGACTATGAAAAAGTGTCGGAGAGGAGAAGCTGAATGTATGAGACATATGCAAAGAAGTAGGAACGAAATTTTGTGGACAAGGACTACGCAGACGAACAAGAGACTTAAAGTCGTATGGCCGAAGACTATGTAAAGGAGCAGGAGGTGATAAGTTATGTGCACGGGGACTAGGCAAAGGAGCAGGAGGTGATAAGTTATGTGCACGAGGACTAGGCAAAGGAGCAGGAGGTGATAAGTTATGTGCACGAGGACTAGGCAAAGGAGCAGGAGGTGATAAGTTATGTGCACGAGGACTAGGCAAAGGAGCAGGAGGTGATAAGTTATGTGCACGAGGACTGGGCAAAGGAGCAGGAGGTGATAAGTTATGTGCACGAGGACTAGGCAAAGGAGCAGGAGGTGATAAGTTATGTGCACGAGGACTAGGCAAAGGAGCAGGAGGTGATAAATTATGTGCACGAGGACTAGGCAAAGGAGCAGGAGGTGATAAGTTATGTGCACGAGGACTAGGCAAAGGAGCAGGAAGTGATAAGTTATGTGCACGAGGATTAGGCAAAGGAGCAGGAGGTGATAAGTTATGTGCACGAGGACTAGGCAAAGGAGCAGGAGGTGATAAGTTATGTGCACGAGGACTAGGCAAAGGAGCAGGAGGTGATAAGTTATGTGCACGAGGACTAGGCAAAGGAGCAGGAGGTGATAAGTTATGTGCACGAGGATTAGGCAAAGGAGCAGGAGGTGATAAGTTATGTGCACGAGGACTAGGCAAAGGAGCAGGAGGTGATAAGTTATGTGCACGAGGACTAGGCAAAGGAGCAGGAGGTGATAAGTTATGTGCACGAGGATTAGGCAAAGGAGCAGGAGGTGATAAGTTATGTGCACGAGGACTAGGCAAAGGAGCAGGAGGTGATAAGTTATGTGCACGAGGATTAGGCAAAGGAGCAGGAGACGAGTAGCCCCGTGAAACAGGGTGTGAAAAAGAGAAGGACATGAAAACACTGTGAATGAGGACTATGGAAAGAAGAAGGAAATGAGAAGCTCTGTGAACGATGACTATGCGAAGAAGAAGGAGTGAAGCAACTCTGTGAATGGTGACTACGAAAAGGAGCCGGGCGTAATGTCACGCTAAGTGTGATGACGCATGGGAACTTTGCAAAGACGCAGGAGATAAGCTCTGTGGTCAACGACTACACGCAAAGGAACAAGAGAGGAGAAGCGGTCGAAGACTATGGACTATGGAGAGGGGCAAGAGTTGAGAAGGGATGTGGACGGGGATTATTCCAAAGGAGCAGGAGAGAAGTAATTGTGTGAATAGTGACTATGAAAAAGTGTCGGAGAGGAGAAGCTGAATGTATGAGACATATGCAAAGAAGTAGGAACGAAATTTTGTGGACAAGGACTACGCAGACGAACAAGAGACTTAAAGTCGTATGGCCGAAGACTATGTAAAGGAGCAGGAGGTGATAAGTTATGTGCACGGGGACTAGGCAAAGGAGCAGGAGGTGATAAGTTATGTGCACGAGGACTAGGCAAAGGAGCAGGAGGTGATAAGTTATGTGCACGAGGACTAGGCAAAGGAGCAGGAGGTGATAAGTTATGTGCACGAGGACTAGGCAAAGGAGCAGGAGGTGATAAGTTATGTGCACGAGGACTGGGCAAAGGAGCAGGAGGTGATAAGTTATGTGCACGAGGACTAGGCAAAGGAGCAGGAGGTGATAAGTTATGTGCACGAGGACTAGGCAAAGGAGCAGGAGGTGATAAATTATGTGCACGAGGACTAGGCAAAGGAGCAGGAGGTGATAAGTTATGTGCACGAGGACTAGGCAAAGGAGCAGGAGGTGATAAGTTATGTGCACGAGGATTAGGCAAAGGAGCAGGAGGTGATAAGTTATGTGCACGAGGACTAGGCAAAGGAGCAGGAGGTGATAAGTTATGTGCACGAGGACTAGGCAAAGGAGCAGGAGGTGATAAGTTATGTGCACGAGGACTAGGCAAAGGAGCAGGAGGTGATAAGTTATGTGCACGAGGATTAGGCAAAGGAGCAGGAGGTGATAAGTTATGTGCACGAGGACTAGGCAAAGGAGCAGGAGGTGATAAGTTATGTGCACGAGGACTAGGCAAAGGAGCAGGAGGTGATAAGTTATGTGCACGAGGATTAGGCAAAGGAGCAGGAGGTGATAAGTTATGTGCACGAGGACTAGGCAAAGGAGCAGGAGGTGATAAGTTATGTGCACGAGGATTAGGCAAAGGAGCAGGAGACGAGTAGCCCCGTGAAACAGGGTGTGAAAAAGAGAAGGACATGAAAACACTGTGAATGAGGACTATGGAAAGAAGAAGGAAATGAGAAGCTCTGTGAACGATGACTATGCGAAGAAGAAGGAGTGAAGCAACTCTGTGAATGGTGACTACGAAAAGGAGCAGGGATTAATGTCACGCTAAGTGTGATGACGCATGGGAACTTTGCAAAGACGCAGGAGATAAGCTCTGTGGTCAACGACTACACGCAAAGGAACAAGAGAGGAGAAGCGGTCGAAGACTATGGACTATGGAGAGGGGCAAGAGTTGAGAAGGGATGTGGACGGGGATTATTCCAAAGGAGCATGAGAGAAGTAATTGTGTGAATAGTGACTATGAAAAAGTGTCGGAGAGGAGAAGCTGAATGTATGAGACATATGCAAAGAAGTAGGAACGAAATTTTGTGGACAAGGACTACGCAGACGAACAAGAGACTTAAAGTCGTATGGCCGAAGACTATGTAAAGGAGCAGGAGGTGATAAGTTATGTGCACGGGGACTAGGCAAAGGAGCAGGAGGTGATAAGTTATGTGCACGAGGACTAGGCAAAGGAGCAGGAGGTGATAAGTTATGTGCACGAGGACTAGGCAAAGGAGCAGGAGGTGATACGTTATGTGCACGAGGACTAGGCAAAGGAGCAGGAGGTGATAAGTTATGTGCACGAGGACTAGGCAAAGGAGCAGGAGGTGATAAGTTATGTGCACGAGGACTAGGCAAAGGAGCAGGAGGTGATAAGTTATGTGCACGAGGACTAGGCAAAGGAGCAGGAGGTGATACGTTATGTGCACGAGGACTAGGCAAAGGAGCAGGAGGTGATAAGTTATGTGCACGAGGACTAGGCAAAGGAGCAGGAGGTGATAAGTTATGTGCACGAGGACTGGGCAAAGGAGCAGGAGGTGATAAGTTATGTGCACGAGGACTAGGCAAAGGAGCAGGAGGTGATAAGTTATGTGCACGAGGACTAGGCAAAGGAGCAGGAGGTGATAAGTTATGTGCACGAGGACTAGGCAAAGGAGCAGGAGGTGATAAGTTATGTGCACGAGGACTATGCAAAGGAGCAGGAGGTGATAAGTTATGTGCACGAGGATTAGGCAAAGGAGCAGGAGGTGATAAGTTATGTGCACGAGGACTAGGCAAAGGAGCAGGAGGTGATAAGTTATGTGCACGAGGACTAGGCAAAGGAGCAGGAGGTGATAAGTTATGTGCACGAGGACTAGGCAAAGGAGCAGGAGGTGATAAGTTATGTGCACGAGGACTAGGCAAAGGAGCAGGAGGTGATAAGTTATGTGCACGAGGACTAGGCAAAGGAGCAGGAGGTGATAAGTTATGTGCACGAGGACTAGGCAAAGGAGCAGGAGGTGATAAGTTATGTGCACGAGGACTAGGCAAAGGAGCAGGAGGTGATAAGTTATGTGCACGAGGACTAGGCAAAGGAGCAGGAGGTGATAAGTTATGTGCACGAGGACTAGGCAAAGGAGCAGGAGGTGATAAGTTATGTGCACGAGGACTAGGCAAAGGAGCAGGAGGTGATAAGTTATGTGCACGAGGACTAGGCAAAGGAGCAGTAGGTGATAAGTTATGTGCACGAGGACTAGGCAAAGGAGCAGGAGGTGATAAGTTATGTGCACGAGGATTAGGCAAAGGAGCAGGAGGTGATAAGTTATGTGCACGAGGACTAGGCAAAGGAGCAGTGGATGAGAGCACTCTTGTCGGCAGACCGCGACAGATGTGTCGGACAGCAGGAGCGGCAAATCGGAATTCTTTCACGATTTTCCACGGTTCCACTGAAATTAGCGACAAATTTCGGCTCTGTCAGACGTTGAAATTAATCTCGCCTTCGACTCGGCGGGGAAGCGGCCGTTTGCTCGATGGGCAGGCGCTCGCGTGCCATTAAGCTTTGTACGACGATGCTTTATGATCAGTGTGCGTTTCGGCTGTCGCGACGCGCTTTGTAACGGTAAATTGCCGCTCAGCGCGTCGTTTAAATGAACTTGTAGCGGTACCTAATTTAAATGCGATTTTCGCTTTGTTTAACCCTTGCTATCCTCCGGCGATCACTTTGCATTATCGTTGGCAAGTGACGCTAATGAATTACATATCCCCTAATGGATAACCTCGCTCGCCGATACAACTCGCGGGGAAATGCCGTCATTAAAACAGAACACGGGTGTAACAAGGGCATTCTCCGCGGGAAGGGAACGGGCTAGACAATCAATGATAGCGTAAACACAGGCACGCGTGAACACCTTCTGCTGGCGTACATCATTCTCGAGACGGGGTTTGTTATGTCGCCATTACAACCCACAGCACCGTCTCGATCATTGGGTGCAGTCATCTCACACTAACACTGGGTGCAGTCATCTCACACTAACACTGGGTGCAGTCATCTCACACTAACACTGGGTGCAGTCATCTCACACTAACACTGGGTGCAGTCATCTCACACTAACACTGGGTGCAGTCATCTCACACTAACACTGGGTGCAGTCATCTCACACTAACTCTGGGTGCAGTCATCTCACACTAACTCTGGGTGCAGTCATCTCACACTAACACTGGGTGCAGTCAGCTCACACTAACACTGGGTGCAGTCATCTCACACTAACACTGGGTGCAGTCATCTCACACTAACTCTGGGTGCAGTCATCTCACACTAACACTGGGTGTAATCATCTTACACAAACACTGGGTGCAGTCATCTCTCACTAAAAATGAGTGCAGTCATCTCACACTAGCAATGAGTGCAGTCATCTCACACTAAAACTGGGTGTAGTCATCTTACACTAACACTGGGTGCAGTCATCTCACACTAACGCTGGGTGCAGTCATCTCACACTAACTCTGGGTGTAGTCATCTCACACTAACACTGGGTGTAGTCATCTTACACAAACACTGGGTGCAATCATCTTACACTAACAATGGGTGCGGTCATCTCACACTAACAATGAGTGCAGTCATCTCACACTAACACTGGGTGCAGTCATCTCACACTAACACTGGGTGCAGTCATCTCACACTAACTCTGGGTGCAGTCATCTCACACTAACACTGGGTGTAATCATCTTACACAAACACTGGGTGCAGTCATCTCTCACTAAAAATGAGTGCAGTCATCTCACACTAGCAATGAGTGCAGTCATCTCACACTAAAACTGGGTGTAGTCATCTTACACTAACACTGGGTGCAGTCATCTCACACTAACGCTGGGTGCAGTCATCTCACACTAACTCTGGGTGTAGTCATCTCACACTAACACTGGGTGTAGTCATCTTACACAAACACTGGGTGCAATCATCTTACACTAACAATGGGTGCGGTCATCTCACACTAACAATGAGTGCAGTCATCTCACACTAACACTGGGTGCAGTCATCTCACACTAACACTGGGTGCAGTCATCTCACACTAACTCTGGGTGCAGTCATCTCACACTAACACTGGGTGTAATCATTTTACACAAACACTGGGTGCAGTCATCTCTCACTAAAAATGAGTGCAGTCATCTCACACTAGCAATGAGTGCAGTCATCTCACACTAAAACTGGGTGTAGTCATCTTACACTAACACTGGGTGCAGTCATCTCACACTAACGCTGGGTGCAGTCATCTCACACTAACTCTGGGTGTAGTCATCTCACACTAACACTGGGTGTAGTCATCTTACACAAACACTGGGTGCAATCATCTTACACTAACAATGGGTGCGGTCATCTCACACTAACAATGAGTGCAGTCATCTCACACTAACACTGGGTGTAGTCATCTTACACTAACACTGGGTGCAGTCATCTCACACTAACGCTGGGTGCAGTCATCTCACACTAACTCTGGGTGTAGTCATCTCACACAAACACTGGGTGCAGTCATCTTACACTAACAATGAGTGCAGTCATCTCACACTAACACTGGGTGTATTCATCTTACACTAACACTGGGTGCAGTCAGCTCACACTAACTCTGGGTGTAGTCACCTTACACAAACACTGGGTGTATTCATCTTACACTAACACTGGGTACAGTCATCTCACACTAACACTGGGTGCAGTCATCTTACACTAACTCTGTGTGTAGTCATCTCACACTAACACTGGGTGCAGTCATCTCACACTAACACTGGGTGCAGTCATCTTACACTAACACTGGGTGGAGTCATCTCACACTAACACTGGGTGTAGTCATCTCACACTAATACTGGATGCAGTCATCTTACACTAACGCTGGTTGCAGTCATCTCACACTAACACTGGGTGCAGTCATTTCACACTAATACTGGGTGCAGTCATCTTACACTAATACTGGGTGCAGTCATCTCACACTAACTCTGGGTGCAGTCATCTCACACTAACACTGGGTGCAGTCATCTTATACTAACACTGAGTGCAGTCATCTCACACTAACTCTGGATGCAGTCATCTCACACTAATACTGGGTGCAGTCATCTCACACTAACACTGGGTGCAGTCATCTCACACTAACACTGGGTGCAGTCATCTCACACTAACACTGGGTGCAGTCATCTCACAATAACACTGGGTGCAGTCATCTCACACTAACACTGGGTGCAGTCATCTCACACTAACACTGGGTGCAGTCATCTCACAAAAACACTGGGTGCAGTCATTTCACACTAATACTGGGTGCAGTCATCTCACACTAATACTGGGTGCAGTCATCTCACACTAACTCTGGGTGCAGTCATCTCACACTAACACTGGGTGCAGTCATCTTATACTAACACTGGGTGCAGTCATCTCACACTAACTCTGGATGCAGTCATCTCACACTAATACTGGGTGCAGTCATCTCACACTAACACTGGGTGCAGTCATCTCACACTAACACTGGGTGCAGTCATCTCACAATAACACTGGGTGCAGTCATCTCACACTAACACTGGGTGCTGTCATCTCACACTAACACTGGGTGCAGTCATCTCACAATAACACTGGGTGCAGTCATCTCACAATAACACTGGGTGCAGTCATCTCACACTAACACTGGGTGCAGTCATCTCACAATAAAACTGGGTGCAGTCATCTCACACTAACACTGGGTGCAGTCATCTTACACTAACACTGGGTGCAGTCATCTAACAATAACACTGGGTGCAGTCATATCACACTAGCACTGGGTGCAGTCATTTCACACTAACACTGGGTGCAGTCATCTCACACTAACACTGGGTGCAGTCATCTCACACTAACACTGGGTGCAGTCATCTCACACTAACACTGGGTGCAGTCATCTCACACTAACACTGGGTGCTGTCATCTCACACTAACACTGGGTGCAGTCATCTCACAATAACACTGGGTGCAGTCATCTCACAATAACACTGGGTGCAGTCATCTCACACTAATACTGGGTGCAGTCATCTCACACTAACACTGGGTGCAGTCATCTCACACTAACACTGGGTGCAGTCATCTCACACTAACACTGGGTGCAGTCATCTCACACTAACACTGGGTGCTGTCATCTCACACTAACACTGGGTGCAGTCATCTCACAATAACACTGGGTGCAGTCATCTCACAATAACACTGGGTGCAGTCATCTCACACTAACACTGGGTGCAGTCATCTCACAATAAAACTGGGTGCAGTCATCTCACACTAACACTGGGTGCAGTCATCTTACACTAACACTGGGTGCAGTCATCTCACACTAACACTGGGTGCAATCATATCACACTAGCACTGGGTGCAGTCATTTCACACTAACACTGGGTGCAGTCATCTCACAATAACACTGGGTGTAGTCATCTTACACTAACACTGGGTGCAGTCATCTCACACTAACACTGGGTGCAGTCATCTTACACTAACACTGGCTGCAGTCATCTAACACTAGCACTGGGTGTAGTCATCTCACACTAACACTGGGTGCAGTCATTTTACACTAACACTGGGTGTAGTCATCTTACACTAACTCTGGGTGGAGTCATCTCACACTAACACTGGGTGCAGTCATCTCACACTAACACTGGGTGCAGTCATCTCACACTAACACTGGGTGCAGTCATCTCACAATAACACTGGGTGCAGTCATCTCACACTAACACTGGGTGCAGTCATCTCACACTAACACTGGGTGCAGTCATCTCACAATAACACTGGGTGCAGTCATCTCACAATAACACTGGGTGCAGTCATCTCACAATAACACTGGGTGCAGTCATCTCACACTAACACTGGGTGCAGTCATCTCACAATAAAACTGGGTGCAGTCATCTCACACTAACACTGGGTGCAGTCATCTTACACTAACACTGGGTGGAGTCATCTCACACTAGCACTGGGTGCAATCATCTCACACTAGCACTGGGTGCAGTCATTTCACACTAACACTGGGTGCAGTCATCTCACAATAACACTGGGTGCAGTCATCTTACACTAACACTGGGTGCAGTCATCTAACACTAGCACTGGGTGTAGTCATCTCACACTAACACTGGGTGCAGTCATTTTACACTAACACTGGGTGTAGTCATCTTACACTAGCACTGGGTGCAGTCATGTCACACTAGCACTGGGTGCAGTCATCTCACACTAACACTAACACTGGGTGCAGTCATTTTACACTAACACTGGGTGTAGTCATCTCACACTAGCACTGGGTGCAGTCATCTCACACTAGCACTGGGTGCAGTCATCTCACACTAACACTGGGTGCAGTCATCTTACACTAACACTGGGTGCAGTCATCTCACACTAACACTGGGTGCAGTCATCTTACACTAACAATGGGTGCAGTCATCTTACACTAACCGCAACTCCAGAAATATGCCTTATTCTAGTTGAAATAAAATTTATGAGAGTTCACTTGAAAGATAATGTTGTTGGTGTCCTTGAGCCATTTTAACACCTAGAACTGGTTACCCGGCGACACGTGCTTGCTGCAGGGCAATAGAAACAATCTGTTAAGTTACCGCCGCGCCCGTTCACAGTGTATTTAAAGTGCCTGTGACACGGAAGATTTAAGAATATCCAAATAAATTATCAACACATTGATACAATCCACCACGACACACATGAACGCACACACACGGGCGCGCGCGCGCGCACACACACACACACACACACACACACACACACACACACACACACACACACACACACACACACACACACACACACACACACACACACACACACACACACACACACACACACACACACACACACACACACACACACACACACACACACAGTCAACACACTCGTCACTCGTTGCAAACTAAATGTGATCATTAATTCGCATTGAACTCGCAGCAGGTTTTGTTTAACTCTGTCGCAAGAAGAAGCTGTGAACCACGTTCGTCTTGCGGCTCCAGCCCACCTAACCAGACTTTAAATAATGTATTTTTGTTTTTATTTGGCACATATTTTTATTGCACTATTCTGATTTAGACAATTATTATTTTAGTTACGTTGAAGTTCATGTTTATGCACGTACTGCAGTTCGAACCGCGCTGAACTCCTATGTGTTAGCCTCTAACGGGGCCGTCTGGAGCAAGCCAACACAAGACTCAATCTCCGTTTGTTTACGTCAGCGAGGGTATTTATCACAAGAAAACTAGACTACTGCATGCTTATGGATTTTGGGACTGACCAATCCTTTTGTTTTGATGCGCCTCTGAGCTTGGTTTCCAAGGATTTAGGCGCAATAGAAATTATATTATTATAAATATGTAGTGCGTCGCGAACAATTGTATATAATTACGTCACGCTGACGTCTTATGTGGCTTTTCGCTCACACAAAAAGAAAAGTCTCGTTCCCCGGCTGTAATTACAAACGTTTCTAAAACTTAACTAGTTTATATGTATTTCGCTATGAATTAGTTTTAGATTGCTTAATTGGAATATGAGCAAAACAGAAAAAAACCGTGTCATGTAGACACTTTACGTTTATTTGTTTGCGGGTAAAACATGTGACTGTAGTGTCTCACCTGACTGTTTCCTCTGGTTCTTAGTCTCCGTGTGAAGCAGCTCTGTCACTCGGACATGTCTCTTAACTTATTGTGCCGTAGTTTATGGCTATACAAATTTGCAGCTACGCAAAACTAATTCCGTTACAATGGGCAAAATCTAATCTAAAATAACAATATTATCAAACAAATCTAATCATACATCTACAATATGAGTAAAATTATAAAGGGAACAACAATAATAATAATATTAGAAGAACTACATTCATATTTATAATAAGCATAGCATTAGTAGTGGGCGAAGACAAAAGCCTTTAGTTAATCCAGTGAAACCAGAAGGAAAACGACATATAAATATTAACATAGTACCCGCTTGTCTGTGGAATATTCGTGACTCTGCGCGGACAGAGCATCAGCGTGTCTGTGGAGATTGTCCGTCCGTGTCTATGCACGGACAGAGCACCGGATGTCTATGGGGAGAGTGTCCGTGTGTTTGCACGGACATAGTACCCGCGTGTCTGTGGAGAGTGTCCGTGTCTATGCACGGACAGAGCACCGCATGTCTGTGGGGAGAGTGTCCGTGTCTATGCACGGACAGAGCACCGCGTGTCTGGGGAGATAGTGTCCGTGACTGTGCGTGGATGAATATAGGAAATAAAGTCACAGGAGAAAATTCACAGAAACTACTCACAGAAAATAAAATCCCCCCAAAAAGTCACAACTTTAATTTACAATATGATTGGAAATATATTGACTAAATTCAGATAAATATTAAAACAAAACAAAAATTAACTTAAACATTACACAAAAATTGCACAAGTTTCAAAAAACCTCACTTGTACTCAAATGTCAATGAAAATGTGCAACGCTATGTGTACGGATCTTCGGAAATATTCATAATAATCATGCATCAAGCTTTGTTATGCTCAATTAGCAGTAAGAATATGCAAGATTACGGCTGAGTTTCTTCATCTTTACTGTATTTAATGTATAGTCTTCGAAGAAAATTATGTTGTGACTCTATTTCCTGTGCACACATCATGTAGAGTTGCTAAGTAATACTTTGGTAAAACGTCCGGTTTTGTTCGTGTTCATACAGCTTTGTCCAAATAAAGTAAATAACAAATGATAGTGCAAATCAAATCAAATTAATTTTGAAACACCATATCTCTAACACAGTTATTCATGGGTGTATACAAAGTAGAACATGAAGTAAAATACATTACGTAAGTTATTATAATATGCAATCATGCATTAATACTTCTGTATAGGAATGATTATCCATTCATATTGCCTCTAGGCGAAATACTTTCGCTTTCGATATAATCCGTACAGTGCTTGCATGTTTTAAAGTCAGTGTTTCATTATTGTAATGCAATAGGTGTCACATGAGTTGCTTCGAAAAATGCACCAGTTTTTTTAACGCAACAAGATAATGTACAACACAACTGTTTACGTTTTGTATACATTTAATTTTAAAACCCACAATAAAGTTTAACTATCTGTGATTGGAAAACTGGATCTTGATTGATTCCACTTTGTATACAAATATCTCGTGTTCCACGCGTTGATGATATATATATACGCCACTTTGGAAATAAACCTTTGAGAAAGACCGACGACAACACCGTCGAACACAGTTGGGTGCTCGCCCGTCCCTCGGGGTGAGGACCGTGGGCCACTCGCGTTTACATTTTATTCAGCGACGTTTACAGGCGAATTGCAGCCGGATCCTCCGATCACTGTAATTACACATACTAAACGGCACTGCTGGCAGTTGTGGCCGTAAAGTTGGCGTGACTGACTCTTGTAAACGTGTTTGTCTCGGCGTTTGATGTTCTTCATACCAGGCCTTGATGCTACGCCGCTGCGATGGAGATACGTCCACATCAGCGGTCAAACTATCGGCCTTGGGCAGGGTATTTGGTTGGTCACTTTGCATGATATCACAGAGATAAGACACGAAGCCGGAGATTCAAGAGGACAAAATCGTGCATAGTCTTTGCCCTCGAGTTCCGCGCCTCCATAAACACGGGTTATTATCCGGCTCGGGGCTGTTCGAAAGCATCAATTACAAACGCGTTCGTCGCAAGCACAGGCTGGCTATAATTAAGTTGTTGGAACAACTTTAATCGTTGATTGAAGTCTCATTCCACATACAGCGAAGATCCACCCCGAACGCCAACGTTTGTACAAGTCCCTGTAATCGCTATCTTTATGCTAATTGTGTGGCCCTCGCTTTCCGAATTAAACATACTTTAAACCTGGTATGTAGCGCTTTATCGTCTCCTCTCTCATTACTCTGTTTGGTGTGGTGTCTTTCTTTCAATTTATTTAGGTTTCCGTAACATTATGCTATCTTAAACGGCATCGGTACACCGAATTGCCGTAAACAGCCCGAGCTTCCTACTGTTCCATTCAGTACAAATGTATATCAGACGTGACCATCTCGAATTAACTGTGCACACCAAGAAGCATGGAACGGCTGTGTTCACATTTACAACTCATGTTTCTATATGTCGCTTCGCTCGAATTGTTTATGCAATTATCAGGAAATACGTGGAACGGTATCCCAATTTACATAATACCGCACAAAAGATAAAGGAACTGCAGGTGGATAAATACAATTTAGGTAAACACTAAAGCTATTTTTGAGAACGAACACACGATGCAAAGCAAAGATAAATCTTCAGACTGGTTTTCACCAGATTATAACCAAAACTGGCACACCTTTTTTGTATACTTTCATTATATTGGTAGATACACTAAATCGCTAATCGGGCTAGCATATGCTTACATGTATTTGTGTGAGTGTGTGTGTGTGTGTGTGTGTGTGTGTGTGTGTGTGTGTGTGTGTGTGTGTGTGTGTGTGTGTGTGTGTGTGTGTGTGTGTGTGTGTGTGTGTGTGTGTGTGTGTGTGTATGTGTGTAAACGTACGTGCGCGCGTGCCTGTGCGTTCTTTGCTTACACTATTACCGCGTGATAGCTGAAGTGGTGCAATTGCGACATAACTGTTTATTTACTGCGAATTTACTATCTGAAACTTCTAATAATATTAATCCGACTATTGGGGCAAGCTGTATGCTGTGTACCTCTGGAACACAAAGGTGAACGGAACAGCACACTGCATTAAACATCAATCAAGATCAACATCATGAAAGAATTATTTGCATCATTTATTTTTGACACATCAATTTAGGTTTGACATTTTATTTGACATTTTATGATGATAATTCGTCCCGTGGATATTTATTGCACACATCTTAAACTCTGCAGCCGGAGGCCGTCTCTCTAGCGACTCTGGTTAGTTTAAAGGCACAACAAACCGAACGAAACGTGTTTCTCGTTGACACTATATATAAACATACAAAGCCAAATCGTCCACAGTCATTAACACTACAGGCCCTGTACATCACCTGTGTTGTCTTAATAAACAAAAGCAACACTACGAATTATGGTAGTTATTATTTAGACAGTGCACGGTTTTTATTTTCTGTGTCCTTTTACTACACAACTTAGCCTGGAATCGTACGATTTTCCAGATATGTTCTATGACTACATTTTTAACGGGAAGAATCATTCGGCATTTGATATGTTGCGGGCATCTCGCGGACTGCATGCACTAGTCATTGGGGAAAATATTTAAATTCAAGAAAGAAGCCTGTTATGTGTTGAAACGAAGAGTGATTTGTGTAACCTATGACAACATAATTATTAAACGGTTGCTGGTCAAGCGGATTCCGGTTACCGACAATATTTTAAAGTTATTCTATAATGTACGTTTAAGATCGGAAGCTGTGACGGTATTGTATATGCAGTAGAAGCTAATCCAATAGTTGCTGCAAAGAATTGTTTTATTTCTACAAACATGGTGACAGGTTAATTACACAATTGCAAGAAATAAAATGACGATCAGCGTAATTCAAGTAACTGTTCATTGCAGCATTGAAGATTTTAATTACTCCATTCGATCCGATAGTATCTTGTCCCGTTGGAGGGTTTCAGACAGGACCTTAATCCAAAAGTCCATTGCAGCAGATCGATGTGCTGGAACCCTAGTGGCCAGGTGGGCGGAAATAAAGTCACGGAAATTAAGTCACAGTTTTGGTTAGGAAAATAAGTCAGGAAATAAAGTCACAACATAATGTTATTCGAATACACTAAATACAAAGTTTTGTAATGATTAACTGATTACTCAACAAGATAACATTGTGATTAATTTGATGGTTAATATTCTTAAGAATCTCTGCAACAGTCTTGCATATTCTCACTGCTAATTGAATACAAAAAAATTTGATGCATGATTATAACGAATAATTCTGAAGAAACTCTGATTTAATTTTGCACATTTTCATTGACATTCAAGCACAAGTGAGATTTATCAGTGATTTTTTTTCTCAAATCTGTGCACTGAATTTTTATATCTTTTAAGTAATTTTTTATTATTAAAACGAATATTCAACCATCTTTATTTAATATTTCCAATTACACTTTAAATTCAAAGAATTCTAAATTTGAAGTTGTGATTTGTTCATGTGAGTTTATTTACTGTGACTATTTCCACTGAGGACAGGAGAGAGCGCTGACAATCGTTGACGACAACTGAGGCAGCGCGTTGAGTGTCCTGATTACAACGCAGGCACTGCTAGTGTGTCACAACTAATCGTACAAGTCGGTGATACCCTGTCATTTCGACGCCATTTAAACGCTACCTGTTGCCGCCTACGTCATGTCAGCAGAGAGCGGCGTGGAATGCTAATTCGGGCGGAAACCTACTAGTCCGAGAATCAGCCCAAACACACAATTCTAAGTGATCACCACCTAACGTAAATATCACAATTATAAAACCTTGATGTGCTCAAGACACACTCACGCACACATAAATTAATTATACATACGCCTAACACCTTGTAAACAGGTTGTGACAGACCAGCGTCCGCTTTGCGAAGGTCTCGTTTAGCCACTCGCCGAATTTGGCGAACAGACTTTCGTCGCATGCGAAAACGCCCTTTTAAATTCCAAGTTGCAAACTGCGCGTCACTTTATGGTGTGGAATATTTAGTGCGTGCACATTAAATGACAGTCATCCGTGACGGGACAGACGTTCAGCTACTGACCCGACTTTAGAAAAAACCGTGTCGTCATCATACTTAGCGTGACATTACGCCCGCCCCGTCGCCTGTTGCCAATTCCGCGTTTTCGCTTGATTAACTCGCGACATTGGCAGCGGCCAAAAGCGCACTATATCATCGCGTTGTGGTACGGCCCCCGTTGGCCACCCGACGATCAGTCACTCGCGCTTCATTGGCTTCGAATACACCGACACAGACGCGCCGCCAACTCATCGTTCGGGTCTTAGCGTTTTTTACGCTGCCGACCATTTCAAGACACACCGCAGACACCCGCTTTGACGGCTGACATAAACCCGTTTCCATAGCAACGCAAAACTACGCCCCTCTGCAGCTATGCTCACTGTTGATGGGTGACAATTAACTAGTAAGAATTACGGTATTTTTATTGAGCCAGTTATGCTATTTTTACATTACTCGCCCAACTGCACGTTACAAATATACCTATATAGGGTCTAATATATCTATATAGGGTCTAATATACCTATATAGGGTCTACTATATCCATACAGGGTCTAATATACCTATATACGGTCTAATATATTGATATAGGGTCTAATATATATATATATATATATATATATATATATATATATATATATATATATATATATAGGGTATACTATACACATATAGGGTTTAATATACATATATATAGGGTATAATATACCTATATAGGGTCTAATATATCTATAGGGGTCTAATATACTTATAACATAGAGTATACTATACACATATAGGGTTTAATATACACATGTAGGCTCTAATATACCTATATAGGGTCTAATATACCTATATAGGGTTTTATATATATATATATATATATATATATATATATATATATATATATATAGGGTCTAATATACCTATATAGCGTCTAATATACCTATATATGGTCTAATATACCTATATAGGGTCTAATATACCCATATAGGGTCTAATATTTAAATGATGAAGACTACAACATTTATAAAGAAGCACTTAATCAAGCTACAGCTGAAATTAGAAATTCAAAGAGAAGCTATGAAAAAAAATTTGCTAGTAATATAAAACATGACAGTAAGAGTTTTTATGCGTATATTCGAAGCAAACAGAAAGTTCAGGATAAGGTCGGTCCTCTAGAAGATAGTGCTGGAAATACAATATCAGAGGGATTCTTAATGGCAGAAGACCTGAATGAGTATTTTAGTTCAGTGTTTACCAGGGAAGATATTAGTTCACTGCCTGTACCAGAGGCTAAGTTCAAGGGGGCAGATTCAGTCTATTTAGGACAGTTAGTTGTAACCTCGGAAATGGTAGCTAAGAAAATAAGGGCTATGAAGGATAATAAATCACCTGGAGTGGACGGGATTCCGCCCAAACTACTATTGGAAATTGTAGAACAAATTAGCGCACCGCTTGCAACAGTTTTCAATTTGTCATTAGAAGAGGGAGTGGTTCCTTTAGAATGGAAAGAGGCAAACATTATACCGTTATTTAAAAAAGGTTCGAGAAACAAGTCAGAAAACTATAGACCAGTGAGTTTAACATCAGTGATTTGCAAATTATTAGAAATACTAATTAAAGATCACATGGTGGATTTTCTTGTTAAACATAACTTGATAAACCCATCTCAACATGGGTTTTTAAAAGCGAGGTCATGCTTAACAAATATGTTATGTTTTTTGGAAGACATCACTAGGTGGGTAGATGAGGGATCACCAGTAGATATCATCTATTTAGATTTTCAAAAAGCTTTCGACAAAGTACCACATCAAAGATTACTCCTTAAGCTAAAGGCCCATGGCATAGGAAATGGTATAATAAACTGGATAGAAAAATGGCTGAATGACAGAAGACAACGTGTAGTAGTTGATGGGGAGGCTTCAAACTGGAAATCGGTATTGAGTGGGGTACCACAGGGATCAGTACTAGGACCTATATTATTCTTAATATATATCAACGATTTGGACGATGATATAACAAGCAAGGTGTTAAAATTTGCGGATGATACAAAAGTGTTTAGAAGGATTAAAAGTGATGGAGACAGACAGCATTTACAAGATGATCTTGATAGGTTGATCAAATGGTCTGAAAAGTGGCAAATGCTGTTCAATTTTGGGAAATGTAAATGCCTCCACACAGGTCACGGGAATGAAGAGGTAAAATATAAAATGGGGGGTACTGTTCTAAGTACTACTGTAAAAGAAAAGGACTTAGGGTTAACCTTTAGTGCTGATATGAAGGTTTCAGAGCAGTGCGGAATTGCAGCTTCAAAGGGAAATCAAATCCTTGGATTAATTAGGCGAAATATAGCGTATAAGAAAAAAGAATTAATAGTACCGCTGTACAAAACAATAGTGAGGCCTCATTTAGAATATTGTATACAAGCATGGAGGCCATATCGCAAGAAGGACATAGATATGCTAGAAAGAGTACAGAGGAGAGCGACTAAAATGATACCAAATCTGAGGGATCTTAGTTACGAAATACGCCTAAAAGAATGTGGTTTAACAACACTAGAGACCAGGAGATTGAGAGGAGATCACATAGAAGTGTTTAAAATATTGAATGGTTATGAAAATATTGATAGAAACATTTTTTTCTCAGTTAAGAAAGATAGAAGGACCAGAGGACATGAAGCTACATTAGTAAAGGAGCAGTGTAGATTAGATATAAGAAAGTTCTCATTCTCACAAAGGACTGTAAATGAATGGAACAGATTATCTCCTGATTGTGTTGGTGCTAGTAGCGTGAATATGTTTAAAAATAAAATCGACACACACCTTAAAAAGGCGAGATACATGTAGATAAAAAGTATTGGACTCTCGATAAGCCAAAAGGCTTCCTTGTCCAACTGCCATCCAGAGTAATTTTCTGGATGGCAATCTTGTTAAATCTTGTTAAATATACATATATATGGTACAATATACCTATGTGGGGTATAATATACATATATAGGGTCTAATATACCTATATAGGGTTTAATATACATATATAGGGTCTAGTATACCTATATAAGGTATACTATACATATATAGGGTATAATATGCCTATATAGGGTTTAAGCCAAAGGTTACCTTTTGAACACAGATCTTTCAATTGTACGTTTTAGGTTTTAGTTGTTTGGGCTGTGAAAAATGGAAAGCAAAACGACAATCGTTTTATTAATCAAAAGACCGAAGTCCTGACCAAGAGGAAGTTGGAATCGTTCAAATCCGGAGTTACTGGAAGGTGTAGATAGCTTAATTTCCCCGCGATTGAGAAGTTGATATTTCAGATGATGATATAGAAATTGGATAAGTTTGGCTCTTGGCATGACAGTAATGACGAACTTGGGAAATATCTGGATCAGATGTAACAATAGCAAAGAGGAAACCACCCGTGAACACCTGAAAGTTACGCAATTATTTAGCGTCACGTGTTTGCTCATTATAAAAAATCGCGTAATTTACTAAAACAATCATCTTAGCGTTAAGAACGTTCTTAGCCGCTTCATGAAACCGGCCCCTGGTGTTTGTAGCAATAATGCACGGATGCGAGTCGTGGACTGTAGGGAAGAAAACGAATCGCCTGTTTTTTTATGGGGGGGGGGGGCTGGAGATAAGATTAGCCCCACATATTTATGAACGGGAGGTGCATCTTTTTGTATGCAGTTGGATATTTTTGGAGAACCTGAAAGTGGGTCTTTTTGGGAGGCTCAAGGGGGTGCAATTGGACGTTTCTTGAGAGCTTTAAGGCGGGTTTTTGGGAACGTAAAGGGGGATGCCATTGAAGGTCTTTGGAGAGCCTTAAGGAGGATGAAATTTGATATATTTTGTCAGTCTCAATGAGATGCAATTGAATGTTTTTGTGAGCTTAAACAATTCAGAACGTCACTGCAAAAAATCAACTCCACCCCTCCCTACCCATCTTCCGATGTCATGATCCGGCAGCAGTGTGGTGCTGAAGCTTTGGCTCAGCACACCCAAGATTTACTACATTTCCGGGCGCCAGTGGCCAGTTAGGTCCTTCCACTACCAGCACTAATTTCAAACCAGAAGACATCGTATAGGATTACTTTGTCACATTATGCGTGTTGAAGACGATAGGTTGGAAAAAACCTATTTAATGATCGGAAGAGAGAAAGACCGCACACCAGATGGGTTAGATCGACAAAGCTGACAATGGACAAGTTTAAATAAGTCATAAGAGAAAGGATTGGTTGGAGACAGCTCGTTGTTGATGCCGCCAGGAGGTGTATGGCGTGACGGGTCAACACGTCAGACAGAGACAAGGTTGCGGTCGGACAAAGTATAGAAGGTGTCAGCGCGAATCGGGTGGGACAGAATTTAGCAATCGTCAAACTCGACGGGAAATTAAGATTTATTCAACGGTTCTCACGCCTTTTTGCCACGTATGACTTGTTCGATTTGATTGATCTACAGTGGAAGTTGAAGGGTCGCTAACTCAGTTTTCATAGTTGGTCCCCTCGAGCATGAGGTTGTGCAATGTTACGTAAGAAGAAGCTGAAGACGCCGTTGAGAGGACGGCGTCGATGTCATACCTGTCTATGTTGATGTCGTTTCAATTCTCGCGTCGTATCGCTGCTGGTTTTTGCGCCGTAGCGCACACAAGAACAATTAAACAAATTTAGGAATCTGCCGTTACATTTTATAAGCGTTTTCAAAATGCGTTTTGGTAAGATGCTAATTTAAACTCAACAGTGTGTACAATAATATCATTGAACTTGATTGCTTGACAACGCATCCGATACGGTTGAAAATACGTTCCATCGACCACGTATCAACCACCTTTGATGTGTACAGGGCGCAGGAGTTTCTTTTTTGTCTACGATGCTTTAAGCATACGTATCGGGTACCATGGACATGTCCGTTGCTTCTCTGCCTGTATGGTCTTTTATGATCGTTCAGTCATTGACCATGATTGATACTATGAAATTATCTAAAGGGAAGCAACATTTACTGGGTCTGTGCATTTAAAAGAGTTGATAAAACTAACCATCTGCAACTACAATCAAGAATATTATGCCCGCAGTTTACTAGAATAACCTTGTTGAAGACATGTCATTTGAAATGCACGGACCCCACAGCGTCATGGTCAAAAAAGCTCTATAGGCGCTTGTTGGTCAAGCATCGGGGCGTTTCTCAATAAGTCTGCCGCAGGGAATTGTAAGATTTCACTAGAACCTCCCGGGGTAAGACCACGTTAAGGATTCGTCCGCCATTAGCGATTTAAAGAGTGCCCTTGAAAATACCGTTTTGGTGTGATGTATGAATTTGTTTCGTGAACTTTGATATGGGACATGTTGGTCCAGTGAATACTGAATGTACTACTGCATTAGATCTTTCACGAGGTAGCAATAAATATACGCTAGTCGCTCGCGTATTCGCACAGTGACTATTTTGCAGAACGCACCTATATTTCAAAATCCGGAAAATGGAATTGAAGGAAACGTTATAATGGCCGCCTATGTAAAATGTAATGAGGTCTTACCCTGCCTCTTTGAAAATAAATGATGACTAAACCACAGGCATAATATTGTTGATTGTATTTGCAAATGGCTAGATTGCATTAACTCGTTTCGGTGTATAGGCCCACATAATTGCTTTTTGTTTCCCCTTTAAAGACTTATTTGGTTGAAAAACGCGATATTTTGTGTAAACATCAATTCACAACTTCACACCGTTTAACTGTGTATACAAGTATTAAAGGTGCTTCTTCAGGTCATTTGCCCATCGCAAATCCGTTTATCTTATATCCAGATGTGTAGTGTGTTAATAGCTTAAGTAACGTGTGCAGTTTGTTTAATACAAAATGCGTACTTTTCAGTTGTCTAAAGCAATTATTTTTGTCGTTACATCTGGTAGCTTGCGATAGTCAGTTGCCTGGCCGACACTTAACGCTAACCCGTTGAACTTGGCGGTCACGAGTATATCGCGAAACAAAAACAAAACACGAAACACGTACACCACCTTTGTCCATTGCGCAGTACAATATATATATATATATATATATATATATATATATATATATATATATATATATATATATATATATTTATGATCAGCAACTGTCTCTGGCTAGTTTAGCTTTTAGCCCTCCGTTTAGGTGGCAGGGTGTATGCACAGACACTCGCACAAACATTGCGAATTTGTCATGCAAATAAATCGGCCTTCGAGACCGGCCGATATTTAAAGCCCGTTAAACTTTGAAGAAATTGTAGCCAGGTGTTCGGTTAAATCGTCATTTCCCGACCGAAGTCCTATAACAATATCGAACCAGTCGTTTTGTAAATAATTTCATTTCACACCATCACAATTGCAGAAACGAAAATGCGTA
Organism: Escarpia spicata; assembly: GCA_963995525.1. Classification (NCBI taxonomy): domain Eukaryota; kingdom Metazoa; phylum Annelida; class Polychaeta; order Sabellida; family Siboglinidae; genus Escarpia; species Escarpia spicata. The sequence continues at coordinate 7,651,475 of OZ023214.1, read as the reverse complement.
TCATAATGAATATTATAGGTTTAGTTTTCGCGAAATTAGTCTGAAAGGTGAGGAACAAAAATGAATTGATGGAAGAGTTTTATTAAAAGAGAACATCTTGTAAGCGATTGTTAAAACGAACTTATCTATTTCGATCAGGCAAAAACACGAAACTGCTTATATGAGCACATAAAACGTTACTGAAAATATACACCACGGACAATGTTTAACCGTCAATGTTTTTACTATGTCGTAGCTGCATAATAAATAAAGCTGCTGTTAATAAATGGACGCCAACGTGGAAACCAATCACGGTGACGCAGCCGCGCAAGTCAAACAGAGTAGCGGTAGGTGCGAGCGCGACCCGACGGAGGGTGCCTGGCCTTAGCACGCCGCAGGAGTGTCGGGTCGACCCGGGGACGTGGAGGTGATGCTTGCCCCACACACGACGTCGATTCCCGGCCGTGTAATGCGCGTGCTAATGCCGCCGTAGACGCCCCGGCGGTGCGCGTGCGGGCGTTCACACGCGCGGGTGTGGGCCTTCCCACGGTGGCGTTCACGACGCCGACAAGTCATCCATCAGACGGACTATCGCGGCCGCGATCTTCGTCGGTCCGTCTCTTGTCCTCATTCTGCGCGTCTTTGTTTTGTCGCCGTCAGAGCGTCAGTGATTGATGTTGTTGTCGTGTCGCGTTCGTGCGATCCACTTTTTCTGGGTCTATCGACGCATGTGGTCCCGCCAGTCTGCTGCGAGACCGGGCTCATCTCACTGGCCGGACGACCCACGACGCTGTTAGAAGTGTCACAGGAGATGGTGGTCTCTCTCGTCACGCCCGTCACGCTCTCGCGGTCAACACCGGTCCGGCGACTGTCGGCGATGAGTTCTAAGCCGGCTGGTACAGACGGATGTTACGTCAGCAGACCTTTATTAACCATAATTTATGTTTAAATGTTGCGCAGTGGCTAGTGGATCGGGTTCTCAATCGAGAGAACCAGGGTTCGAATGCTGGGCAGTCGCCGAACCATGGTCAAGTTCGTCCACTCTATGTTGCTCCAGTTTACTCAGCTGTATCAATGAGTACCTGGCTACAAACAGTGGTGGATATTTGTGTATGAATAGTCTTCGCGCATTAATTGTAGCGTGGCTGAATGTTTCCAAGAGAAGTCAAGATGATGTTCGATTGACCAGGGAGTAAAGTGTAACAACATGTTTGTGTTTAAGAGGCGACCTGCAGTGACACACTCACCATTTCTGAGTTGAACGGCGATATGTAGCACCGTACATACGTTTCTGTTGCGTCATTTTGGTAAACTTTCTTAAATGTCTATTTAATAAAAAGTGTCTACATTTACAATATTTAGTTCAATGGTTGCTTAAACAGACTCGATACACCTGTATACTATGGAAACCGCGGGACATTTCAACGAGCGATACACGGGTTGTTGTTCGTTGCAGTGCAGAAAGTGCACATGCGCTTGATTTAGACAACAGTAAATTGTGACTGTGCTACTACAGAGTGTACACTTGCCTTTCGTTAGTCAGTACATTAACACATGTCCGGGTTTATTGGTGTTAATAAACGCAGCTCATTTTACTGTAATATAATTCCAGTGGTTTTCTTCATTCTGTTAACGTTTGCTGACGCGAAAACACTGCCGCTGCGATGGTATGATTACGAGGTCGCACGTAATTCGTGATATTGTAACTGTGACGTCACACCCCTTAAACAACAAAATATATGTTGGTGACTACTATAATTGTATTAATTGAAAACTAAATTATTGATGGACAATTCGACTAATAGGTATATGTCAAGTGTGAAACGCAAAGGATATGACCCGATTGTTGCGAAATATGTTTAATTTCTTGTAGTCATGGAAACATGATCATTACGTCACGCGACAACTGGCGCTCGCGCAGGATGGTGTGTAAACTACAGAAAATAAATCACGTTTTCAAAGACAAATTCTACACCGCAGACAAGCCGGAAAAAACGCCTGACATCAATTTTATTTAAAAGAACGTTGTTCGTAAATTGATGTCAAGTCGCAAGAGAACGAATGATGCCAGGGAGATGTCGTGGGGACGCTGGGCGCGATTAATGAGGTGTAGACACTCCACAAATGTCGCCGAGTCGATGCTGCCACCGAGTCACGTGTGCAGTCACATATAATCACGTGCTATTCCATAAAATTACGTCGCAAAACCTGACTGTTTCTATACGAAATTGTACCTTTGTAAACTGTATGGAGCTGTTATTGAACGACACGGTGGGTTCGTCTCATAATCGCGCCTAATCGGTCTGATAACGTTGCAGATCACTGTTTTGCCATAGTTTGAGCGATCTTTGAAATTTTCTTGTAAACGTGGACAAAATGTGTTAAGCAACGCGAGAGGCAAACAAGACTTTTGAGTCTCTAGGTCTGTTTTTTCTGTCTGTCTGTCTGTCCCTCTCCCTCTTTCTCTCCCTTTCCCTCTCCATTTTCCGCTCCCTCTTCGATCTATTTCCCCCTCCTCTCTCTCTCCCTCTTTCTCTCCCGCTCACTCTTTTTCTCCATGACCCCATTTCTCTCCCTCTCCCCCCTCTCTCTCCCTTTTTTTCTCCATCTCGCTCCCCTCTCCCCCTCTTTTTCTTTTTTTCTCTCCCTCCCCTCTCTCCCCCCTCTCTCTTTGTTTGTTGTGTGTAATACCCAATGCTGTTCGTGATCCAATCTACTATTTTCTAGGCACCATCGTTGTGAATGCTTCGATCGAAAAAAATCGATGTTTGGATATAATCAGTAATGAAAACAATAGTAAGATAAAGACCAGTGTAGGATAAAAACCCGATACAAAACAAAACATCACCAATTCATACTCGGCAATGTAACTAGTAGATGTAGACGAATTGCACATGCCTTTTTATAACTGTGACTGTCATCTTATTAATAAACAACTGTTCGATGTTGAAAAATCAAGTGTCCAGACACAGACAACACAAACGAGCAGGTGGTGATATAAGTAAGACAATTATTGAAATATATTTATAAAGATGCAAGCCGTTCCTGTGTTGCAATCAGCATCGCAGCCCGGTGTCTCTGGTTTATTCAATGATAGCTTCAATCCTCGTCGTTTTCGTCTAGGATTTTCCTTTCCCCAAATCGTCGGCGTTCAGCCGTCACTCGGCGCTCTCTGCGGGTCCCCGACAGAACGAGCGGGTAATACGTCGACACATCTGGCGTCAGATTCAACAGACGGGTGTTGTTACAGTCAATGGACACTTCAATTAGTTAAAACAGACATCTATCGGCGCCGTCTCAGCACGACTGGACTTCCGGCTAAACGCCAATCTGCGCCCCCAAAGCTGGGAGCTCAACAGCTGAGGCGAATAAAGTTTAAATGTGACATTTTAATATTAGGTTCCGTTTCGGGCGGCGTTTCGTTTTTATTGCTTAATGATAAGGTAGGCTGCGGGCGCGTTGATGTCTTGTCGCGCTCATTCGCTTGGCGGGGAGGTGGTGCCTTCGTGGCCATTGTGAGCGGTCGAGCCCGAAGGTCGACGCAGGCCGGGATTCTACAGGCGCTTCAGGCACTGGCGCTAATCGCTCGTCGATAAACCGCACTGCGCTGATGCACCTGTGGTACCGCTACCCTCGTTAACGGTTAGCATGCTCTATTTCCCAATTCCTCTAATGAAAAAGGACTCCCTCACAAATCGCCAAAATGTCAGAAATTTCAATGAAAACAAGACTTGTTGTACGCGGGGGGAGGGGCACTTAGTGTATATGTCAGTTAGTTAGTTAGTTAGTTGAATTCCCAAACGAGAAAGCAGTATAAACGCTTACTTACAGCAAACGTCAACTTAATTGTTGAGGGTGTTCTATATACCATCGTTGGTGGAATTAATAGGAATCTAACAACTAGCAGACTGCGAATTCGAAGCATTTGGTAAGTGCACAAAATACACGAACATTCTAAATTATAAATACTACATAATTTAATGATAATAGGTTAATTATTAACTTTACCCGCACAAGAAATTTTCGGTCAACGTCAACGTTTATGTGTGTGTGTGTGTGTGTGTGTGTGTGTGTGTGTGTGTGTGTGCGTGCGTGCGTGCGTGCGTGCGTGCGTGCGTGCGTGCGTGCGTGCGTGTGTGTATGGTGGCTATGTTGGTCGCAACAATTAAAAAAGATGCATTTCGGGAGGACAAATTTTTAGTGTAAAGATTTTGAACACAAATAATTGTACGTTTTGGATGTTAGTTATAAAGTTTGCTTATAAATATGAATCACCTGCATAAATACATGCATATCTTCCCCTTGTCCTCACACCCTCTCTATTTTGTAAGTATATATTTTTGATTGTTTAGTTATTTTATAACAAAATGTACCAGTTTTAGGAAATTAATATTTTATCATGATTCCTGTTTTCTTATTCAATCGTCATAATTGCAAAGGAAATAATAATACTAATTATTATTATATTATTTATATATATATTTTCGGTAGCTATATGCCATACAGCTTACTAGTTTGTATAGGACTGACATGTGCGGGTTTTACAATATTTTGGAAAGTTATATAATTTAAGCAAACACACTAGTAATTCTAAATAAAAGAAATCAATCTGCATTATTTTGTAGGTGACGTAGAAGCTGCAGAAGAAACAGAAACAGGAGCAACTTGTTTTCTGTATCATAGACGGCAGAACCGGGGGATGGCCTGGGTGGGGGGCTGGAGGGGGGCTGTGTCTTCCAACATTTCTGGTGGGGGAGGCAGGAGATATGGATGATTATTTCGACAAGGGGGTGCAGTTGGAGGTCTTTGATGAACCTCAAGGCGGGAGCAGTCGGAATTTTTTGGTTTGTCTCAATGAGGGTATATTTGAAGGGGGTTGGAGAGGTTCAGCCCCTCCCCCAAAATTCACCACATTCCAACGCCTATGTGTATATTCCCGGTTGTCAATTCAATCTAATAAACATTTCATTGTGGGCAGTGTAGTACTCAATAGTATCACGTATAATTAAAGCAGTACATATTTTTTGTTTTTATTAAAAAAATATAACACCCATAATCGAACGACATACAATATACAACACAAAATACCATGGTGTTTTCTATATTATAGACATGCAATAAACACGATTTGTCATGTAAAAGAGTTCAACATATACTGGAATATGCTTTGAACGACGCCCGCTGTCCAATCCGCCGCAGTTAAACATAACATAACCAGCCGACTTCTATATTTGTCCTTTGTCATTTCGTGCCCCGTTTTATACTAACAAAGTTAATCACGGTAAATTCGACTTTGGCGCGTGATAAAAATGAACAATGCAATTTGCGAGCGATTGTAGGGTAATAATGTCACGTTGGAATGGAAGCGTTCTTCGCAGTGCTCATCCGTACCAGCGATGCCAGTGGTCTACGTTCAGACTTCGTAGTGCTCATCCGTACCAGCGACGCCAGTGGTCTACGTTCAGATTGGATTTAAATATTCAACTGAGCCTTTTTACAGAACTGTTCTTGTGATAATGTATTGCGTGGAGGTTTCACCAAATATCGACCAAGATGTTCGCGATGTGGGCAATATCACCCGCGGAGGTTCACGCACTCGGAGGCAGTTGTACGTAGATTGATATGTTGACATGCGGACCTGGCCTCTGCGCATACTCCGAAGGATGGATTCGTTCATGTTGACACAATGTCCGACGTGATCACGTGAGGTCGCGCAAGAAACACTCTGCATGCAACGAAATGACGAATGAAATAACTCGTTTATGAGGTACCCATAGTTATACTTCACGCCGGCACAACAAACATTTCAATTTGCAATCGAAAACACCGTCGACAAGCACTGTATGGTAAGCTTTTGCATGCGGACCCGTTCACACGACCATATTAAATCTGCCGGCGAGACCACGTGACGTGTGCGACGATAGCGCTCCGTGCGGAGGAAACATGAATGTCGACGACACGTTGATATTGTTCGACGTGGTCATGCTGCTGACCGGTGTCCACGCCTTGTGTAGGGGGTATGGGTGTCTGAGGCCGGAGATGAGAGACGGTAGGGCCGTGGAAGCGAGATGAGAAGGCTGAGCGTAGAACGGGGAGAAAATGCTCACCGTCTGTTGAACGATATTCGACCCTGAATCAGACGAAAATCAAACGCGGCATTAGTTCATATTTGGTTAATACTGTATACATTAATTCCATGTATAATAAAAAATTAGACACCTAATTGCGTATATTCAATTACACGATAGAGTTTGCTAAGCAAGTTATTGATACCTACAATTTGAAATTATACTCTTTTTGGCGACTCTGAGCTAGGGTTCCTGAGATTTTTTCCGGTATAGTTTTATTGCATATATAATTATCTCTTTTACATTACATGAAGATAAACAAAATGAGCAATTATTTCTTGAACAATTTATTGTTAATACAAAACACGCGATCTTTGCACAGTTGTAACTAAACAAATGTTCAGAAAATCTTTTTATTTATTTAATATATATCATTTTATTTGTCATAAAAACAACGATGGTTATAAATGTCGTATTGATACGTACTTTGTGATGCGGCTGCGCGCGCCGCAGACAGTGACGCCAGATAGGCGCTGTCCAAGTAGGACAGGTCGGCGTCTCCCGTGAGCGTGACTCCGTCGTGTAGGTACGTAGGCACTTGTCCGCTGTTCACCTGCTTCCGCCATCTCGCGCGTCGGTTGCTGAACCAAACCTACAACATACAACAACAGGATTAATGTTTCAATTTAGGTGTGAATAAATGGAGTCATATAAGAGGTCGTAAAAAGAATATTGCAGGGAGGATGGCGAGAGAGAGGGAGAGGGAGAGGGAGAGGGAAAGGGGGGAGTGAGAGAGAGGGAGAGGGAGAGGGAGAGGGAGAGGGAGAGGGAGAGAGAGGGAGAGAGAGAGAGAGAGAGAGAGAGGGAGGAGAGAGAGAGAGAGAGAGAGAGAGAGAGAGAGAGAGAGAGAGAGAGAGAGAGAGAGAGAGAGAGAGAGAGAGAGAGAGAGAGAGAGGGGGGGGGGGAGAGGGAGAGGGAGAGGGAGAGGGAGAGGGAGAGGGAGAGGGAGAGGGAGAGGGAGAGGGAGAGGGAGAGGGAGAGGGAGGGAGAGAGGGAGGGAGGAAGGGGGGAAGGAGGGAGAGAGAGAGTAAGGGATATATTGGTGTTTGTGTGCATGCGTGCGTGCGTGCGCGTGTGCGTGTGTGTGCGCGCGCGAACAGAGCACAGAGAGTAAGCGACATTCATTATTATGCATGTAATACCTGCACTCTCGCCTCTGTGAGTGCAGCATTCTGTGCGAGGTCCTCGCGTGTGTATATGTCGGGGTAGTGCGTGCGCTCGAAGGCTCGCTCGAGTCTCTGTAACTGCTCCGAGGTGAAGGTCGTTCGACTGCGGCGCTGTTTCCGCTCGACCTTTAATCCCGGTTCTTCCTCCACATCAGAGGCGTCTGCAACAGTTTCAGGGGTTAGGACACTGTTAGACTTCCTGCTTGGTTACAAAAAAAGTGCAGTATATTTTTTAGAAATGACTTTTTACAATATTCACTTGCTCTGACATAAGTGCATTTGAGTAGTCAGATTTCTAGATGTGATTGTAGAAGCTGTTGACAGTCAAAGGGTGTCTTTTTAGCTGATTTTACTAAGCGGAAGGGTATTTGGCCGCAATTTGGCTAGTTGACACTTTAGCCGGATTACTGCCTGCATCCATTTGTAAATATTGACGGGTGTCATACATACAGGCATTTTGTAAGAGCTAGAAATATTAGATTTTGACTAAACTCAACCAGCATGTCAATGAGATGATGACAACGGCAGATGAGAAGTTTAATACATTTTCTAGGTCACGTTTTCTTACAATCAGACAAAACGTTAACATGGTCGCCAATGGGAAAACTATCAGTTTGCTGATCCCTTCAGACCACATCAAGAGAAGCAAAGCAGATGTATTGGAGATAAAGCTAGGATTCCATATGTACGGAGACGATTTGCGGAATGGGGATACATCTGTAGTGAGGTCACTTCTGGAAATTTCTTTTCCGATTCATGTGCGGATGCGATTCAAATCGCTACATGGAGCGATTAAATTTCCGTAACCTCATCCGCGTGATCAAACCCATCCGCCTACGAACTTACGGAACTGTGTCTATTACTACTATACTTTCCACTTGGCGTTACATTGATTGTTTAGTCATTCACCGCATCCGCACGCCTTTACTGTACAAATGGAATCCTTTAGACCTACTTGCCAAATAACATGGACATTGAGTGAACGTGTGTTTATATTTATGTACTCTAGTTATGATGCCATTAGTCGAAATATTTTTGTTTTTAGTGTTTTTGAAATAAATATTAATTCATTTACATACGGCCTACGATCTGAATTAATATACACCCCGTTTTTTAATCTTATCGCGAAGCAACCGTTATTGCTACGACTAATGTATTTGAAACACACAATTCGATTTGAATTCACACATCGTTCGACTGACAAATGTCTTCAGTGCGCCTAAGAGGAAACTCCCGCTTGCGACGTTTCGTGTGATACAGGTCATAGATTAGTTTAAAATGAGAAAAAGAATAGCGACATATCTCAATTCCGTCCGAAAATGTTCGTCATCGTCAGCGTGGTGGAGATATCGGCGAGCTATAATATCATTGAATGTTAATAGCTGAATATTATTATTTTTTAAACAGCCGTGCACACCGCGCATTAATAACAATGTCAAGCTTCCAAGGCTTGGCGGGTGCATTTCTAACGCTTATTATTCACACTTATAAACGCATCGTTGTCATTCGAAGTGTGAACGCGATAGACGCGTGCGTCTGGTGTATACGCAGACAGTACACGGCATTGTATGCCACGCTCTGGGTGTACGACATGTGGTTTACATCAACGACTGTGACGACGCTTGGTGTCATGCACGTTCGCGCTCGCCGCAACCAGGTAGGCCGACCGGCCTCAATATACCTGCATGCGGCGGTCGTTGAAAGGGGGACGTTTTTACGCAAAGCGGCGCCGTAACATTAGCTCTGCGGGCAGCTTGCACGCTTCGTTTAACGCTCATGCTCTCGCAGAAGACATAAATTACAACGTCAGTGGACGTACGCCCCCTCGCCGTAAGCGAAGTCGGCGCGACGGGAGGAAGGGAGGTCCCTCTCGGCGTCTCGTTCGGCGTCAAAGAGCGGCCCTAACAGCCCCGCACGCTCTAAATGTCATAGACTTGTCGCGAACGACGAGTCCATATAAAAGAACGATTTTCCATTCATTTCGCAGCCGATATTTAGAATTGAATGCTGGTCGATTGTAGGTATAACCGTTTCGCGCCATGATAAATGTGATTTTAATTTTCTGTGGCGTGAAAAGGAACATCGGTTCGGTGGAAGCCATTGGCTGATGGATAGCGCGATTCACAATCGAGAGGCGCCCAGTGTTTTGGCATTCAAAGTCTTAAGATAAACGTCAACAATCCCGTCCTTAATGTTGTAAACATAACAATTTCTTTATTAAGACCAGCCCACTAAGCGACACGGGTTACGTGATTTCCGTGTCCCACATCTATTGGTAAATAAATGTACTACGTGACAAAAAATACCGTCTGTAGATAGCCCTTTCATGCCAACTACTGACAAAATGTTAAGTTGTTTCATTAAATCGTAACTCATTTCTTGTTTAGAAGCTGCCCTATCAGATTAAATCAAATTAGTTGCACTTGCATGTAGTAGATCTACAACTACAATCCATTCGCCAGGCTCCATCAACGGGTGGATTCAAAAGACAGTTAAAGACTTACTTGTTTCGCAAAGCATTTTAGTACAGTTTTAATTATGAATTACATTTTGTATAAAACACCTGTGTTGTTCATAGATATGTCTGTGTGTATTTATTTTACAGTTACTTTATTTATATATACTTTATTTACTTATTTATATATCTTAGACCTCTAGTTTTAATTTTCCATAGTTTTTTTTATATAGATATATACTAGTTTTTATGTTTTTAGGTTTATTTTAATATGTATTTGTATGTATTGCTTCAATGAATTTGTAAAGCGCCTTTGAGCAGTTTAGGCTGAAAAGGGCGCTATATAAATATGCATATATTATTATTATTATTACATTTTGTGTATAGGAAAACCAGAAAGTGAATAGGCAGAAATGTAGGTTCGTCGATGATGCAAACGCTGCCGTGCCGATTAGCAATTTGACGGACGATAAGAAGAGTATACATATCTAAGACAACACGTGTTTCTGTCTATACATCTACACGCACAATCACTGTGGGTGGGTGGGTGAGTGGGTGAGTGAGTGAGTGAGTGAGTGAGTGAGTGAGTGAGTGAGTGAGTGAGTGAGTGAGTGAGTGAGTGAGTGAGTGAGTGAGTGAGTGAGTGAGTGAGTGAGTGAGTGAGTGAGTGAGTGAGTGAGTGAGTGAGTGAGTGAGTGAGTGAGTGAGTGAGTGAGTGAACATGCTCCATGCACTACATATCACTTCCTCAACACCATGTAATTTTTTTTCGCATAATATGCAATTCTAAAATAAAACGGCGACAAATTATATCCTTGTACCATGTCGTTGTTGTTCCGCTGGCCAGTAATTTTTTAAAAGTATAATAATTTATCGAATAACATATCAAACGCCAAAGAGACATATATGGTAGCAAGTATGGGCAAATAAGTAAATATTGTTAATTTTACAAATATTGTTAACGTTGTTATGGGCTTACTAAACACAATTTAACGGACTGTATACCCTCAACATGGTTAGTATAGTCTTAAAACTATTATATTAATTAATAAATGAAAAACTAGGAACATGACTATTGGCACTAACAAGCAGCTAAACAAACCAGAATACTAATTATGAACACCCACCGTCTCTGTCATCCTCGGCGTCTCTGTCTTCACCAACGACGTCAATCGTCTCCTCTTCCTGTCTCTCCTCCTGCCCCTCCGCGTCCTCTTCCCCTCCCGTACACTCCTTCCCCTTTCCCATGACGCCGCGTAGCACTCGACTAATGGTCGTCACGCTGGGAACGTTCGTCCTGTCACAGACACCCTCCTTAACCAGCCGCTCCCGGATCTCCCAACTAAACATCCCCGGGTTGTCAGCCTTGTACTTCTCGACGTAGGCGACCAGGTCCGTGCCCGACCACACTCCCTGGCGCTCCTGCGTCCCTCCCGCTCCCACGGCCCCCGGCCGGATACTTCCCGTCTCCTGGTAGCGCTGCGGGAAAATAATATTAATAATATGATCTTTATTTTCTGCACATTAAAAATGGCAATTGTACACGCTTAAGATTGCGAACAGCCAGAACATTTGTCTTAACTTTTAGGGTAATCGAATAGTATGATCTTGAGTGCGTTTTCATGATTTGATTTACTTCCTCGAGGATGTTGAAAGATACAATTTCACTACTTGGGAAAATCTGCACACTGGATTTCAAGATACACAAGAAAACACGGTACATGTACAAATATCACGGCGTTACATTTTAGATGAGTAAAAGTATATATATACATATATATATATATATATATACTATGCAATATCTTAGTATATGTTTTTAAAACTAATTGTTACTTTGTGATTACGTGCATTCAAGATAGTTATTATTATTGTTATTTCTATTATTATATTACTATTATATAATTTCATAAATTTCGTTCACTAAATAAGAAAGTCCAACGGTGACGTATTAATAATAAATGTTACAGTGTGAGACGGTGACCCTGACAATGACATGTCACCTGTAGGATCTTGCTGACACAGCCGTGTGACACCCTGAGCGTGCGACTGATGACACAAGGTCGCACGCCCTGAGCCGCCATCTGCACGATGCGTAGACGGATGTGGCTCGGTAGAGGTCGGCCGTTGATGAACACCCCGCCTAGCTGGTTCACCCGACCCTGGCCTGGGGGATAAAACAGGGAAACACGTGTTATACTGACATTCATAAGAAAAGCATAAAAATCGAGAAAGATGTGTATGTATGTATGTATGTGTGTGTGTGTGTGTGTGTGTGTGTGTGTGTGCGTGCGTGCGTGTGCGTGCGTGCGTGTGCGTGTGCGTGCGTGTGTGTGTGTGTGTGTGTGTGTGTGTGTGTGTGTGTGTGTATGTGTGTATGTGTGTGCGTGCGCGCATGTGTGTGTGGGCGCGTGTATAACGTTGTGGAATGGTTATGCATATTGGAAAGTTATAATCACAGAAAAATTGTGAGTTAACTTTTCAAGATATGTTGGAACATACAATATTACAACGCTGTGAAAAATGGGAACATATTTCCCTTTCGTTATACGACAAAAATATATATATATATATATATATATATATAAATACCAAGTACAACATAAATAGCAAAATGGTTATAATAATATTGAACAAAATGTACATGACTAGATACTCGTAAAATTTAGCAGCATTTAAAAACAGGATTAGGTTGTCATCCAAAAAAATTATATCCACGAGGACAAGCAAGAAAGGCATGCATGTAACCGATTATTTCTGCGACTCCGCCAGCAGTCGGAAACTATTACACAGTGAAACGCAGATCACAAATGCACCATTTCATATTTATTTATTTCACACGTCATGATTTAAGCGAATTCAAAGATGCGGTCAATTTTCTGAATGGCCGCAAGCAATGGGTTTGTTGTAATAATCGCACTCGACAATGTTATTCTGATATACCACAAAACTGTGTACGCGTATATTGCTGGATCTATAAACTAACTAATAAACACCTTTCGTGCATGTATAAATATCAGTTCGCTATTTTTCGATAGGTCGATAACCGTATCGTAATATCAACAGAATTAGTTCTGCCGTAGTCGCATACCACGTCATAACTGCACATTGATATATTGACTACCTATAGCGCGTATAGTGTACGCTCGTGTAATGAATTATGTGTTTATCATGCACGCAGCACGCGCATGTTGGTAACACAGTCACCTTGTCACCTGTGACGTTGCAGTCAACGATAACACTTCTGCAATACACTTGACACTTGTTAACACGCTACTTTTATTAACTCGTTGAAGTTGATAACTGTAATTATCAATTGTCCTTTTTGACTACGGTTGCACGCCATGCAGTAGAGAATTACTGATTTTACATTTGACACTTATTTTCTTACGTGTATTTATCATGTCCAAAGTTTAGTTTAGACTGTAAGCTACAATACATTGAAACGTTGTTTACGAGTTTCGGGAAATTTCACCCAGATTGTTTAAGCAGCATTTAAAAGAACTTCCTTAAATTGTTTGCATTTTGTATGCATATCAATATATAATAATAATTATTATTATTATAGTACTAATAAATAGTTTGTAATAATAATAATAACAATATAAAAATATAAATTATACATTAGTAACCATAACAACTCTATTACAAGAATACTGAACAATGAAACGCCATTCTACAATTGATATTTATGTTGTAAAACATCCCTCGACACATACAGCGGACAGGGCCTGTTGTTTGTCGCCTCTTATAGTGTCCTGATATCTGCCACCTGTCACGCCTATGTATTCTCACCGGCAGGGCATGCGACACAAGTTACATTAGGTATATTAATTTGTCAATGCTAATTCGAGCTTTAAACAATAACCTCTATGGCGCAATAAATGAGGCATTTGTTGTAGGAATTTGCGGCAATCATGATTACTCGACACGTTCTCTGAATTGTTAGATCGTGTATGGTATATTTAATGTCTACGCAATGTCTAAAACGTGTGACTAAGAACATGCTAATGACACGTATGTTACATTTTAACGTATTCCTATTTGTCCTGGCATTACACTAAAACATATTTGCAAAACTGTTTTACCATGCATTCTATTTCGTGAACAACTGTTACACAGTATTCGTTAGGTTATATGCGAGGAACCTAGATCGGACGATCAAAGTCGATGTTGTACGTCCTCGTTGAGGTAAGCGGTAATCGGAAAGAAAATAACACGAACAAGTAACCGACGCAAATAACACTTTTTGCTTGGAAAACAGTACTATACAAGAAAGTAACGATGAGAAAGTAATACACTTTGCCCAGAAATAAATTTGCAAATTAAAAATAACACTAAGAAAACAAGATGTTTTAGTATATATTGACTGAATTTCAACATCCTAAAATTTTCAATCTTTCTTAGCGCTACAGTCTATTTTTCAGTATAGTTAAAAATTATCAAAATGTCTCTTTTCTCAGTTCTCAGCATTTTTCTAATTTTTGTTCAGGTTTCAACGACATGTTTTACCTGAAAGTGCCAATTGTTATCACTCAAGCTATGTAAACTGAGTGTAAATATGTACCATTTAAACATGCGCTATTTTAACACAATATTCTTTTATAATGAATAATAAATAATATGGTACTATTGTCCGTTTCTTTTTGACCTTTTTCTTCTTGGCACTTATTTTCCCTGTTACTTTCTGTTCTTCAACCGAGGTAAACACAGGGTAAATTCCATAGTACATTAGTTGTAATTACTCTACTGAAGAAAAACAGTGAACAGTAGACAACGATTAATTTAACCGTGCATGAGAAACCGACGCTGGTCGACGGGCCCCGAGTGCCACCGATCGGCTACGTTGTGCGTCGTACTTCGACAGAAACAGAACTGCTGGGTTTAGTGTATTGACGAATTAACCGTTTATATAAGCTATGAAACAATTGCAGCATAATGCAATAATTACTTTTGTGTTGTAGGCATTGCAACTGGTATTTACCCCTCAAATAGGTATATCGTTCGTTTATAATATAGTCTGTAATCCGGTGAAATGTCGCTTCAGATTTATAATAATTATAGTATTGAGTATATTTGATACGTATAAATGCAAGTCATCTTGATTTAGGATTAATTACAATATGTCAATAATAAAACCAACAATGCAAGAAACAACAACTACTCGGTGTCGGTAGGTACACATTTCGACAGTTGTCTCTATAAAAGTCAAAAGGAAGACACAGTCTTAATGAGTGTTTGCCGATCATTATTTAATCATTACAAAGGGCGCCTGAAGTCACGCGTCACATTAACGATAGTGACTTTGTGGTCAGTCCGATGTTTGGCCTGTGGGTAATTAACTAGTTAAGCAATACGATGCCGGTAGTCGTTCGAACCGCTTTAAATGATTTTATGTTGTATATTGCTAGATCATAAATTATAGCCTGCTTTATTTCCAGCAGTTTGCTCGTTCAGTTCACTACCTAACATGCATGTATCATATATTATTATTATTATAATAATTATTACAATAAATATATACATATATATATATATGCGGGTGTAAATATATATATATATATATATATATATATATATGTATTTTATATATATATATATATATGTAATATTACTAAACACAATTATAGTATAATTGTTATTATTATTTAGCATTTTGCATTAATTTATTATAATTCTCTAAATGTGTCTACAAATACCCAGGTGAATATTCCTATAGGATCTTCCTGTGTCAGCAAAACAGCAGACATCGGCATCACTGATTGATATACTTGGTGGAGGTATTTCTATTATTGACGCGTTCACGTTGACACCGATACGTGTGGCTTATGAAAAACAAACAACGGGGGATCAAGTCGCGGATGCGTAGATTTAGCATACCCTCGCAAAGTCGTAAGTGGGGAGACTTGACGGCGTAGAAAAGGAAGACGCTAAGGGCATTGAGTAAATCAAAGCGTCCGTAATAAAGACGAACGAGGAGTGAAGTTACCATTTAAGGTACCATAAACAGGACGGCATCACTTAGAGCGGTAGGTGCAAATACGTTAAACGACAGCACAGACTGTCACGCCGTCGAACCATTCGACAGGCATCTCGTGGGAAATGTGCGGAATAAAGGTGGTTTAGGCTAAATGTTAAAATGCCACTGTCGTTGTACATGGTCGACAGTTCGCTCGTTTCAAGAAGTCGTGCGGTTGTGAGTCGAATTCCAGGGGGTTTGTTCGCCGACCAAGCAAACGAGCACTCTCCATTTGGATAATAGGCTGTTATTATATTAGGTTCTCAGCGCAACTTTGAACGATTGTGTAAAAGTGAATATCAACTGTTATTATCCACAGCATTTTCGCAGTTAAATATGATTTTTTATGGTCGTATTAGATTATTGATTATCTTGTTAGCTTTAACGTAACCACGACATTGGTGCAGCCTGTTTCTAGCAACCTTTAATTGATCACACGTCAATAAATCAAACAATGGGATAGCGCGAGGTGTTTTGCCTACGTCAGTGGGGGACCAGTGACGCAATGTGTCCTGTGGTATCCTAGCGCGTGTTTGCAATCTTCAACCCAGTCACATACGTCAACGATATAATAAAATCATAAAACTGACAAAGTGTTTTACAAGAGACACTCCACATAAATAGTTACGCCAGAAAATAAACTAAAAAGCACGGAACCCATTTCGGGTCGACGAAGGAAGTGGGTGCTTACCGTCGAGTCCATGCACCCCGAGAACGCCAGGGTAGGGAAGCTGGTAGGGCGGCGCTAGCATCGTGTCTCACGCTGTCTCTCTGTCTACTATCTGTGTCCGACCGACACTCACATGCACCTTACTGAAGGTGTTCCACTTTCAACTGTACCCGTCCTCCATACGTCTGTCAACTTATATTGATAGCTGACGGCATCCACTGATGTCGCGCCCATTGGCTGGACGACAACACGTGGTCATGCCGACTGCGCATTGCGGTGACCGCGACAGTTGCAGCACCACAGGTGGACACTGGTCAAAGGGCGTGTCTTGGGCATGTGCGGTCATAACACAGCCGTTTGAAAACACACACGGTGTCCATGACTTTCACTAATGTAACATACCGGTCGAGCCAATAACGCTTGCTTATTTAGCAGGCGCAACACTTTGTTCACAGTGACAACGAAACAAATTCGTTACTCGGCGTTATTGACAACGAAAACAAACCGCAAAGGTCGGTTCGTTTCGATTCAACGAACCCCCGCCCACCTTGTCACGTGACAGCGCCTAAACGTAGCAATTATTCTGTCACGTTAATAACCGTCCCCTTCACGGGTCGCCTGTCAAAGGGACCGAGCGGTTTTGGGGTCTGCCGTGATTACGGGCTCGGCCACTCGTCCTCAGCACCAGAACGGAGCACAACACGACGCACGGAGAACACTCGGTTCACATCCTATCTCGCACGCACACTCGCGCCGTCGCATCATGCTCGCGATAATTGCGCCGATCTGATAACGTGCCATTTCCGACCTTCGTTTATCAACTTTGCTCGACTAATATTGC